>CM032065.1:28699616-29179496 GCA_018831715.1 Matsumurasca onukii
CAACATGTTTAACACAAAATCGACAGGGTACATTACTTTGGTGCAGTGTTAATTTGAAAAAGCAGGAATATTGTTTGTAAAGAACACAAAAGAACTGGTCCCACGATCGATCTTTGAGATCAGCCACGCATTGGTAAGATGTTGCAACCTGTTTCAATGGTTTCCTTGACTGTCCAATCATTTCAACAGTTTAGTGCTCTGACTTGTGGATTCAAACCGCAAAGCGTTGCATTCTCAGAGCCCAGTTTTCAGTTTCCTCCAGCATTCTGTTGTGGCTCACAGTCTAACACGCTGCTCAAGGTCCTCCGGCAAGAAGCTACAGTGCAGGATTTAACGGCCCATTTTCACATTTCAAAACAATTTTACAATTATAAGCATATTATATTTGAAAAGTAGCGAATTTTTCCAACATATGTATAGAACATTTTTTTTGTAAATTGACAAAACAAAAATATTACTTTAATTTGTTAGTTTAAAGAACAATTTGTTTGTTGAGATGATAGTTTTGCTATCCTAAAAGGCCTCGATAAACTATAAGTATCGGTTTTTTGTTTTATTTATCTTAATGTGAAATATGGTACAACTTGAGAAATCTGGGCTTAATAATGTCAGAAACCCAAATATATCATCATGTTTATTAATGTCAAAATTATTTTGAAAGGTGAAAATGGGCTGTTGTGAACTCTTGAAGGCGCTTATTTGACAGTTGGGTTGTAATTAAAAGTAATAAGTTATTTCGGGCGGGTGTCGTGCGTTCCTTGGATGGACTAATTCAGACTTTCTCTGAGGTGATCTTCACTGAGGCGGACCCTTAAGTCCAGGAAAACACTTACTTACACTTTCCTGCTTCAATATTGTCCACTATATATCTTCAAACAGATCCCAGAATACAGTAACAGGATTGTTGCTTGAGGAAACCATACAGGCTGGTTATATAGGAAATACATTTAAATCTCATTCCAAGTATCAACATTCAGAACAGTTAAACCTCTAACATGTCGGTCCAACTATGAATGAAATAATGAAAGACCCTCATGAAGAATTTATAATTGGTTTATTCCTACAATGCCATATCCCCCCCAGAATAAATTTTGTTTACATTCTATTAACAAAATTTCAACCTTTAGTGAAGCACAGACGTCACCTAGTTACTTATTTATGAAAGGATGGAATAAGTAATCAAATTACAAAATACAAAATATTATAATTTACTATCTTACAACACAATTTCATGTTTTACAACATCAAGTTCGGTGGTAGTTACAACTTCTTCAGATATTTCAAACTTTGTTGAGGATAAGGAATTATCAATGGTAGAGGCTGGAATCACAACCTCTGGTCCAGTCTCGATAGGAACCATAGTTTCAACCGGTTCTTGTTTGATCTGAAAACAATAATATTTAGAAATTAAACTTTTGTTGATTGTGAGACACATAAATTTAACCCTTAAGTGGTGGCGGGGTGTTCCAGACCCCTACGTAGGTAAATTTAGTGTTGGGGGCTAATGATTGGCACAATGCTGCTGCTCAGTACCTCAAGTTAACCTCCACCCCTCAAACCGGTTAAGTTCACCTCTCTACTTTGAGTGAATGGACAAGTCAAAATTACTCTAATGGTGGCCTTACTAGACCCCAGCGCACCGGTGATGTTTTTTGTTGCTTCTGAGGTTTTTACATTCAAACCGTTAACATTGCAAAGTGATGTTACATGTTTAATATTTTTTTGTATATGGAATGTTAATTTAATGTAAAGTGTTCATATATTAACTATGGATTCAGAAGAGTGAAATAACACGAGAATAAGGCAATTTCTTATTGAAGAAATCCAGTAGAAGACGACAACTCTTCTTCAGGATTAATTAACAGATTAAAGCAAACTACCATCATCAAAATTAATTAAGTTTCTACAATACTTACATATAATAACACTTGTTTAACGTTTGAAACATAAAATCTATTTTTTTTTGTTTTTTATTTAAAACAGCTGAGTTACCGTGCCGCCTCGGGGCTTTAACATAGCTGTGGTATATTTTAATAAAACTACCAATTTGAAGTAAACAGAAAAGTTCCTATTTATCCTTAGAAAACCATTTAGCCTGTTAGTTCACCATCTTCTCCTTGTAGAGGTGTTGAGATTTACTTTTTCACTGTCGGCCGTTTTTAGAGCCAACGGTTTTAAGCGTTTTTTGAGGATGTTATATGGACATAAAATGTCATGAATCACCTGAGATTAGCTAGTTTAAAATGGAAAATTGGCTATAGTACAACATTTATTTTAATTTATTCCGGGACAAAACCACGCAAGTTTGAAATCAAATAAACTACTCTGGTTTAGTTGAAAATTAGAGAAATTAACAATGTATTTAAAATTTATCTTGGCGGAACCACATAAGTTTTAAATAAACTGTTTGTTTGAAAATGGAAAACTACATGGCTATAGTATAACACTCTTAATTGGTTTTCCAAGCTGTAAAAGCGAAATTAGTAGTAATGTGGTCAACAAACAAGGTGTTCGGTCCAGCCTACTGAGGTTGAAGGTCGGTCAACCTGTATTGAGTCAGTTTGAGGCCCGTCATGGCGGCCATCTTGAGCCTGTTTCTGCTCACACTTGAAGCAAGCTTTCTGAGCAAGCGGTTGAAGATACAAAAATAGTGCTCAGGACCATTTGTGTAAAAATTAAATTTTAAAAGTTTCATTATAAACTGTCAAAAGTTAAATATTTTTTTTAATGGTTTTCTAGAATTTTACGCGGCAGTTTAAAGGTTATAAGTACACATGTAGTGAGGTCCTATTAATGACGCCATCTTAAAAATAAATCATCAAATATGTTGTAGCCTATATGTTAACCAATTTATATAAGCCACATTCCTGTAATATTTCATTAAAATTGGTCCAGTAGTTATTGGGTGATAAGAGACACACAGCATCATTTTTATATATTAAATAAATATTTGTTAATTTCACTTTCAATTTGTCAAAGTTTTACAAAAAACATAAAACCTTTAAAATTGTAGAAACTTTAAATTATCTTAAACAGTCATAAATACTACCTTAGTTAATCAGATGTTTAAAATTAATGGTAAAAATATTATTTAAAATTTAAAATTTAAATATGTATGACACGGTAGTGTCTCAAAAACCACGCCACCATTTAAGGGTTAATGCATTAGTAGTTTTAAAAGCGTGAAACTAGATTGGTTGTTAAAGCAGGCCCAGAGTTTCCTGGAACTTCCCTTTTTCTTGACAGCAATTAGATGAAATGTAAAAAATTAACACTCAGTCACGCCTAAAGCCAAAATACTCTTAATCTGAATAGGTTAGGATAGTAGAAAAGTAAGCTTGGTAAGAAAACATTTTGGCTGAAATATAGATGTTTAAAGATAGTCAGCCCAGCTAGCTTACCTGAAAACCTCCATGTCCAGTGCCTAACAAATACACAGAAAGCTTGCATGTGAATCTTAAAATTCATATTTGTTAGGCCGGACATTGTTTTCTCAGGTAAGCTAGCTGACTCTTTCTGCCTGACTAAATTGTATAATATACCATTATACCTCATCAAGCAATCCTTATTAGACATATCCCTCTCTGTTCATCATGAGGAATATCTTGCAAGCTTTATCAGCCTCTTCTTCCTTGTTTAATCCACTCAAAGATAGAAAATTATTTAACACATCTTAGTGTTTTCTCAAGACCTTAACTACAAAATGTAAAAACTGGAGTTGAAATCACACAAAAACGCAACTTTGATGATTGTGACAGTTGATTGTCTCAATTGAATTGACAGTGGTTTGGTCTTATCAGTTGAAACCATTACAGTTTGTTTAGCAAATTCTTAAAATCTATTCAGAAGAAATGAGGACAAAGAAACTTAACTTTACTTTACTTTCATAACAATCAACATTTACCTTAATGGATGAAAACCTTCAAATTTAAAATACAATATTTATACATTATGGGGTGCCTTTCAACAGCAAAGCTGCCTTCATCAGATAACCTCCAAGATTGTAATGAATTCAAAGCCGAAAAATTATGAGAAACTATAAATAAGGAATGGTTTCAATTGGAACTCACAAAACTAGAGTTTGGCAGTTTTCTGTATAAGTAGCCTTTTTGCGATCTGATCTATCAGATCATACTGTAGACCTTTCAACAGCAGTAAAGCCCTGAGTCAACAGTAAGTTGTTAAACAGGCGACGTAATTAACTAACATATTCAGTACTCATGCAATTACTAAACTCTGAATATTTTATTTTGTTTTGTATACATGCCAATAATTAGTAATCTGGGGTTTTACATTGCAAAGTTAAATTTTATCTTACTAAATAGAGACAGTTCCCACAAATCCCGTATTAGATCCGAGGATCTGTTTTTAACTGCTTCGGCCGCAAAAAAGTTGAACAGTACATGGTGGCTGCCATAAATAACCGGGCCTGTACCCTCGCAGAAGACCATTGGTACGCGGTGATGATGGCCGTACTGGCCGGTATTGCTGATAAGTGGGTGTGGCCAAAAACTAAGCACCAAGATGGCCTACGTGGAGCCGAGCACATTGTCGCTATGAAAGAACCACTATCCATCGCGTCAAATTTTGGTCTGGGTGTGGTGAAATTCGCTAAATTGGTGCTTAGTCCAGACTAGCAATGGTCCTCCGACCCGGTCTTCTTGTATTGGCGGTTTTCACTGAACAGTTTCAACCCAGTCGAGATGAGGCTTGTCTTCAATCGTGGCGGCCATCTTGAATTTGAGAAAATACTAGATACACTCTGGTTTTATAGTAGATCTTTATGGCTTTTGATAATTACAGCAGGTTTCTGTGGCGTTCTTACGAGAAAAAAGCGAAACACTCACTCATGAACTTTGTCTATTGTTAAACCATCAAAACAAAAGTCTAGGCCAGAACAAAAACTACTTTTGAAAAGCGGCTTTCCTCTTCACAGCCTTCAGACTGACCACACGAGTCCACTGAACTCGGGAAGAGTTGGGCTTTTAGCCCTATAAATCAAATGTGAACTATCGCTCCCCACCTGCCATCGACCCATTCCGATACTTGGATTGCGCCCTCATTGCATGAAGTTGTTAGTCTTTATAAAAAACTAATTCAAGTGAAAGGGTTGAACACTTAATTTAATGTCTAAACAACAACAAACCCTAATGACAAGGTTTTCTTTATCAGTTATCTTTGCTTCCTCAAGTAACTCACTCTTGCGTGAGTTTGTACGCAGGTTCACTTCTACGGTTTTCCTCCTTTCTGGGCTCGTTCTTTTTATTCTCTGAGCTGTTTCTGCTGATTTAACTGCTGCCGAGATGCCAGTGATTTCCTTTCTAAAACACAACACATTTAACATCAAGATGCTTATCATTATACAGATTTGAACAAGATTGAGCCAAAGATTTATTTCAAGTTTCAACTTAACTAAAGGAAACATGCACCGATTTGTAATGATATCTTATAGGTATATTTCCAGGTCGCTTCTGGGTTGGGAATTCCCTTTATCTGTTAATATTTGGACAAACTCATCCAGGGCTTAGAGAAACTTAACTCCTGTGTACTTTCTAATTTTCTTACAACAATTATACCGATTTCCTAGATTTGGAGAGCAGTAAATTTAAGACAAGCTAGACACTGTGGTTATTTTTAGACAGAAATCTGTCATAAGAAAAAATTATCCATAAAATTAACATTAATTTGTAGGAGAACTTTATATCATAGCTTTTTCTCAAACATGAAGAACTTAAACCTAACTAACCTGATAAGTCTGCCAAAGACAAACCTTCATGAGAAAACTTCTTTCTCTTTTTTGGAGGCTCTTTCACTTTGTCTGATGTTGACAATGAAGCCGGATCAACTTTTTTCAACACTAGTTTTGGTTCCTGAAACATTTTATAAATCAGATGAGAACTATTTACCGTATGTTCACAAAAAATGTTACCCGTTAATCTACTTTATTTTTTGGCAATGCTCAAAAGAGCACTGATGCAAACAACAAAAATAGGCATTATTGAATATTAGTAAAATTAAAAACAAAAGTGAATTACGCTAGAAGTGACAGATTAAAAGTTAACTTGTTAGCAACCCGTTAGTAGGGCCTGCTTTTGTCTTTTGTCCATCTTCATCTTCAGCGTCGAGACCCCGGTTCATCGATTTCTCTTCAATGCTAAAATCTGAATCTACCTCATCATCACCTTCTTCTGATCTAAAGGGAAACAGATATATCATTACTCAAATTACTTCTACAATGTGAAAAATTCTCCAAACATTTTTATAAAACCCAAAATATTATTTTAAGCCCTTCCAAACCCCATACTATCATGCACCAAGATTTTCAACCCTCAATAATAACAATTTGGTCTTCTTTTTTCCACAAACTGCTGAACCTAACGTACAGTGGAACCCCTCCAAATCCGAACCCGCAAATCCGAAATCTCCGTCAAACCGGAGGCACGGGTGAAAATTTTGTTAATAAAATACGATTTCAGTAACATTTCAGCATTTTTATTTACGCAGTTTATATACTAAATACAATTTACACACTTGAAATACAATTTAGCTCATGCAGGAGGGATGTCAGGTGGTGGTGGTCTGTTGCGCTCATCGGCACAGAGTTTTCCGTTGCAAGGTCCGCCACCTCCACTGGTAGCCTGCTCACGTGGTGAGTCATTACTACTGAAGGCGTAGACTTTGAGTTAATTTTAAGTGTTGACAGAGACTGTCCCAGGTCTCGTGCCCACAGCATTACCGTCCACGTATGTTTTGTAAAAATCCCAATTTAAAGCACTTTTTAAATGTTCCGCCTCAAAACAATTTTTTTTTTTGTATAGAATCTTCCTCTCATCGCTAGTAAATCACAGCTCATGAGAGACAAGTCACTATATTGGAATGATACCTAATGATTTTACCACTACCAGTGTGGAAAATCAGCCTACTGTTTCAAAGTCCTTGGACATAAGGCTAAGACACACTAGGAGCCACAAACAAGGAATAATATCTTAAAACCAATGACACAATTAAAACCAGTGAAAGTGTCATCTATTCATTTTAAAACAAACTACTTACTTACCTAAATAAGTATAGTTATGTAAATAGTGGTTTTAAATTAATAATATTTAATAATAAATTAGTTTAAATCTATATCATAAGAAACAATTAATATTCTGTACTATTCTCTCCCAGTCTCACTGTTTACGACATTATTGACATTTTGTTTTTTCCTCGTTTATGTTTTTGTTTTGAATTTACGGCCTAAAGTTGTATTGTAATGTATTCTTCCTCTATGTTAGCGCAGTCAAGTTCAAAATTAAGGCGTCGCTGCATTGTGTATATTTAAAGTTAATGGTCGCTGTCTCCTTTTTGTACTTTCTACACCAACGGCATTTTATTAGAGACTTAATTTGGTCAACAAAACAACAAAATTGTTTTCAGGGTTTTGAATCAGTTTCAATTGAGACTCAAAAACTCAACGCTTAACAGGATTTCTTTATAAGTAGCCTATTTTTATGATCAGATCTATATACTGTAGACCTTTCAACAGCAGAAAACCCTAGTCAACAGTAAGTTAATTAAAACAGGCAGTAGTTAACTAACATTAGTACTCATACCGATTACTAAACTCTGAATATTTTATTTTGTTTTGTATACATGCAATAATTAGTAATCACTAATCTGAGGTTTTACATTGCAAAGTTAGAGGTTACACTACAATATTTACTAAATAGAGACAGTTCCCACAAATCCTGTATTATTAGATCACAGGATCTGTTTTTGGCTGCTTCACCGGCCACTAAAGTTGAACAGGTATGACTTTTGTGGCTGCCACTAGCTACTGGCCGAGGAAAGTGCCAGTACCCCCCAGGCCCAGATTAGCCACTATTTACGCCCTAGGCCAAAGTTTTAGATTGCGTCCCCTTCTGTGTTCTGAGAGGTTTGAGGTATGAGGAATTTTGAGATATTTAACTGTAAATATATGCTATGCTGGTGACCGAGACTTAACACAGGAGACTGCGATCAACATGTGCCTCGGTGTCTTCTGTATGTATCCTGTCTCATCACACGCGCGAACTAGCGCTTGTTCAAAGCTAGATGACAAATACATAGATCGTGGTCACCTGTCTCTGGTATCAGTCTTCTCGCGGACGCCAACCACCACCTTAACACTCGTTCTAGAGCCTATTTTGGAACTAATTTAGCCATTTACTCATTTTAGTCATTTTTAATTAAATAAATAATAATGTACTCGTTAATAAATCACACAATAACAGTGATCGACATTCCAAGTGTAAAAAGCAAATACAGTACTTCATACTCTGTAATTTGTCTCACCGCTGACTGCGCCTCTACAAGCTTGCGCTCCAGCCCATGGCCTAGATTGGCCTTATGGGTAATCCGGCCTGGTACCCTCATACACAAGGCCAGTAGTGCACTTGTTGATGTCGGCCAGTACTGGCCCCGGTAAAATAACTATCGACAGCTACAACTCACAGTGGAAGACTACTGATGTTGTAGGTAAAAATTATGTTGGAAATTAAAAGACGAAGGTATAAATTTTTTCGACAAAATCTTACATCTTGTTGTTGCAGACTAATTGTCACGTTTTATTGTATCGTCCAAACTCAGCTTTATACCCTCAAGTTTTGTTAGTCTTTATAAAACTAATTCAAGTGAAAAGGGTTGAACACTTAATTTATTGTCCCAACAACAACAGACCTAACGACTTTAAGTGTTTCTTGCTCAGTTATCTTTGCTTCCTCAAGTAACTCCTCTTGTGTAGGTTTGTATGCAGGTTCAACTTCACGGTTTTTCCTCCTTTCCTCGTTCTATGCCATACTTCCTTTGAACAAAGCAGTAAATGATTGCTATTTTTTATTGTTTGAATCAATGATATAACCTCTAACTAAAAGTTCGATGTTTGAAAATATTGTCAGGGCACAGTAGGACGTATTACACATGAGTGTAGCCTCATCTCTGCTTGCATTAATTAAAATCTGCAGGGCTACTCATATATCAAGTTTACACCCCTTTAACCGAGCCAAACAATGGACGTAGTCCATCCTAATGATAGAGTACAAGAACTCTAATGTAGCTAGCAGCCCAGCCCGGGCCAGCAGCACTCTGGAATTGCAGGACTACCACGGCCAATATCATTTCACCAGGGCTTATTCTTTAATTAATCAATCAAATTTACTGTTATATCATGCTGTGGTTGTATAGCTGATATAAATCATGGTTTTGTACATATTTTCATAGGGGTTCCTTTGCTGATTTGCTCCTGTAGAAGAACCGCCACTACTACCTACAAAGGTGACGAACATTTAAGGGTCGCTAATTCAGTCTTAACCGGCGGTTAAAATTAGGACAAAGAGCCAACCAATAGAAAAAGGTGGATAAGTTTTAGTTGAAGTTTTACTTTGTCTGTTTTGATTTTGAACATATTTAAAAGTGGTTAAAGTTTAATTTAGCTATATTAGTGCCATGTACATGTTAATTCAATAAAATGGTAAACTATACCTTACTGCATGAAAGATCTTAAAAATTCAATAATTATTTGAAGTTAGGTTGAAATGTAAACATTTCATTTGTAAACAATGGTTTGGTTAGTTAACCAGCTGCTAACCAGGTAATTGAAAATCAGCCTTTTGGAAGGGTTGAACTTAAACTAAAATCCATAAGTCACTCTTCTAGATTTTACCATAAACGAACCTAACCTAACTTCACGATAATACCTTATTCACTTTAAGTTAATTTTATGGGTGACAGAGACTGTCCCAGAGTCTGTGCCACAGCATCTGGTCCGTATGCTTTTGTAAAAATCCCAATTTTAAAGCACTTTAAATGTGTTCCGCACCTCAAAACAATTTTTATTTGTATAGATCTTCTCCCATCATGCTAAATCAGTTTTAGCTCATGAGAAGACAAGTCACTATATTGAATGATACCTAATGAATTTTACCACACCAGTGTGGAAAATCAGCCTACTGTTTCAAGGTCCTTGGACATAAGGCTAAGACACACTAGGAGCCTAGAACACAAGGAATAATACCTTAAAACTAATGACACAAAATTAAAACCAGTGAAAGTGTCATCTATTCATTTTAAACAAAAACTACTTACCTAAATAAGTATAGTTATGTAAATAGTGGTTTTAAATTAATAATATTTAATAATAAATTAGTTTAAATCTATATCATAAGAAACAATTAATATTCTGTACTAAACATTCTCTCCCAGTCTCACTGTTTACGACATTGACATTTTGTTTTTTCTCGTTTATGTTTTATTTTTGTTTTTGACGCAAAGTTGTATTGTAATGTATTCTTCCTCTATGTTAGCGCCCGGTCAAGTTCAAAATTAGTCGCTGCAATTTTGTATATTTAAAGTCAATGGTCGCTGTCTCCTTTTTGTACTTTCTACACCAACGGCATTTTTTATTAGAGACTTAACTTAGGTTTGTGGGCATCACAAAACGCTTTTAGGGAAAGCGGTCCACTTGTGCCTGCGCCGGGAATCGAACCCGCGACCTTGCGCTTTGCAAGCCGTGACTCTACCCACTGAGCCACGGACGCAGGCAATTAAACACACGCCTTTGACATTAAACACAAGTAGAATATATGAAACCTCTCCATTCAATAGTTTTCATATGACGCAGTATATCCGTTTCGGTTAAAGACGTAGATGCCAAGTATAAAGTAAGTAAGTATCAAGTATGAAGGATCAATAAGAATCAGTCATTTCCAATGTATTTAGATATTACCTAGTTCATAGTTTTTAATGAAAACCGATTTGTCAAATTCATGCTCTTTTATGTATTTGGCATTATTACCTTTTGCCGTTAGAGAATAAATAATTATATAAATCCTGCAAACCAATAAAATCCTGCTATTTCAAAAACTGGCTACGCTAATGGATTTTGGTAAATATAGTGAGGTTTGGATTAAATTTCGGTTGTATATACTTCGACTGTATTGTCGATAGGTTTGTCATAGTCGAACCTCTACTAACTCTTTGGACTACAACTTTTTCCTACATGATCACTTTAGTAAAGTCTGTAAATTTACTTTTAGGTTAGGTTACATAGTACATTTTGATCTAATGTTCAAAATTCGGATTAGTATAGATTTCATTAAAATCAATTATAAACTCACAACTAACGCGTACGTTTATTGTTTATTTCATTCTCTATAAATAAATCTTTATTTCAAGATCTTAATTCTATAGCTCAACCAGTTAATCTACGGAATGTCTAAATTATCCTGCTCGTAATTTTACATTCTCTAGAGTTAGAATGTTACAAGACACTGTTAGGCCTAACAATTTTCTAGAACTCTTCAGACCTAACTCTGTTTCAAAATTTCTTCCAAGATGCTTTTCTCTAACACCGACAACACTAGTTAAAACAAGTAAGTTTGTAAACCTAGAATAGATAACAAGAGTGTCAAAAACTGTTTACGCCGCCTTTATATTTTTTATTGTCTACGCCAATGGCATTTAATGTGCTACTTAACCTAGCATAAACGCTTTTAAGGAAAGCAGTCCAAACCCTTGTGCCTCGGAATCGAACTTGAGAACTGCGCTTGAAAGCCGTGAACTCTATTCACTGAGCCATGGATGCAGGCAATATTTTTATATTGAAAATACTGGAATAGTCCATTAAATCCTGCTTCTAAAATTGAAAAGTTTGTATTATAGTTGACACCAAATATTCCTAGTTGACAGTTTGACACCATTTGTATTGTTACATGATTCAATGACTATTGAGCCATCAATTGGCTAGGTCGGTATTCTACCTAGAAGAATTATTAAACAAAAGAGGACCATGGAAAGTAATTTGCTTGTAAATATACTTATTTGGGCTAAAAGTTAAATTACCATTGAACTTTCCTCATGCTTTTGCTCATTGTGTATTTGTTAGCCATCTTGATGCCCCTGAATTGACTGTCAACAATTGTGAAATGGTGTAAACTTTATATGTAAATAAATAAATACTTAAGGTATATTTAATTATATATAACTAATTATTCATATACTGTATATTGACATAAAAATTAAACCCACTTCTGCCACGGTAGGAGATCATATTTTGTAATTACTTATATAGCCTACCGTCTACAAATTCCTGTAAAATAGTTACCATTTTAGTTCTGTGAATTTTTAATAATGTGAAATAAATAAATAAGATAAAAAACTAAGATGGGGCCAAAATTTAACTATCCTCCAAAGTCCAAACAGTGTATAAAGTACAGACAGTTTTCTTTTCTTTGCATAAGGCCCCCCAGACCCCTTCTTCAGGTTGCTGGAATGTGTGCCTTAACCAACATACCAAATTTCAGGAAGTATTGCTGGTGTCAGTAAGAAAGATGTAGGTCGGCTAACTTTAAAGTCACTAAACTGAATAATACCAAGAGGTCGGCTAGCTACAACAAAGTCATAGGACCAGTAAAACCATAGGAGCGTCCAAAACTTGACCATGAAAATTCAATCAGATTTTGGTAGGGATTCTACTGCTCAAAACTAGACGCTTTTTTTAAAAAATATGTTTTCCCTAATTTTGGTTTTTATTTTTAGAAAGTTATATTATAAACCATGTTTTGCTAACAAAAAATAAACTAACTTCAGGATAATACCTTATTCAGCCTTTAGTTAATTTTAAGTGGGTGACAGAGACTGTCTTCTGTCACAGAGAGTCTCGATCGCCACAGACCGGTAACCGAAAGTGTCTTCCGGCCAGAAAATAGTCCAAACTTTAAAGCCACTTTTAAATATGTTCAACAAAAAAATCAACTAGGTATTTGTCTAGAAGAGTGATTATGATTTCATGAGCTAAAATTGATTTAACACAATGTGGAGGAGGCTTCTAAATATAAAATTATTTTGGGTGCAACTTATTTAAAAGTGGCTTAAAGGGGATTTAAAGTTAGGACTATTTTACGAGCGGGCGACGCCAGGTGCGTCACTCTGTGTGGCAGACTATAGTCTCTGTCATCCACTTCAAATTAACTGAAAGGTGAATAAGTTATTATCGCGGAAGTTGGTTAGGTTAGTTTATTTTTATGATGAACATATTTAAAAGTGGCCTTAAAGTTGGGACTACGAGCTGAAGACGCTGGGCTGACACTGTGCGCCGGGTACTCTATAGCAGACTATTGTATCTGTCACCCACTTCAAATTAACCTAAAGGCTGAATAAGGTGTTATCGTGAAGTTAGGCAAAAGTTAAGTTAGTTTATTTCTTTGTAAAAACATAGTTTTAATGGTCAAAGAACTTCCGGAAGTAAAACATCGTTATCTGGCCTTTTGGAAGGGTTGAACTAGAAAAGTGCTAAAAATCCATAAGTCACTCTTCTAGATTTTACCATAAACGAACCTAACCTAACTTCAATGATAATACCTTATTCACTTTTAAGTTAATTTTTGGTGACAGAGACTGTCCCAGAGTCTTGTGCCACACAAGACCGTGTCCGGTATGCTTTGTAAAAATCCCAATTTTAAAGCACTTTTAAATGTGTTCCGAACCTCAAAACAATTTTTTATTTGTATAGGGATCTTCTCCTCATCATGCTAAATCAGTTTTAGCTCATGAGAAGACAAGTCACTATATTGGAATGATACCTAATGGAATTTTACCACTACCAGTGTGGAAAATCAGCCTACTGTTTCAAGGTCCTTGGACATAAGGCTAAGACACACTAGGAGCCTAGAACACAAGGAATAATACCTTAAAACTAATGACACAAAATTAAAACCAGTGAAAGTGTCATCTATTCATTTTAAACAAAAACTACTTACCTAAATAAGTATAGTTATGTAAATAGTGGTTTTAAATTAATAATATTTAATAATAAATTAGTTTAAATCTATATCATAAGAAACAATTAATATTCTGTACTAAACATTCTCTCCCAGTCTCACTGTTTACGACATTGACATTTTGTTTTTTTCCTCGTTTATGTTTTGTTTTTTGACGCAAAGTTGTATTGTAATGTATTCTTCCTCTATGTTAGCGCCCGGTCAAGTTCAAAATTAAGGCGTCGCTGCATTGATTTTGTATATTTAAAGTCAATGGTCGCTGTCTCCTTTTTTGTACTTTCTACACCAACGGCATTTTATTAGAGACTTAACTTAGGCTTTGTGGGCATCACAAAACGCTTTGGAAAGCGGTCCAAACCCTTGTGCCTGCGCTGGGAATCGAACCCGCGACCTTTGCGCTTTGTGACTCTACCCACTGAGCCACGGACGCAGGCAATTAACACACGCCTTTTGACATTAAACACAAGTAGAATATATGAAACCTCTCCATTCAATAGTTTTCATATGACGCAGTATATCCGTTTCGGTTAAAGACGTAGATGCCAAGTATGAAGTAAGTAAGTATCAAGTATGAAGGATCAATAAGAATCAGTCATTTCCAATGTATTTAGATATTACCTAGTTCATAGTTTTTTAATGAAAACCCGATTTGTCAAATTCATGCTCTTTTATGTCTTTGGCATTATTACCTTTTGCCGTTAGGAGAATAAATAATTATATAAATCCTGCAAACTAATAAAATCCCGCTATTTCAAAATCCTGGCTACGCTAATGGATTTTGGTAAATATAGTGAGGTTTGGATTAAATTTCGGTTGTATATACTTCGACTGTATTGTCGATAGGTTTGTCATAGTCGAACCTCTACTAACTCTCTTGGACTACAACTTTTTTTTTCCTACATTATCACTTTAGTAAAGTCTGTAAATTACTTTTAGGTTAGGTTACATAGTACATTTTGATCTAATGTTCGAAATTCGGATTAGTATAGATTTCATTAAAATCAATTATAAACTCACAACTAACGCGTACGTTTATTGTTTATTTCATTCTCTATAAATAAATCTTTATTTCAAGATCTTAATTCTATAGCTCAACCAGTTAATCTACGGAATGTCTAAATTATCCTCCAATTTTACATTCTCTAGAGTTAGAATGTTACAAGACACTGTTAGGCCTAACAATTTTCTAGAACTCTTCAGACCTAACTCTGTTTCAAAATTTCTTCCAAGATGCTTTTCTCTAACACCGACAACACTAGTTAAAACAAGTAAGTTTGTAAACCTAGAATAGATAACAAGAGTGTCAAAAACTGTTTACTGGCCATATATTTTTTATTGTCAACCAATGGCATTTTAATGTGCTACTTAACCTAGGGTGTGTGGGCATCACTAAACGCTTTTAGGAAAGCAGTCCAAACCCTTGTGCCTGCGCCGGAATCAACTTGAGAACTTCGCTACCGTAACTCTATTCACTGAGCCATGGATGCAGGCAATATTTTTATATTGAAAATACTGAATAGTCCAATTAAATCCTGCTTCTAAAATTGAAAAGTTTGTATTATAGTTGACAGTTTGACTCATGAGAAGACACAAGTCACTATACTGAATAATACCAAGAGGTCGGCTAGCTTCACACCGGTAGTAAAATAGTCCCCACTTTAAAGTAACTTTTAGCCACTTTTAACAAGTTCACTGGAACAATGTTTTATATGTAGAGGGCTTCCAAGTCGTATAAATCAGTTTTAGCTCTTGAGAAGAAAGCCACTATACTGGAATAATACCAAGATGTGATCAATTTCAATGCCTAATTCTAGCCAAAAATTTAACCTAACAACAGTTCTTTAGCAATGTATACAATTTGAATTTATCAAGAACATATTAAAGGGCTTAACTCATACTTAGATGAAGTTTAAGCTGCCTAACCCCATAATAACTGGAGAGAAAATAATTTTAAAACTGTTGCAAAATCGAGAAAATGTAAAAAATTTGAAACTTTTGCCCTTTTGAGGGTGAAGGAGGCCAGATACCACAAAAGTCATAGGACCAAAAGTAGAGCGCCTAAAACCTGACCATGAAAATTCAATCAGATTTTTAGATAGGACCTACTGCTACAAATCAGATGTTTTTCAAAACATGTTTTCCGCACTTTGGTTTTATTTTTTAGGTAGTTAAAATTTAAAATGTTGGTTTTGCCAATTTTCCGGTCGGTGAATTAGGGAAACTTATACCAAATTTAAGTTTCTAGCTTACCTAGAAGTGGGTAAACATTTGTTTATATCAGTGAGTGAGTCACACACAGGTTGTATATATTATGGACTTCAAGTCTTAGCCCTCACTGTGTAGATGGAGACACCTTCATAAGACCTTATATTGTCTATTTAAAGTCAATTGCCATTAACCTTTGCAATCTCATTTTATTTTTAAATTTTCATAAAGCCTTTCATGGGTTTTCCAGTCCCTGTTTCCCAAGCAAAATCTCAGCAAAACCTTCTGGTAATGGGTGCATTACCAGTCATTGAACCACACCTCTAAGCTGGGATTTAGCTTCCACTCAAAACCACCGAAGGTTTGTCGTAAGGCTGTATGTTGCCTAAACGAAGTCACCGGACTGTGCAGTGCAGCAGAAGCTGGTTAGCTACATGGTCACAATGGCTCACAAAGCAGGTAAGCCTATAATGTTTCTTGATTTTGTACTCAGTAAATTGCTAAATGCTCTTATATACAGCATCCTTTATTTGATAGAAACCATCATGCAAACCTTGTACTTAGTTTATAACTGAGATGAAAAATAAACATTTTTTGGTTGAGTTGGTGTGATACCTTGAACTTTGAATTGTTTTGCTAGTTCTTCGTTAAGAGGATCCAACTCTAGTTATCTCTATAGACGTAAGAGAAAGTTTTGTTTCAAATATGGGATTGTCCATACATTTTGAAAGTAGAAGTTGGATTTAAAGAGTGTTAAAAAGGTAAAAAAAACAATATTCGTCTTATTTAATGAGGCAAAGCTAGGACTACAAAGACCCCTCTACCACTCCACCTCGACCATTACTTAGCCTCACCGTTTAGTCACTTAACAAATTGCAAGTGGTGACTGAGTGGTGAGCTTCGGAGTCACACCGATATCAAACTGCTACGATTGAACTAAAGTGTTAATGTAAAAGACAATAGGATTAACGGAGATGGAATTGTGTATCAAGAGGGCAAATGACATGCGGTAGAGGCTTGTGAGTTTAAATTTTGACAGGACTCACTTAAAATACCATTAGATGAATTCTTGAGGTGCCTATTGACTTAATTAGGAGTATAGAGGATAGAAGGAAGAAAAGGAAAGGAAAACAGTAACTATATTTCGTAATTAATACGTTATCAAGTTTTAAAGAGGAGAGGAACAGGGATAAATTGGGGTGAAACAATAAACAATCTCACTGCCGGCATCAGAGTTGCAATTGCAACGCATTATCAGAGTGGTCTAGTCCGTAACTAGGCAGACCAGTGTATTACCTAACACTGCCTCCAGCATCCGTCCATCTATGTAATCTACACACTATATACAGTACAAGTAGAAGTCAGGGTCAAGCCTGTCTCAGGTGTGCATCGCGACGACATTTCGACACCGACAATATCGCTATCAGAAATCTTACACTGGCCAAACTGCTTTGTTAGTGAATAGAAATGGTGAAAAAATGTTTTGAATCATTAGAAACGGTTACGTACATGGGTTTGTTTGGAAATTAGGAAACAAACAACTTGTGAGAGTTACAAGTGCGCATGCGTAATATGGAACAATATTCCGAAAAATAATATCAAGTGTCCGGAGTACCTGTTTCGAGAGTTGAAGACGCACTGAGTGTACTAAAAGACATCGATTAGCCCTGGGAGTTGAGATGAGAGAGAAGAAGTCCAGGCCGCCCACAGAGTACCAACCTCAGAGGTGGGAGATCAGCCCTGGTGGTGCAGTTTGTTTCCAGGACAACGAGGGATGCTTGGTTGGCAGCGCATCGCTAACAGGGACCTGATATTTTTTTTAAATACCATTACAATAATATAAAGAAGGTAACAACGATGAAGCAAAGCAAATCTCAAATTTTCTTAATTATATTCTTAACTATTGTTCTGAGTTGAAATTGACTGTTTGTACAGACGGGTTGTAATTGTTCTTAATTGTTCTTTAATTGGAGAACTTTTTCCTTGTTTTTCCCAGATTTGCTTTGAAGTTTAAGTTTTCATAATACTGGACATATGCATTTAATTTTGTATTACTCAATATGTTTGGTAACTGAAATTCAATGTTGTTTAAAAACTTTGAACACAATGTCGGCTTACTGAAATCTTAATCCTACAAACTTGAAATCAAACAAGATTTGAGTATATATTTAGCTTTTTAACTTTGGCAAGTACACACTTTGAAACGTAACTTAATGCATTGAATCATTTTATAAACAAAATAGAGTCTGTACTTGTTCTGAATGTGTTGTTTTTTTTAGGTAACCTTTGATACTAAGATATTTTACCGATTTGCAATTTTGTTCCTTGTTTCAACTTTTGACGTTTATTACACCAAAATATTTGTAGGTTTGATGGGAAAGTTCAAGCCAAAACCCTGCCATATGGACCCAAGAAAGAGAAGGGACTGGAAGAAATGGAACACTTACTTTGATGAGACCACAATCAAACCGCCTAAGATTTTCCTTGCCTTGAGATATGCTGAGAAAGAGAGGAACTTCTTGAAAGCTTAGGAAGAAATCTCCAGAAATCGGAGAGTTAAAGAACATTGTATAGTTAGTAGACTTGTGTTGTTAAAAATAAAGTGATACAAAAAATATTTTTGTTGATTACTTTGATACTTTAATTTGAGACACAGGCCACTCTAAGAGGGCCTTTAAGGTGAATATGGGTGAGTGTGATGAGTGTTTTGATGGATGATGAGGATTGGCTCTTTAATTAATAGCCCAATGAAATGAACCAACGCTTTGTTGGATGTAAACTATAATTTGTTGTTAGCTGTATTTTTGTTTTGAGGCAGCGACCACTCTTGGGTATTTTAAGGTCAATATGGAATGGTGATGAGTGTTTTAATGGATGATGAGATGTAGTCTAGTTACACACTAGGGCTGATTGTTCCACAGATTGGGTTATTAATTAAGAGCCTAACGTCCAATGAAATGGACCAACAGCTTAATGTGACTTCCGAACCATGGGGAGTGGCCGTCATGAAAAGTTATTACTGCACCTGGGAGATGAACTCAGGCTGATTTGGTGCGAAGCACGCAATATGCCACTGATCTATTTGTTCGGGCATAGTTGGGTTAGTATTAGAACTATATCTGAGTTAGCTCAACTTGGTTCTTTTTTATATAAAAAGCAAAATAAAACCGCTTATTTATGTAGTATGTTTCCTTTTTCCATCCAGAGAAGTTTACCCTCTCCCTATAATAACTAAATCAATCCCAAATCAGCTAATGCCCATCATATAAGCAAAACAATTTGGTGTTTGGCTACCTTGCAAGAGTCATAGTTACTCTCGCTGTTCCGAGTTTTGCGCTAAAACATTTTTTTTATTTTGCTTGTTATTACAAAATAGTAGTCTTGTGTTTTAGGAATAGTATTATTTGCTGTACAATTCATTTAGAACAAAATTTCCATAAATAAACTTTACTATTCTTACATTATATATAGGGGGGGTCATGACCTGGGACCCCCCTCTTGGATACGCCCCTGTCAGAAGAAGATCATTTTCTTTACAATACTCAGCAGAGAGAGTACCATGTTGAGAGAGAGTGCTTTATTATTACGGTAGAGATGTAGGCTGAGTTCAAGTTTGTCTTGTTTTGCATGTACCAAACTTAATCATCAGCCTGAACTAAGTTACGAGTACAATATTGATTTAAAATATGGAATGTCATTTGTGTATAACACAAAATGACTGGACCCAACACTGAGGTACTTAACAGTTACTGATAGGATGTTGGACCGAAGCTGTTTGTGTGATTCCGTTGATTCATTTTTCTTGAGACACTTCTACAATCTGAATTCAAACCAACGCACTGCTGTATTTTCAAAACCCAGTTGATCAAGTTTCCCTAGTGAATCTGTTGTGTGGCTCAGACAATCAAACGCCTGACTTAAATCAAGGAAAATACTAACAGCACTGTTTCCTACTTCAATATTGTCAACTGTATCCTCATAAAGGTCTACAAGAAAGTAATAGTGTGTGGATCGCCCTTAACTAACCCATGTTGTTTGTCTATTTGCAAGTCGCTTAACTTCTAAATGTTTTAACACTCAATTGATAAGGCAATCATTTCAATGACTTTCGAAGTTTCAGCGAAGTTGAGTAATAACGTTAGGTTTCATGTATACTTTCTTCTTGTGTAGGGGAATTGTTTTAGCAATCTCATTCTTGTTAGAAACATCCTTGGTCTAGTGAATGACAATGACATTTCGAGGGATCAGTCATTGATTTTAAATGTTTATGTATATTTAAAAACAATGATCATTTTGTAGCTCGACTATTTCTTTGATAATTAAGTCATTTGACATATATTTAAATTCTGTTTGTGATATTCCATCTTGTTGATTTAAAGTCTTTATTTGACAATCACATGTTTCGATAAACATTCATTTTTTTTTCAGATTTGGGTACTTTTTAATTTTTTTAGAACAACCTTTTATTTTTACAATTGTTATTTACATTTGATAACAATAAGTAAAAATTATAATGTATAATGACATGAAAATTAAGAACTATCCAGTGATAGGCTCAACAAAATGATATTGGTTGAACTAAAATCTTGAAACTTGATCAAAGATATTGAAACGTTTAAGTCTATGGATGACTGTGCTGTTGTTGCAGAAGGTTAGGATGAGAGTCCAATTTATTTAAGTATTTTGAGGTTGAATGTAAAATTTCTTCAGTAATGTAAGGAATTTTGAGGTCTTCATGAATTGTTTTGTTTTGATACAAACCATGGTGGTGCTTGAGTAATTTGTCTTAAACACTTTGATTGGAATCTTGCATTATGGAGATATTTGATATACTGAAGTTCCCCACAACTGTAAACCATAAGTCCAGATAGGTTTTTAAAATAACTTTGTATATGAGTAATTTGTTGTTTAAAGAAAGTTTTGATTTTTACCAATAAGCCAATATAGTTGGTTTAATTTTAAATTTAACTGTTGTCTTTAGTCCAGATGTGAGTGTGCCATCTAAGTTTTGATCAAGATTTGCATTCTCTAAATTTGAAGGCAGAAATAGTTAAATGGATGGTAGTGGTTAGCATAATCACCGGTAAGCGGAGACCCGGTTCAAATCCCGTTCGGTCCAAACGTTTTTGATAATTAATAGATATTATAATCATATATTGCTGTCATACATATATCATACTTTGTTATAACACTACTATAAAGTAAAGTCATAGTATATCTCTATGCAACTGAAATAACATACCATGCACTACAGTATTTGAATCGCATCTGAAATTTGGACTTGTAGCATGGGTGCAAGCCAATGAAACCTTATTTGAAAAAGTTTTCATCCTACAGAAAAAAGCTTTAAAATCCTAGAAAGAAAACGTATACTTGAGCAATGCAAACCTCTCTTTAAGAAAAATAAAATATTAACCCTCACAGCCCTAAACATGCTAGAAACAATAACTCTAATAATTAAAAACAAGCCACAAGGAACCAGAGAAGAATGCCACAACTACAACCTCCAAGGAGAAACAAATTTAAATATAAATCCACATGGACTATTAAATATCAAGCAAAACACCTGCAAACATGGGCACAAACTTTTCAATATCCTGCCAAATAACTTAAAAACATTCAAGACAACAAGCCCTTTATCAAGAAACTTAAACAATACCTGCAAGAAAGACCTACTACAAAATATCCGAATACTATGAGGAAAACAACTACTACTGTATGTAGAAGAGGAAAAAACTGACGATTTCCTGGTCTCACGACCACAGAGTAAGTTCACGATCGGAGAAGAGGGCAATTATGCCCCATGCTGGTGAATGTAGCACCTAGAGGAGGGAGGGGATAGAGAGATGGCGGCATTGATAGAATCATTTAGTCCTTTTGGTACGGATTAACATATAATTTTAGATTAGTGGATATAAGTAATGTAAAATTAATTGTGTGTTTAGTCAATACATTTTTCATTTTAATGACTTTGTGTCAGTAATTTATTTTAAACACTTTGATTGGAATCTTGCATTATGGAGATATTTGATATACTGAAGTTCCCACAACTGTAAACCATAAGTCCAGATAGGTTTTAAAATAACTTTGTATATGAGTAATTTGTTGTTTAAAGAAAGTTTTGATTTTTTACCAATAAGCCAATATAGTTGGTTTAATTTTAAATTTAACTGTTGTCTTTAGTCCAGATGTGAGTGTGCCATCTAAGTTTTGATCAAGATTTGCATTCTCTAAATTTGAAGGCAGAAATAGTTAAATGGATGGTAGTGGTTAGCATAATCACCGGTAAGCGGAGACCCGGTTCAAATCCCGTTCGGTCCAAACGTTTTTGATAATTAATAGATATTATAATCATATATTGCTGTCATACATATATCATACTTTGTTATAACACTACTATAAAGTAAAGTCATAGTATATCTCTATGCAACTGAAATAACATACCATGCACTACAGTATTTGAATCGCATCTGAAATTTGGACTTGTAGCATGGGTGCAAGCCAATGAAACCTTATTTGAAAAAGTTTTCATCCTACAGAAAAAAGCTTTAAAATCCTAGAAAGAAAACGTATACTTGAGCAATGCAAACCTCTTTAAGAAAAATAAAATATTAACCCTCACAGCCCTAAACATGCTAGAAACAATAACTCTAATAATTAAAAACAAGCCACAAGGAACCAGAGAAGAATGCCACAACTACAACCTCCAAGGAGAAACAAATTTAAATATAAATCCACATGGACTATTAAATATCAAGCAAAACACCTGCAAACATGGGCACAAACTTTTCAATATCCTGCCAAATAACTTAAAAACATTCAAGACAACAAGCCCTTTATCAAGAAACTTAAACAATACCTGCAAGAAAGACCTACTACAAAATATCCGAATACTATGAGGAAAACAACTACTACTGTATGTAGAAGAGGAAAAAACTGACGATTTCCTGGTCTCACGACCACAGAGTAAGTTCACGATCGGAGAAGAGGGCAATTATGCCCCATGCTGGTGAATGTAGCACCTAGAGGAGGGAGGGGATAGAGAGATGGCGGCATTGATAGAATCATTTAGTCCTTTTGGTACGGATTAACATATAATTTTAGATTAGTGGATATAAGTAATGTAAAATTAATTGTGTGTTTAGTCAATACATTTTTTCATTTTAATGACTTTGTGTCAGTAATTTATTTTCCCATATGTCAATAATTATGGGTGGTGGCCGTAGCCATAGCTCTGGCACGAGCCACGCAGTAACCCGGCCCGGACCCTTACAAATAAATAAAACCTTATTGATTTTGTGTATGATAATAAAAAGATTCCAAGAAAATTTTTTGTTATTCTATAAATAGTTTTAATGTATTACTACATAGTACAGTCACCAAAAGGTAAATCTATGGGTATACAAAATTCAGTGAAATCTGTGTAGGTTGTTGACAGTAGCTGATACGGCAAAAAAAACACCGACATAACCTCAAAAGTCACAAACTTTTAATATTATAATGTTATTGTAACTTGTGAATTAAAGATGTAAATTGTACGGATCCGATTTAAATAGGCTTCGGTCTAAATAGCTACTTGATTGAGTAGAATAGTTTTGATTAGGGTCATAGAAATAATGTTCTCATATTAATCAAAATTGTATACATGTTCTTCGGTTTAGTCTTTCGGCCAGCATCTACAGTTTCCTCTGAAGAACATTTCAAACCAATTCCACTCGAATTTTCAGTTAGCTCTAAAATGTTTCATAGACACATTTTGCTGTTCTACTTGGGAATTTTCTCCACATTAATGTTTTCTAACTACATACTTAACTTTGGGGAAGTCTTGTCTCTGCCTTACCTTTGGGGAAGTGTTACCAGGTTGGATTGTTTTATCAATATTTATATGCATCGTTGTTTTAAGTTTTGGTTCTTTCTTATTCCTCTTGGTTTTCTCCTTATAACAAATGTGAAAACTGGCAAACCACCAATCAAGAACCTCCATCTGATTGATACAAATTCGGAATGAGTGATTCTCTTACTCATTCCTCAGTATTTAAAACTCAAGCATTATTTCCATTCAAGGATTACATCCATATTTGTTATGAAAGACATGTAAGTATTGAACCTTTTCCTGTAATTATAACTTAAAAAAACTTGTCACTAACAGACTTTTATCTAATTGGCAGAGGGCAAGGTTAATACAAAGGAGCTTGCCTCAATCGCGAAATCCACACTCACAGTACTCGGTATACTATAAGCACCGTCAGTCAACGTCAAACGACACCATCCCAAAATAAGTATTAATATTACTTTATTTATCGGAATAAAGGAATTGAATCCTTCAGGATAGTGTTTTTGAATTGTTACATAATGTTTTTGAGACATAACTTGTCTCGATATTGTTACACGCTTGACTGAAGCGTTAAGCAACTTTGGTTCATAACTACATGGTGTTCATTGTCAATAAAGACAACTCACTACATAATGTATTTACATTGTATGCATTCATTTTAATTGGTAATAACCGGTATAGAGAAACAAACTACTTATTCACAAATAAAATAAGTAACTTAAAAAATCTTTTTGGAATGAAACTACTAACAATAGTTTAGTTATATAAAATACAAAATAAAATTATTTTGTTATCATACGATAACAGCAAACAAAGAAAGAAGACAGCTTTTGAAGAAGAAATTATGGCTGCAACGTTGACTGAAAGATTTGTAAAACATCTTTTTCTAAGTTTCCCAAACAGTTAAAAATTGTGTTACTTAGTAGACTGACATCTAGTTTATGCGCAAGTAATAAAAGTGTGAAAGAAATTTATTTTAAATTTCAAGCATAAATTGTAAAACAAACAATTAAAGAAATTCTAGTTCTAATTCTGTGTAACATCGCAATGTTCCCATTAAATTCTCAAACTCAGTCCTTGGCTTTTTCAATTCTGGCGACGACTTTGAGATTGTTCACCAAACTATTTTGGATTCTAAGATTTCAATCATTCGAACCAAGTAGCCTATTTACAGTTTCTAAAAGAAAGAGGGCCTAACATTACAATTTACTTGCACTGTCACTTAACTGATGAGTTTTATAAGACTGTTATTACAAACTGCAACAGCATAATATTCCCAAGGCATTTCACAAACTAGAATCAAAACAAACTATCAAAGTACTAGAATTAACTCAAAAGATCACAACAAATTGTTCTACTGTGCCCATTTATGATATTAGCATGGGTAGTGTAATGGAGGGGATGGAGCAGGTTGGATGATGACATGATGGGTCACTGGCCTATGCACTTGTTTGAGGCAGCCTCCATATCACCTTGGACAAAGTGCGGGACTCTCAGCCAAAGCTGTTGTGTTGCACTGATTAAATCCTTAGAAGTAAGGCTCTACACATACAAATGTCTAATAGGATATTTTAAATTAGTAATTGTGACTTTTTGAAATGACAATTTAAAAAAAGTCAATCAATCATTAAATTTACTTAAATCACAAAACTACAAGTTACTTTTGCCTTGCAGACTTTATTGATATATGCCTATCTTGATTAGCAAAACTAACAATAATTTAACATGTTCAGTTAGGTCCTTTTGGCATTGCCCATGGAGCAGCACTTCCTAATCTACTTGATGATGAAACTAAAAGTTTAGCTGCCAGCAATGGGTACAACACTTTTGAAGCTAAAGCTGTCACCAACGCAGTTTATATTTCCTGTCCTACACTGCCCTGGTTTTCTTATTTCGGAGTGTGGCTGATCCTGAAGATAATTTACCCAAAGCTCTACAAATATAGCAAGGTAAATTATTATATTACAGCTTGTTGAGATAACTTATTGGAAAAAAAACTTCCTTTCAAAACATTGGAAATTACCATTATGTACAAGTAAGTCAGGCATTACGTTACCCTTCAAATAAAAAAAAATTACTCTTAAAAATTGGGTTGGGATTAAGTTTGACTGTAGTAAAGGAAGCACATATTTTCATAGGAACAAATTACTGGAGAGAAATGATTCAAACTCCCAACATTTTTAAAACTACAGTAGTTGTAAAATTCAAATAAGTCAAATTCAAGTAATCCTTATTGACAAATGTAAAAACATTTACATACATAAACATTTGTGTGTGGGGAAAAGTTATTACCGTTTATAACTGGTAACTGTATAGTAAATATAATGTTAGAATTATTGTTCATTATTTAGGTACAAAATACATTAATTATACGATAATTAGAAATATCCTTCCAAATCATTTGTATTAAAAGTGAAAATCTAACGTGTTTCTGACCACAGGCACTGCCTTTAAACCATTTAAAGGCCAACTTTTGGCCAGCCCGAACTGATCATAAATAACCAAGTATCAGAGAAGCAAGCCCAAAGCATATAAAAATAAATTTCATAACAAAAACTAATGAATAATTTAATATCAATATTAATACAGATCCATTATTATTTACTTATTGTTGAGGAATTTTAAAAGTTCCTCCACTGAAAGTTGTCTCTAGAATTAGTTTGATTGTTCTTAATGTAAGCTATCTTGACTTTAACATTTTCGAGTGTTGTGGATCAAATCCCTTTGTTGTTAATAGCTTCAGCAGGGATTTAGCTTCAAGCCTTAAATTTTTAAACTATGTTAACGAAATGGGTTACATTCATTCTACGATTGGTCTAAGCAACTTCTCGTGATTGATGCCATCTTACCCTTTTCAGCAGTCACCCGTTCAGCGTTCTACTCAGTGAGCAAAATTCTGAACAATAACCTCAGTGACCTTCAGGATATGATTGAATAGTGATGCATTTGAAACTGCCATCTTACTTGCGTATTCAGTGACATTTTTGTATATCTAGTTTTTATGAAAAAGTCAATTCTGTTGGGATCAACGACAAAGAGAATGGTAATGGTATTGATTTGGTTTTACAGAAGCACAGATTGAGCGCCTACCCAGTGGTAGAGCTCTACAGGCGTTATTCTGTGCTGTTGATGGCGCCTCTGAGTAAACAAGACAACTTTCAGAGTCTCCGGAGGCTGAGAAGTATGTAATGCGTTCCTGCTCCAAGCTAGAGGAGTCGTTCAGCTCCACGATGACTCACGACATAACCTCTTCTCTCCAGCTCCCCAGCCTCAAGCAAAGCCAAGTCCCATCTGTGAAAATACTCAAACAGTTCATGTAGGTGAAGCAATGGATAGCATGAATCTAGAGTCTAGATACAAACTAAAGAATAACAACACCCCAAATGGAATTGTAAAACTTGAACCATTTTCAAACAATGAGTCACTTGACGATATGAATTTAGAGTGCGGTACAGACTTCAGTATAATGATGTAGCAAACAATAACATTATCATGTTAGAGTCCCTGAAACATTCTACACCAAAAATAGGAAATGGTCACACAAAGCAAGGCTGAAAGATGGATTACAAATAACGAAAGACTGATGTGAACTGTGGTAATGTTCCTCTTTAATTTTAAATGTAGATAAGTGAATTTTTGAATGATTTTGTTTAGAGAGTGTGGGTATTAAGGTTAACTGGCTTGCTAATGCATTATTCCAGCTTCATTATATTAACTTATTAGCTACTATGTAGAAATTCATTGTTAAGTAAAATAATTCTAACTACATGTACTGACCCTGCAATTGTAAACGAGGAAATTAAAATTCTTTCTGTGATGGTGTATTAATAATATCTTTGATAATTAATAATATTTTGATGTTTAACAAAAATCCAGTTTTGTATAACCATCAACAACAGTTTAAATTTAACAAGTTATTTGCTAGTTTAGGTATGGTTCTTTGTAACAAGTAAACAACAATTTTTTCAAAAAGTAAAAAAACCTATAGTCAGTGATAGTTAATAGTGTATAGACTGTATACTGTAACAACACAAAACCACAAACACTCAATATTCTATCTTCAAAATTTATAATGTTTCGGTCAGTTAAAAACTCCACCCATCTTCAGAGGACTACAATGAGGAAACGTTTTACTTGTTTCTCTTTCTAATTTGTGTTTTGACAAGCTATGAATTTTTTAAGATGTAGCATATTTTTAAATATTGTTTGGTAAAGTCTTAGGTTACAATAATTATATAATTAAATTTAGTTCCTATATTAGTGTAGTCCTCTGAAGACAGGTGGAGTTTTTAACTGTCCGACAGGAAGTCCACTAGAGTTTTTCTCCAGAAGTGGCAAGAAAAGTCTTTACTAAATTGCTCTCCGCCACTACCGGTATTATAAACTTTCAAACTAAAATAATTTCTTAATTAATTAAAAGTGTTATAATTTATAAATATTTGTTTGTTCTTTTAGAAATTGTCAAACCTGCACATTGTGTACAGGTTGTCCCCAACCACCCATATCATATGTTTATTTCAAAAAGGGTTTGACCTGTTTCAGTGAAATAACAAATTTTTTGTTAAAATGACTCAAAGAATAAAGAAAAATTATTTCTACTTCAGGGCGGCAGTCCGCACAAAGCGGGATGTGGGTCTTTGAAACTTTATATAATGTGTTGTATTTTATGGAGTGACAAATCCAAAGTATAAAGTTTGATTCTTTGAATGAAATGAAACCCATTAAAATTGTACATCCAGCCCAAAATCACTCGTTTTTCGGTGACCTAGCCAGATATGATTACAAAAATCTTTATCTTTACAAATGCACAAGCTGATTTCTACTCTAGGGTTGTGAAACTTGCGTGTAATTACTATTATCACACATTTGTTCATTTGGAAAATTTATTTTACCTCACAAACACAATAGTTAAGAAGAAAAACATTAATAAGTAAACTTAAGTAAATTTCAGGTTTTTCCTAGTTGTATGTTTTTTATTTATTATAATTGTTAAAATACCTTAACTGGATAAACAAGGTTTCAAAGTCCACCTTGTTAATTACACCCAGCTAATTTATATTTTGTAATAATTTTCCCCACAGATAAACAAGTTATTTGTGGTTATTCAGTATAATAATTTATAACTATAGTGTCTGGCTCTGTCTCAGTGCATGAGGAAATTATTCATATGATATTATTATACAATGTAAAAAAATAAGAGAACATAGCTCCATTGCTTAAAGAATTGTTTATAAATTCCATAAATTACTCGTTTTATAGAATTACTAATAAAATTTGAAGACAAAAATGTTTAGACCAAAAATGCTATGTTCTCTTATTTTTTACACTATACAATTCTAGCAACTCGTAAGTGATTCTATTTCTGATTAGTTTTTATTATTAATATTTAGTTAGTTGTTAGTAGATATTGTTCTTCATTTAAACAAAAATTGATATTTGTTAGCTGAGGAAAGCAAATGGCCTAAATAGGTAACCCAGCAGTTGCTGTGCATAGACCCTTCATTGCCAGGCCAAATTTGGCCAATTTGTAAGAAAAGGTAAGGCATAAATTAACATAATTTGAATAATTATATGTATATAACGTTTAATTAATATACTATAAAGCCGGTTGTACAGGTGACTGGTGATCGAACGAGTAAATGTTTAGGCACTCTCCCGGCATGCTACCCTTGTCAACCAGATACTCTTTTTGAAGCTCTTGGTGTGAAACCTTCGGGAAAAATCTAAAAAATCTTCTATTTTGAGGTTCTGACAAATTATGCCAAAAAGATGGTGTCTGACAATCTTCCTTTGTAGTTAGCCGATATTTTGCATCTTAGCGGCAAAACAGTTGCTCAGATCTTCAATCTGATGGATAGTCATTAGTGTGGAAACAAATTTCCTACAACTTTTGTATTTATCACTTTTTTCCACCTCTGATAATTTTGTTGCTAGATCAGTTTGATGTTAAATTGTTGAAAATTCAACGTTTACAGGTTTGGCTCTTAGTTACGGTACTTATCAACCACCCAGATATAAAACTTAAGTGTGTGTATAAAAAAATGTTTAATTTGAGAAAGCGTGAGCTAATGCTCAATGGGGACGAGTTACACATATAAACTGATTGGAGGGTAGTTCACTTGAAGCTAGACCAAAGTGTGTTTATGTTTAAACATGAAAATAATTGTTTATAACTAACTGTAGCAGGCATTTCCTTTATATAACGCAATGTTCTTAGTTGTAGACTTGTTTAATGTAATTGTCTCATCCTTAAACACTTACTTTTGGTCTGCGGTACTTATTGTGTTAAATGTGTACATAGTTCTTACATAATTAAAACTTACAAAATACCTACAATAGTTTACCAAAACTATTGGTGGAGTATTTGATGCCAAATTAACTTCCTAAGACTATTGATATCTTATATTTATATGTATCTATTTTAGAAAGCTCATGACAAAAAGGTTTTTTCAATGAAACATTCTGTGTTTTATGAGCACCGGTCATCGCTCATAAGTGAGTTTAGGCAGCTCACTAAGCTTTTCATTTGTAAACCAATATATAAAAACACTGGGTTTAAAACAACAGTCGTGTTTGGTTGCTAGGCACAAATTAACATTGAAAAACAAAAGCCTCAGGTTACTTGCATAACGAACTCCATCCACATCCGCTGTGTGAAGTTGGTTAACCCCAAGGTGTTCCTCTGAGTTCATACACACACCTGTTCAGATATATGTATGAACAAATTTTTGGTACATTCAACAAATAATCTTACATTAATAAATGAGTTTTATTGTCATTATAACAAACGTATTTTGTGTTGACAAATAATAAAAAAGAAACTAATCCACCGAAGTAAAACCAGTGTTAACAAATAAGGCCAGTTTTATACTAATATTATAGAACTAAATTATTCAAAGGCGCTAGAATATTTTTAACTCGTTTAAGTTTTAAGATTCACTCTGTTAGCAGGTTAAAATGTCAAATCAGCAATTAATTACCATATACAGATGCAGGGTTAAAAGGCCAGAGTGCTTTGAAAACAAAGAAATATATTGAACCTGAACAGTGAACTTAGCTCAAAATATCAGCTCAGTATACTTAGCTCAGAAAACCAGGTAGTCTCTGAGTTTATGTTTTAAAATCTAAATGAGTTAAACCAACTCTGAATGTATTGTTTTCTTCTGCCTTTTTTATAGTAGTACAGTATTAGCAATTAGTTTTAGTGATATTACTGTGTACCGGAAGATTCTCCTTCAAATTGTTACTGCCAGTTTTTTCTTATTAAAATGTTGTCATGTATAAAAGTATTGTATTTAAATTACCTTTCTTGTTATTATAATTATTATTATTCATGTATAGCCCATGCAATTTATAAGACCATGCAAAGTACGTTCATGCCATCTCGAACATTTAGCTTTTCTTTGAGCCCAAGCTGGCTTTATTCTTTTGAAATAGTTTTTCTTTCACCATTTTTATACTTTAACATCTTAAAATGTGAACCTTCTTACATTGTTCGCATTTTATTACCAGATAATTTTTTGTGAAAACCGAATGCAATCATCAATGTGTTATCATCAATATGCACTTTTTACTGCTAGTTACACATTTTTGGGAAGGTACTTTGGAAAAGCTGACAGTATAGAAATAACTGTTATTTTTGTAGTAGCATATATATAAAATATCGCCCTATTATATACAAGGCGGTATTATAATAGGTCGCCACACTTTAAGGCGGAGGGGAGTTAAGAGGTTACTTGTGCAACAACATCCTATAAACATGGGTATAGTTAAGGTATAATGACAGAAAAATAACATAAAATAGCCACCATTTTAAAATAGTAAGTTATAGATCATGCTTGCAAGGTTTTCCACAAATGGTCTTACCTAGATACTAAATTATTAAGTTTGAGCAAAATTGCACAAGTGTTGTGGGAGATAATAAATAGTTGGTAAAAGACCACATTGGCGGTTAGTGGGTAAACAAAGCATTTTAAAAATGGATGTTAAGAAGAAATTTTCATCATCGCCACTCATAAAGCTTGGCAATCGTGATTTTAAAATTATCCTTTTAAAGTTGTCCTTCTGTAGTGAAGCTTTGGAAGTTGGGTATAAATATTTAAACTAATACCATACAATTCTTTTGAGCATTTATAATGTACTACTATTTATTGAAGTAAGAAAACTACTGCAACACAGCTCGGTAACAGAAATCTTTATTTACATATTTAAATAATTGTAGTATTTGGTTTATCTTTCCTTGCACTGGTTAACAAACATTACATATCACAATACAACTGAAATGTTAAACTTAAGAGGAGGTCGTTTTATAGTGTCTTTTGATTTTAAATATAATTTAGGCACCTATCTACTGAAAGTTCTCATAGCTATGATCTAATGTTTTGTTAAGTTAATTACAGTTTTCTTATACAGAGTGTCCCATAAGTAAAGTGCCAAACTCCGAAACGCTGGATCTAAATAAAGACAAATTCAAGAATAACTTTTTTCCAATAACGCATTGTTTACCAAATATTTGCCATTTTGTATATTTTACAAAATAATTTGTATCTCCAACATTAATTTTTTAACCGATTTTAATTAAACTCAGTATGTATGTTGAAGTAGATGAGATCTATCATAGAAAAAAATCAACTTGGTCCAATTTGAAATTTCAAAATGGCGTCCAGTTAAAATCTTTTAACTTAAATAGCGGGAAAACGATACAAGAATTTAAAAATTATGAGGAACAACTTTTTTTCTTAATATATTTTCTGTCTATCAACTCAAAAAAAGTTAAAATTGAACTAAAAATAATAAAGATTTATTCAAAACATGATAATCTTCTTCATTTTTGTGTTGATAATTGAATAATAATATTTAGAAAAAAGGTTGTTGTAATTGACAACTTTAGAAATCCTTGTGTAAAGCTTTTATTAAGGTTTTATGTTGCATTTAATTTGTTTACCCATTTAAATCCATGTTATCACTAATCATGTTTTCAATAAAATTAATTTGTGTTATTTTTAGTCCAATTTTATTTTTTTTTGTTGCTAGACTGAAAAAAAGTTGTTCCTTAGTATTTTGTATTCCCGTCATTTAAGTTAAAACATTTTAACTGGACGCCATTTTGATATTTCAAATTGGACTGAGTTGATTTTCTTTTCTATGACAGATCTCATCAACTTCAACATACATTCTGAGTTTAATAAAAATCAGTTGAATAATGTTAGAGATAACAATTATTTTGTAAAAAATACAAAATTGCGGATATTTGGTAAAGCGTTTCTGGAAAAAAGTTATTCTTGAATTTCTCTTTATTTGGACCCATAGAAACGTTTCTCGGAGTTTTGCACTTTACTTATGGGACACCCTGTATTATCTGTAGGAACAGTAAAACACCTAATTTTACTAATCTGTACTCAGCAAAAAAATTAGCAATTATTAAACTACACTCATGGACAAAATTTTGGAACCAAAATCCAAATGGTTTTCTTTCATTTCAATTTTCATTGCACCTTTTTCGATTGAAATCGGAATTTCCTTTAGCAAAGCGTGCATAAATACCTATTAAGAGCCAACTAAACGATTAGAAAAACTCAAAATTATACAGGGTGTTAAACATAAGAGGGGCGATGAAATGAAACAAAAGCATTTGTTTCCATAATTTTGTCCATGGGTGTATTTGAAATAATTCTTATTTTACACATGCTGAAAATTATATATATTTTGTGGTTGCATATAATGTTAAATTTACATTTTTTATTTGGAGTTAAATTCGACAACTTACTTTAATTTATAGTTAACAGTACGCCTAAAACGATTGTGCAAATAAATTTCATTTTGTTCCCACAAGATGATTTGTTAAAAAAGTTACAACGGATAGATTTTTCAATTAGGACAGATTTGTCTCATTATTAATATAAGTGTATTTGATTGATTTCACTCAATGGTGTACAACAAAAGTTTTGTTGAATAAAAGACAGTTAATTTCATTGCTGTTCGTTAGCATACTAAAGTGCATTCTCCTAGTAGCGATAATCACAGCTCCGCCCAGCTGATTGATGCCCAAACCATTGCTTAACTTCAAAATACTTAGCAGCTAGAACTGCTGTTGCCGTGGTGGTTATTGCTGCTAAAAAATCTACCTTTAGTTGGTTTGGCACATTTGTTTTCTCTTAAAATACTATTCATATTCTTCTACAACCAAATCTAACTTTTTCTCAGATCACAATTCTTCATTTCACTTCAACAATAGCAAAATACTGATTTCATAAAATTTATACAGGTGGTTAAATACTTAGCAAAACCAACTTGCACAGTCATAATTTACTAATTTTAGTTTATTTTCTACAGTAGCAGTAAAGACGAAGCTTATAATTACGAATGCAACTACTTTGTTGTCCGTACAGATTAATTCGACTGATTGAGCCCACAATTCCGTGTTCACCACTGTTCCAATTGAACCGCACAGTTGCCTCAAACAAACCTCTCCCCGGCACCGTTTCAATAACTAAAGAGTAATCTGTGATTCCTGCGAAAGATTCATTAGTTTTTGTGCTTTCCATTCTTGCGTTAAGAACCTTGTTGAGAGTGAGGTTTGCACATAGGCTGGTAAAGTCCGAGAGGATAGAGTTCATATGTTGCACCAAGTATCTAGCGGCCCGCTCTACTTGCGACGAGTTCGTAGCAACCGGCTCACTCTGGTGACAAGTGCACCAGTGGTCAACAACTCGCCTTTGCAGCTTCGACTCTCAGGCACGGAACAAACAAACTTATCCCCTCGAAGAAATCCTTTCTGTCAACAGAAATGATCTCTTTTCAAACTTCTTTGCTTGAGCCTTGTCAGGTCTGTTAGATCTAACAACGTCTCGTGCAAATCGAATGGTGTAGTCAGTCTGTGCCTGTTTTTCTTTAGGTTACTTATCGCAGTTGTATACTTGATTTTGAACCACTCAGGTAGACTACAAACAGAAAAGGTAATCTTTCTTCCAGATATCCTTGATAAGTTTGGCGTATCTCTCCCCACCTGATTCCATGATCACTCATAAAAACTAGAACAGTGTTGTTCATTATGCCTCCGTCTGCAAGCTTTCTAAGAACGCCTTGTAATCGAGATCACCCTGTTGACCCAAGTTGAGATAGTCGTGAGTAAGACTTGTCCCCAGAAGAAACCAAAGGAAAGAACATTCTTCAAGGTCATAGCAAATTTGTAACCATAACTTAACAAACTTTGCAAACTTTTTCTAGGACCAATGCAAAGATTGGCATTTAACCATTTGTGGGAACCTATATCTTCTTCAGCAAGTTTGTTGAAAATCCTCATGTAATAATCGGTGGGTTGTTTTCTGAAACCATATTTTAAATAATTGAAAATACCCATCCATGAAGAGTCTTCAGCAAACGCTGTGGTGTAATTAAGATTCTTGAAATCGTTCCAGATGAAACTGCAGTTATCAAAAACTGACTTGATCGTCGGCCAACACCTTTTAACCAGTTCTTCTTCATACAAACCAGTAAACACTGGTATCAAATTTGGGAAAGTATTATCTCCTACTTTGTTGAACCCGAGCATTTCAACAGCGTTAAGCTTATTCTTGAGAAACTCGACAGTCTGGGGCATCTGGCGATGGAGGTTTAGACGAGACACAGCGTCTGCTCCAAGAATCAACACACTCACTTTGTCCCGGTCTGGCTCTACACCTTGGTTCTTGATTGGCGTGAATGCGTGATAATCTACCAAAGTCTGCTTTCCGTTTAGAGAGCACATAACTTTTACAAACTCTTCTGTAACATTTGTTTGGGTTTCAAATTTAGTGCAGGTTTTTGCAAATCTGGAACAAAATTCAAACATAAGTAAGCAATTATTGATGTTGTAAGTAAGCCATTCAAATATAAGTAAGCAAAATTGAAATTACATTTGTATACTTGATAATTAAAAATAATTTTTATTACATTTATTTAATTTATATTACATTTTATTTAAGAATTGTTTTACATTTTGTATTAAAAGGAATGGATTTGTTCCAGTGTCAAAGTTTATTATTTTGCATAAAAAATGTAAAGTCTTGTCAATTATAGCCGATATACTGTTTGTTGTTGTACAATGTGAGTTGTAAAAACAAACTAACAACCCAGCTAAAATAAAATAGCTTTCATACCTAAAGCAATTATAGAATGTACAACCAATGTTCATATGGAAGGAAAGAAACATACAAGGATATTTTCATAAAGATATGCTACAGCTGGATTATCATATTTCAATTCAAATATCTAATCCATACTTATCATATATTGTAACAGGTAATCGACTCACAACGTTATTTAGTGAAAGCAACAGAATAGTTCTCCTTTGACTTTTTCAAACTTCCAACGTAACACAAGTTAGCCATTACTTACTTAGCCATTGAGTCAACATCAGGGGGGTAATTCCCTGTCACTGACTCCTCGAGCTGCACCCTCCAGAACGGTTGATAGCAGCAGCTCAGCTCCGTGATGTCGGTGATGTTGTAGTACGCCAGAGCGTGTTCACATACAGCGAGGTCAGGTTAGACTCAACCAGCGCGGGTCCGTACTCGCGCTCACAATTAATCGGCGGCTCGGCAGTGATGAACCTGCGCACAGACACGTCCATCGGGTCCAAGTGCGTGATGTGACACCCGTTCGTGTACACCAGGAACCCTCTGTGCTGCCCCAACGAGTCATTTGGAAAGAAGTTGTCTGGAATCAACACAATTTGTACATTTTTTTCAGAGGTATGTTTAAAAACACAGGCTTTTAAAACAGAACTATAAAAGTGACAAAACTATAAAATTGTATTCTTTCTACAATTTAAAAATTAAACTGAAGATTTCTGACATAGTTCAGACAAGTAAAGGTTTTCATTTAAGGATCTTTGTAACCTTTTTGTTGTTATTATTAAATTACTCAGCAAAGGCTGAGCTGTTCAATATTCAAGTTCATGTTTTCAAATTTTGATGTGTACATTTAATTAGTCTATCAGTGAATCAGTATGCAAATATTACCCGATCAAAATTAACAAAAACAAAAGAAATGTTGTCAACCTGAAACTATATTGATTTCTCCACATCATAAACTTGTATTGTACCTTGGGCAGATACAGTATGTAACATATTTCCCCCTTATCTAAATATAAGAACTTATTGAGTTATTACCAATTTGAGTGTGAGGCACAAACAGTGAATAGTCAGTCAATCCGATGTTGGTTTCCAACAAGAACAGAAGTGAGACAAGTCCAACCAACAGACAAATCTGCACACAACTCCAGGAGTTAGGATCCAACAGCTTCATTGGCTTGAAGTCTCTGAAATTTAAATCATTGATTACAATCTTTAGACTGGGCCGGCAAGAGCGTGAGGCTAGGTGCTAAATCCCTTTAGCTTCAGTGTTTCCAAAGGGATCCTGACCTGGACTTAATAGTTTTAATGTTGGTGGTAATTGTGGTTTCTTAACTATGACACCTTAAGTCACCTTTGTACTCGCTTGACAGTGCCTTTCATCTGATGATTTTGTTGTATCAATGCTAGTTTCTGTACAAATGAAATAGTTAATCCATCAAACCATAAATGCTCATAGAAAAGCATAATCAGGTATCTTTCTTTCTGAACACCATCTTCAAGAAGAATAAATCATACTAGAAAACAAGCATAAAATATTAAGCTAGTAAAGCTTTTTTGACAATATCAAAGTGGGATGGAATTTCTGCTTTTTCCCAAAAAATCAGTTATTGCCACTGCATTGAATAAACTGGAATTCAGTTTATCAGTAATTGATGATCAGTAAATAAGCCTCAGAAACACTTGAGAACAGTTTGGTAGTTGATTTATTTCTAACTCACTTTAACGTCAAATGAAATTAAGATCAATTTTATTCATTAGCGTCAAAAACAACTGCTTCGAAACTAAAAATAATGGGTGATTCAAAAGACTTTGTCATTACTCTAGTTGCAAAAGTAGTAATAGGAGAAAACCACACTTTCACATATATAAATTTGTAATCAAATCGATTCCTCCTACTGTTCTGCATCTTTTATGATTATGGCAGCAATGAACAGCTGTTTATTTGGTGGGTGGGCATATTGTTATTGTTCAAATTCAAATTCAAATTCAAATTCAAAACATCCTTTGTTAATAAATGTACATATTGCACAATGAATAGTGTCTTAAGTAATAAAGTACAATATATAATTATCATAACACAAAACATAATCATGATTTTTGTTGTATTTATACATATATATTACATTAAAACTTATTTAGTTCATTTATTTATTTAAAACATTTAACATTAAAACATAAAAACGATGGTACAACAATTAGAATAAAGAAAACAATTTACAGACAAGACTCAAAAATACAAATTTTTAAACTTATAAACAATTAAAACAGTTATACAACTATTAACTACTTATCAACAAAATACTTATTCCCCAGTTAATTGAATTTACTTTCCCAAAATTAGTCCATAGAATAAGGAGCTAGTTTGACGATCAAATGTTTTAAATCTTTTAAAATTTCATTGGATTTTCTTCCTTAAGTACTGGAGGTGATAAAGCAATTTAGTTCCAATAGGTTGTTTTTGGTATAAATTCTAAGCTATGCCGTTCTACTTGTCTGTTTAGCGGTGTTATGATTATGTCTACTATTCTCTAGGGAAGGATTTTGCAAATGTTTTTGTATAGGTTGCAGTCTCAAGTATGTACAATCAAAAAACCGTTGGTATTAACTCAACAAACGATGTTTAACTTGTTGATCTTTTTAAACCATACATTATCCTTAATGCTTTCTTTTGCTGCAGTAATATCTATCTGCAGAATATAAAAATGTATTTCACGCAAGATCAACGAGCTGCTGCTTGAAGCTTATTTTGAGAATAAAGTAACACCAGTTGTGCTGCAAAGTTCTGATTAAAGTTTCTTAATGCTCCAGTACAAAAGCGGTGATATATTGTCCCGTTTTCATGAGACAAGAAGCACACGTGAGTTCCTTGATGACGTTCAACCTAACTTTCAAGAATATCCTAAGAAGTCACTTTTAGTCGGCTATCTCAGCAGTTACAATCGTCTTACAGTGTGTGCCAAAGAGCCACAAAGTGTTTGAAACTTTGTCCTTTCAAAATACGGACTGTTCAAGAGTTGAAACGTAAAGAGCCAACTCAGCGTCTTGAGTAATGTCACTGGTTCAAGAGATTCAGTAGAAAAATGTAAATACGCAATTAGAGATGACATTTTTTACTGATAAATCATGGTTTCACTTGAATGGTTACATCAACATCCACGATGGATGTTTTTGGATAATCAAAAATCCACATATTTTGCAACAAGCCCCTCTCCGTCCTCAAAAAATTGTAGTTTGGTGTGCAATTTGTCGGCAAAGGTTTATTGGTCCATTTTTTTTTAAACCACCACTAACTTAAATATTTATTCAGAAATCATACATCAGTTTGTCGCTTCACTTGAAGAGGATCATGTGTTGGCTGAACAGGATGGTGCGACATGTCATACATTGGAAGAAACAATGGCAATGCTTAAGGGTTTCTTTGATGAACAAATAATTATTAAGAAAGGACTTTGGCCACCACGATACCCAGAACTGACCCCATGTGATTATTATTTATGGGGTTATTTGAAAGGACGAGTTTATCGAAACAACCCGACACTTAATGACTTGAAAATTAGCATCCAAATAACCATAGAAAAAATAACACCTTCGATGACAAAACGCACAATTTTTAGTTTGTGTAAAAGAGTTAACGTGTGCCTCCAGATGGAAGGCAGGCATATTGAGCTTATTGAGAGCATTTTTTTCAAACAATGTACTTTGATTAGTTTTAGCAAGCTTTAGTGTGTATATCCAGAAAAATAATATGCTTGAATACATATTGTTCTTTGAGTACAGAGTCTTTTGAATCACCCTGTCCATTATTGACCTTATATAAAGTCCTGTTACCAACCCACAAATCTTATTAAGTTACTTTACTCCTTGCATATCATATAGGATTATAGTTAGAAATTTCTTCTTTTGAAACACAGTTTTGATATGTGGTTTCAAAAGTTTTGATTACTAACATGTGCATGTTTTTATTTCAAATAAACGCTTAACAAAGTTGAGCTTATTTCGGCAACAAATCATTTTGATTGACAGTTTGACATGAAGGATCTGAAAAAACCATTTCGGTAACATTTAGTTTGGTTAAATAATATTACAAATATACTATTTGATCCTTAGAGCAAAATTTTAAGTAATAATTAGTATAAATACCACTAAAATTGTTCTTTTAACTTAATGATGCTATACCTACACGCTTGAAGATCCTGTTTTAAAAATTCTTTATTTACATGTTTCTTTTATAGAACAGTAAACTCCCAATTATCCATGGAATTGAGTGGTGCAGATAACGTAGATAATCAAATTTTGCAGACATGCCTTTTAACAAAGGCTGAAGGTACTAAAACAACACACAATTGTGCTTTGAATTAGTTTATTGTATAATAAAAGAACATACTGCACATGATAAAAAAAGTAAATTTAACTGTACATTATTTGACTGTAGTTTGTTATTTATGAAACTTTTACTGCACTATTAGAAAACTTATTTTTAAGTATCAAAACTTGTTTTTGTGTACAATATTTTGGTCTCTGATTTCTATACATATAATATTTTACTATAGGCGCCGTGGATAATCAAGAGTTTACTGTTCTAAACTAATTATGGATTTTGAATGTTTAAGTACCTTACTCGTTTAGAATACTCAAGATTAGAAATGATGTTCTACCAAACTCTATTAAACACTTTGCAGTACTGTCAGGCATACCCTAAGGGAAACTGACTTACTTGATGATGCAGTATGTGTATATATAGATTTTAACAACCGATATTCCGGGTCATATGATAAAGAGTCACTTAGAAATTGAACCTGTGTCTTTTTTCCTATATCAAAATGTTCAAATGTCAGTCATGGCATGAAATTTAACTGAATCTGCTCAAATAATCTAGGTCAAACTTGAATTATTAAAACAGCTCATCGATAAGATTCATATTCGTAAGCTAAACCATAACATTTCTTTTTATGTTATTGAAACTGAATTATTATTTTATTTTGTTGTAATTTGAAATGAAATGAAAAAAGTCTTTATTTACGTGGCGAAGTTAGGACTTTATAGTCCTAAATCCTTAACCACGATTTAGAGCACGATTTTAACCACGAATTTGCATTGTGTCGAAGGTTTATTGTTTTATAACAGGACACTTAGGCCTAGACTTAAACTTTATCTGTGTAGATGTATTGTGATGTATATTTGCAACTTATCAATGCAACTCATCAAGTGATTAATTTTGATGATAACTATGTAACTGTGATTTGCCTGTTTAGTAGCTTTTTGTAATGCCACAAATAATTGCCAAAATAAAAAAAACCTTAAAACATAACAAATTACAGATGTTTAGCAACCCTTTGAAAAATCTATATTAAACTAACAACTAACACTTACTTATAAAATGCCCTGTACTCCCTCTTGTAACACTACTGACAGCTTCCCAAGAAAGCATTTTCAACACAGAATTCCAGTTCACTAACTACACCAAGGGTTTGGCAATGTAACGTTAGGAGACTTACGGTCTGGTGAATGGAGCCTACAAGAGTCAAGATGCAGTGTGCAGCGCAGATTCTGCTCCAGTCAGTGATGTGGTTGCCTAGCAACCCCTGCTCTCAACCCCCCACCCGCCACTCACACACCCTTCCATTGATTATTGTCATCTACACAGAGTGCTTATTTCTGCATTAAATATTACACCTCAGTCAACGACACTGTATTAAATTTAAATTACTTTAAACATACAAATAATTTTAAATTTATTTTTTAGTACATTTCATTGAAATTTGTTTAAATTGTGCATAATCTTTCAAAACTTAATTTTGTACAAATTAGTGGGTTAAGTTAATATTGTTATTTAATGAATGACAACATCACATTCCTCAATGAAGTTTATCAGCTGAGATACAACAACACAAAAAAACAACAGAAATTTTAACTAACATTAAAAATGTGATACAGATGGACTAAATTGGAAGTTTTAGCATTGTAAAAAGTGTGTCTAATGTACGTGTTATTTCATAAATAGCACTTTATAGAGGCTCTATCATTATTGCTGCCATTATTAGAGTAGAATAGCATTTATTAAATAGATTAATTAATATTGTATTTAATGAATAAAACCATTACATCTTTTTAACAACCTCTGTTCTGTAGTATTGGTTTTACATCAAAGTGCAATTGGCAAATAAAATGAATAATTGGTAAACAAACTTTAAAAAAATTATTCCTAATGTTAATTTTTAAGGTAAGTTTAATATCAATTTTTATAATTAACATAAAATATGTAATACAAATTTAAGATAAAGAAACCAATACTTTATTTTGACCTACTTCAACTAGCAAAGCTGCCTTCGTAAAAAACAAAATGTAATGTTAATGTATTATTTTCAAAATTTTCCTACTTTTGTTTTGCAAGTTGTCATAACTTGTTAATATTATAACAAAAAATTTTAACATTGCAAAAAACACAGTTCTTAAAATAAAATACCTAAGACTTTTAAAATCTTTCTGACCTAAGATATTTTTTAACTGATCTTAAATAATGTATAAATGTTCATATGATCATCATGAGAGAATCAGAATCCACTTTATTTCCATATAAGCAAGAAGTACATACATATTCACATAGAAACATAACAATAATGGAAGCTGAACTAACAATGTTTACAGATTTGAAATTAAACAAAAAACCATAAAGGTTGATAATTGCTTATCTAGTACATTTTAAACTAATCCAAATTAAACTAAATTATAAAAATGGGTCAAATAGTAGTAAAATTTAGCTTCCCTGAAATAAAAGAAAAATAATTTTGGAAATGAGCTTACATAGGCTAGAAGCCTGTGCGTGCTTCGAGTTGCTAATAAACAGCAAAAAAGTAGTTTGTTGGATACAAATGTGTTTAAATTAAATAATTAGATTTTAATGTAGTTGGTTCAGTGGTGATGGTTATATAACTAGCAGCTCGCCAGCTGGACACATTGGCTGATCATGAAGATGGTGGCGGGGAAGGGTTGACTTCTGTAAAAGTAGATATGCGTAAGGTAGCGGTCGTGAAATGTGTACATTATGTCATGTTGTTAACCAGTCCCTGTCTGTACTCAGCTGTGATAAGCTTTTCTACCTCTGACACACCAAGATCAATCAACCAACTAGAAGCCCTACGCGAAGACATCTAAGGACACAGAGTCGAAAATATACATGTTAGAGCTTTTACACAAATTCCTGTACAATACATAACAAACATAGAAGGGGTTGGTGGTCATATGAGACTTAACGAAAGGTATAGAACTGACGCCAACCTGCGAGTATCTGGTGCTATAAGCATAAGAAGTTGGAGTCAAGATATTGTGATAATTTTAAAAAATATGAACGAAGACTTTTGGCGTACAGATGGCGAATGTAAAATACCAGACTCTGAAAAAAGATCGCTTGAAGGATACCTCCTACACTTACCAAAACCTACTTTTAGGATAGATTTTTGTACAACATTTAGAGGTTGAAGATACGTGTTGAAAGCCACCTACAATATAATTCAAAGGAAAGCAACGATTGAACATAAGCATAGTATGCTAGTTTGATTTCTTTTCTTCAAGAATATCTAGTATATTTTTGAAAGCAAATATATACTAGCATAACTTTTTTGGCGTTTCAATATGACATGACCAGTTTAGGCGACTGTCAAAACCCACCAAGATACTTGTAGGAAGATACTTTCTCAATGGCTTCACATCTACAATTTAAATTATTGTAATCAATAATTTAAAGAGGAAGATACGGTATTTAAAAACAAAACTAATAAACTATAATTTTTAAATTTATCTAGCATCAGTTCTTGGTTATTTAACTTCTTATTATTATATTCACAATTCTTCTTAATTCTATCAATTTGGTTAGTTTATCACCAAAATTCAAATTGATAGCCAAGCAGCATCATGTAAGTATTACACCATGAGCAGCATGAGAAGGTATCAAAACCTACTCACACAGAACAAAACAAAACACTTCCAGGAAAATGATCAATTAGACATAAATCTCAAGTACCTATTATTTTAACATTAGAGATAAAATACTTACAATCAATGTTTCAAAGTATTGATTTCGAACCATAATAACAAGTTAAAATATGTATAGTTATAAAAAATTGGAATAAACCAGGCTATACCAAAAAACACTTTTATATAATACTAGAAATTTATAAGCCTGTATAAAACAACAGCTCTGAACATCTTTAGCTTTAATCTATGAGCTGACTAGATAAGTATGTAGGAAATAGCCCTGATTATTTCATCCTGCTCTTGGTCATGTCCAGATAAAACCAGAATGTATGCTCATTCCAAAGCCATATTTTTAGTCTTGTAAATGGATAACAATTAAAAAAACAAAACAGTATAGCAGCGATTGCAACAAGTAATTTTTAGAAACTGTCTGAGTTATTGATGATTAGACATGTTATTATAGTTGTAAAAGATAACCTTTACTTGTCATTTATTTTGGGTGTGATATGTCACTATTGAACCACTAACCACTTAAGTAGGTATTAAATTGAAAATGCAGATTATGTTCTTATAGGTATATAATTACAAATCAACTTTACTTATACAAGGGCTGCTATGTATTTGTGGCCTAAATATAAAAATACAAGAATTTAAGGACAAAATCAGTTTTATTGTTTTAAAAAATATTCTCCATGAAGATTGATCAACCAATACGCAGGCATTAGAACCAATTTTCTAAGGACTTTTTCCACTCTGATCTAGATACTTCCAAAACATGGGTAATACTGTGAATTCCATAACATCAGCTTTGGACCGGTTAAGCATAACACAATGGTGAGTTCAAGGCCGTTTTTGGCGTGCGATAGCCTGGGCACAGGCTACCCCACACACCAAAAGCGGCTGCTTCCACACCAGCTAAATTTTAAAATTGGTATGTAGTCCTATTGCTTATTTTTACCAGTTTTAGTTGGGGAGGGAGGTAAAAAACAAACAATTGTAAAACAAAACTGAAATTACTTTCATTATTCGTATGCATTATAATACATACTTTTTTGGTAATACATAGCCTACAGACATCTAACTCAATTAACTTTTTTTTGAATCCTCTAAGTTTAACAGGTTTCAAATTCAAATTCAAAACATCCTTTATTCAATAAATGTACATATTGCACAATGAATAGTGTCTTAAGTAATAAACAGTAAATTAAACAAAATTGTATAAATTATCTTAACAGTAGAGATAAAATACTTACAATCATTCAAAGTATTGATTTCAAACCATAATAACAAGTTAAAATATGTATAGTTATAAAAAATTGGAATAAACCAGGCTATACCAAAAACACTTTTATATAATACTAGAAATTTATAAGCCTGTATAAAACAACAGCTCTGAACATATTTTAGCTTTAATCTATGAGCTGACTAGATAAGTACGTAGGAAATAGCCCTGATTATTTCATCCTGCTCTTGGTCATGTCCAGATAAAACCAGAATGTATGTTCATTCCAAAGCCATAGTTTTAGTCTTGTAAATAATCTTTATTAATCTTTATTTTTCCGAACAATATAAAATTGTGTTGGAACATTAACAATATTATAAGAAAACAACAAGAAAAATATATGAAATATATGAGCCTTATTATACCAATAATTTAAAAATTAATTTGGATAACAATTAAAAAAACAAAACAGTATAGCAGCGATTGCAACAAGTAATTTTTAGAAACTGTCTGAGTTATTGATGATTAGACATGTTTTTATAGTTGTAAAAGATAACGTTTACTTGTCATTTATTTTGATGATATGTCACTATTGAACCACTAACCACTTAAGTATTGAATTGAAAATGCAGATTATGTTCTTAGAGGTATAAAAGACCAATTAACTTCACTTATACAAGGGCTGCTATGTATTTGTGTTTGTGGCCTAAATATAAAAATACAAGAATTAAAGGACAAAATCGGTTTTATTGTTTTAAAAATATTCTCCATGAAGATTTATCAACCAATACGCAGGCATTAAACCCAATTTTCTAAGGACTTTTTCCACTCTGATCTAGATACTTCCAAAACATGGGTAATACTGCAATGTAATTCCCATAACATAATTGGCTTTGGACGGATCGCATAACACAATGGTGAGTTCTGTGACTTGTCCAAGGTATTTGATTGTGTAGACCATGACATTCTTTTAGGTAAGATGGAATGATTTAACTTTGCAAATGAATCAATAAGTTGGATGACTTCCTATTTGAAAGATCGTAATTAGAGGTGCAACTGAAGCAGATAAAATATTTATAATTCAGAAAAGGTTCTTAAAAATAATGAAATTTTCTCCTTGGCGATAACCATGTAAGCAGATTTTTAAAGAACTAAAAATATTAACTATTCGTATTCCAAGTTTGTACATTTTTAAAACTGTACTAATGGTACAATCCAATTTTGATATTTTATCAGGTTAAAATTTTAGTCATGGATCAACACAAGATTTAAAAATTATTTTCGGTACCCTAGAGTTAGATTGATTTAAAAAATTTTCCAATATACTGTATGAGGAGGACACTTTTTAATAAACTACCAAATTAATATAAATTTCTGATTACTTCTAATAAGTTCAAAAGGAGTCTTACACAGTTGTTACTACAGAAAACCAGGGTCGGTGTCACGCAAGCCCCTGCCGTGCGTATTTTCAACCCCCCTTCCAACCCCGTCCAACTTTCAGATCATGTATAAACCACATATAAAATAGGCCTATTGGATGAAATTTTTTTCCAATTTGTTATATATCACTAAATCATTATTTGAGATGCTGACTTTATAAATCACTATTTATAAAGTCTTAAGTAATATGTCAATTAATTATATTAAACTATCATAATGTAGTGCAGTGTATTATGCTTGTATTTATTATTTAATAGGGTTTAAATTGTAGAAATACTTCTGAAATTTGCATAATCAAGTTTTTCTCCGAGTTCGTTCTTAATGGAAATTGTAGCCAATCCATCTAATCACATTTCTGACATAGTCAATCTCAGATAGTTCTTGATTAATTTCAGCTTGGAAAAGCTTTGCTCTCCACTGGCGGGCGTTGGTAATAGGTAAAGTGAGTAGAATTCCCAGAGCAATACACACGTTTGGGGCATCTTGCTATTGCATATTTCAAAACTTCCATCGGTGATGCTTTTTCTTTCACTAAACTAGACGACCATTAGCTCATCGGCAAGTTCGTTTGCATCAACATCACGACTTTCCCCAACCTAAATAGTAGCGGAATCTGCTGCCCCCTTCATCCACCAGCAGCAGTTTCTTCAGTCAGCTGATTTCAGTCTCTGTTGGCGACGGTGTAGGGACGCCAGCCGGCAAGTCGTCCGGGGAGGCAGATACTACTACTAGTGTAGCCAACCTCTTAAACAGTGGTTGCTACGCACTACATTGTGCCAACCTGCTTTACGTATAGTGTTGAATTGTTTTAATAATCGTTTTAATGTCAATATTTATATGTCAGAAAGCGCTCTATTTGAATTTTTTTTTTTTTCTTTTTGGTTTAGTCTGTTTAGTGCAAATGCACGGTTTGCACATATGGTAGCGCCGGCCCTAATAAAACTATTATCATGTAATGAGTTCTTAAAATGATAATTTCCTGTAACTCTAGAATTAATAATGGTTTATATTACACTGTTATGGTTTGTAAATATTGTTGTATTGGTTTGTATAATTGTTATGGTTGTAATGGTTTATATTATTACATTCACCAACCCGTTGTTGTCATTAATGGTCAATTGTTACAAGAGACCAGTACAATTAAGTTTTAGGTATTCAAATAGAGATCATATTTCATGTTTGTAAATATCTTCAGGCATTTTCTTATTACATCGCTATCCACTAATCACCGAAAGAAAATGTCATACTATGGATTAATTTATCCAAATGTATCGTATGGCATCAGCATTTGGGGATCATGCGAAATTACTAACTTTGGAGATTTTTTGTTGCAGAAAAGGCTATACCAATTATAACAAAATGAATTACAGGACTCATGCCGTGATATTTTTAAAACATTGAACACGTTAACTTTGCCTTGTTTGTACATTTATGAAACTTTAATCAGTTTAATGTTTACCGTAAATAAGCGTGCTCTACAAAAAGGCATTGACGTACATAATTATGACAAGCGACATAGGAACTATTTCAGATGAAACCCACACCGTTTTGTTTGTTCAAAACTACCTTCCAGTATAAAGTTGTTCTAATCACTTCCACAAGAAATAAAATTATTAACTGGGTTAAAAAGTTTTAAAAACAAATTAAAATCTTATTAAGTTAACGGTTCTTTTTACAGTTTAGGTGAGTTTATGGATCAAAATAGTTTATCAACGCCCTAAATTTAGTTTACTTTTAAATTGTTATATATTTTGCCGTTACTAGTGGTTTTATCTTTTTTTAATATATATATACTTGTAGTATGTTTGTTTGTCAACACAAACACTGTTTTGTCCATTGACCAATAAATTATTATTTTGTTTATTTCATATTTGATAAGTTTGTGGTCGATTTGTCAAGTTAAATGTAATGCTTTATCTTTATTTAAAATCAGACCGTTAGAATTAAACCAGCTGATTGCTTGCTCTAATGTATCATTAGCCAGACAATGAAGTTCATTTACATTATTACTAAAATTTAAAAATGTGATGTCATCTGCATAAAGAATTATTTTAGATTTTACTGTTAGTGGTAAGTCATTGATATAATTATATTAAAAATAACAGAGGACCCAGAACGGACCCCTGTGGAACCCCCATTTAACCAAAGCATTATCAGAAAATTTACTATCAATACACACAGTTTGTCTGCGGTTTTTAAATAGGATTAAAAATAAGCCAAGGGTGCTTCAGAGAAACCATATTGAGTTAGTTTGTGTAGGAGAACAGAAAAATTTATGCTAATCAAGCTTTGCTCAGGTCAGTGTTGCGTTGAGCAAGTTCTCTGTTATCGAATCCGTGGTGGACACTTTTACTAGATCATCTAATGCGCTTAAAGTTGAGTGTCCCTTTCTGAACCCAAATTGAGAATTATTTAAGAGGTTATTTATTTCAGAGAAATTACACACTGTCATGTGAACGATAATCTCAATCAACTTTCCAACAACTGGAATAATCGAGATTGGGCGATAGCTCTGAGGGCCGACAAACCGAGCGTACTACGTCCGTCTCTCACTGACAACTGATAACAGCCCTTCCCTCTCTGCTCTAATCTCTTATCAGTAATCAGTGCCATGGACACTTCATTTGCTACTCTAAGTCAATCTGAGGTAATCCATGACAAACTTGCATGTAAGTAAACAGTAAACTGTAACTAATCTGGTACTGAGAGCTGTGTAATCTCATATTGTTTTGTAAACATTATGTTTAGAGTGGTAGAAATGAAAACGTGTTGCTCTCTACTACTGGGAATTGGTTTTCAAAAGGCAAAAACCTTTTACGATCACGTTCACTTGCATTCTTAGAAGCTGCAACACCAGTGCTTTTGGTGAAAATCTCAAAACTAGCAATTAAATGCTTACTGTCCTGAAAAGATTTGCAACATATTCATATACTTACATTTTCTTTGTGAAATTTGCCCTTCGTGACCAATGAATTTTAGTTAGTCGTTAGTTATTTCCCTAGTGTGACGATGTAAACTAATCAAAGTAGAGCAACTTGCATACAAAAAAGTTATTGAGGAAATTACAATGCAGTTAGACAATTACTAAAGTAAATCTTTTAGTTTAATTTTGACAATATGTTTGTTGAGGAATGTGCCAAAGGAGAAACAGTTTCCACCACCCCCAACGATGAGGATACTCTCCTGGTCCTTTGAAACAACAAGGCAATGGTTCATGAAAAGCATAGACCTCTGTGGATCCATCGTCTGCAATCAGAAAAAAAACATCAGAATGGCAAACTATTGACAAATCCATACTGTTCAAAACAAGTGCTAAAATAGACACCAATTAAGAACAATGTATAAATTGTACCTAATGATTTGAAAACATTTAAGTACAGAAGGTAAACATTTATTAGTCTGGCAATACATTATTTAAATTTTGTCCAGCATCGTAAATTCTTATTTTCTAATTGTTCAGTCACCATTTTATTTTTATATTTTATTTTAATTCAATGACGACTTGACATATAATTATTTTAATATATGTTCACAAGACAAACCTATGAAAAAATAATAAAAACTGTCTAACAAACAAACTAAATGGTGGCTGTTTAAACTTTTCAAACGGCTATAGCTCAAAAACGGCAGATATTAAAAAAATATGAAAGCTTACCCTTTTCAGTCAAGATTATAGCAAACACATTGTCACTGTGCAAACGTTTTTCAACACTCACCGGTAACTGGTACTCTACGCAGACAAGTGACTCAAGATGCACCACGGCCACTCCTGGCTGTAGACTGTCCAGCTGGTTCACTCCGACGACCAGTAACATCCGGTCCTGGAGGCAACACGCTGCGTGTCCAAACCGAGGTAGCAGCCCCGGCACGAGCACCTTGGTCCACTTCCCAGAATTTAAGTCTAGACGCCAGACATCGGCCAACGGTCCATCGTCACTCATGCCTCCACACATCCACATCTCCTCACTCCTGGCACGGCACACAGTTCAACATGTGATTTGTTCATGAATTTGGTTAAATATTACCTTTAGGGTGTAAGGATGAATCAAATTTTAAATATACGGGATGTTCAGGGTTTGGACAAATTCCTTGGAAAGGTTTTGCCGATTTCCCAACTACAGTAGGAAGTCGATAATCCAAACGTCAATTATCCGAAAACGTCAAAAGTCCGGACGCCTTTTCGGAAGAAAATGCAAAAAATATGTTTTTGTCAAGTTAGATTTAAATATTACTAAGGATGGACACCAGAACAATATTTTTACAAGCGAGATTAAAATATAAGTGTGTTTGGAACTGGAACGCTCCATATGTAACAATAAGTTGTTTATTGGCGCGTGTAGTGGTGACTCAGCCGCATAGTCCACAGGCCCCCCTACCCCCTACATCCGTCCTCCCTTTCCACTAGCAACACACTAGTCTGTACCCTGCCATAGCAAACAGTGTTTGCACACAAGTTTGCCTTACAATTCAAAATAAATGTAAGATATTCTATAGGTCATGTATTTGCAGTTAACCTATTTAAATCGAATAAAATAACAAAATTAAAGCACACACGCCTTTTTTTGCCTTTTGTTTGAAAATCTGAACAATTTGAAAATCCGAACCACCCTTGGTCCCAATTAGTTCGGATTATCGATGTCCTACTGTAAGTGGTTTAATACTACAAAATGGGTTCAATTGGGCTAGGCTTCAATTTACCTAGATTTAAAATACGTTGAAATGCAATCTTAACTCTTTGAGGTTAAGTTTTGACTCAGCCTTTTTTGGAATCACTTATTTAAAGAAATCAACTTTTAACACTTAATTAAAACTACTGTATATGTTTAAAATAACAGTAATTGAGTTAGTAAATTTGAACTAACAAATCTATCAAAAGAACAACACAAAACATGCAGTAGAATTTGACAAAGCCAAAGTATTGGCCAACATTTCACATTATTCCCCGCTAGTCTCAAATAAAACCTAATATTGTAGTACTAACTGAGCATAATATAAAATCATTTGAATTAGAAAGACTCAATATAAAAAATTTCTGTTAACACCAAGGGGAAATGTCTTAATTTTGTCAGAGGAGGGATTGAGAGCAAAATTGTTGATAGTAAAACGTATTCTCACTGAAGATAAACTTTTTGAATGTTGCGTAGCAAAATTCAGTACTGAAAACTGGCACTTTGTACTGGTTGGAATTTATAGGAAACCACAGTTACAAAATTGAATTTCTTAATAGGTTAGATAGTTTATTAAATATATTAACATCATTAAAAAATGAAAATAACTTTGTTGTTGCAGGAGATTTTAATTTAAATGTTTTAGACACCACATCAGAAACTAAACTACATTTTAAAGAGTCATGGCTTTCAATATCTAGTGGACTTTCCCACTAGAGTAACAGCAACATCGTCTACCGCCATCGATCATTTTTTGACAAATATAAGTAAAGAATTAACTCATGTAACTGGGGTAATAACCGCACTATCGGACCATGACGGCCAGATACTGGAGTTGGATACTCCTTCTTCCAAACAGTACAAAAACCAGTACCATTATACTGTATATCATGTAGGGATTTTTCTGAAAATAATATGCATACTTTTAATTATTTATTATGTAAGGAAGACTGGTTAACAGTATACTTGGCAAATGTAGAGGATAAATTTAATGTGTTTGATAACATTTTCCACCATAATTAAAATTTAGTTTTTCCTGAAAGGTATGTAAAAAGTATTCAAATAAGAAATATAATAATTGGATAGGTAAAGAGATAGTAAAAGAACAAAACTATATTGTTGATTTGACTAAATATGCATAGTGTACTTCAGACAGTAATCTTTTAAATAAATGCACAGAAATGAATAAAAAATTTAACTTTTTTTTTTTTTTAATGTATAAAAATAAATATAAAAGTATAAACAAAAAAATATAAAAGTATAGAAAATAAGAAAGATAGTAAAATTAATAGTTATAAGGAGTTGTGCAAAAAAGACCACTGGGGGACTATTGGAAGGCCAAATTTAACTGCTTATTTTTTTTAATTTAAAAAGTTAACTGAGGCAAAAAATCTTATTATTACAGTAAAATTCAGAAATCTAATAATGTTTGTAAAAAATCCTGGGAAATCATAAATAGGGAAACTGGCAAAAAATCAAAAGAGGTGCAGGATGTGACAATTTCTCTCTCAATTAATAGCACTACTGTGTCTGACCCACTTTTGGTAGCTAATATTTTTAATAATTACTTTGTTGGAGTTATGCTGAGGTAGATCGATTTGATTTCTAATGCGGGTGTTATAGAAATGGAATGTATTTTGTCCCGCGATTGTGTCCACTTTTGAGGGCTAACTGTCCTCCTACTGCCCATAAGAACAAAACAGTCAACTGGTGGAACCCTCTTGCATCCCTTAGAAAAGAGGTTACGTGCCCTCTTTAAGGTCTCAAGGATAACAGGCTGTTGGGAGGTTTAACACAAGCGTTTGACCGGAATACAATATAAAGGTAAGACAAGCTAAGAGAGACTCTGGTATAAGTTTTGCTCTGATATCTCAGAAGGAGCAGGAGGCATCCAGGTTATAGAAGTCCTAGCTAAGGAACACATCTCTCCTGCCGGCTTGCTCAGAAGTCAATCTGGTGAGTTTATAGTCAGCCCAGCGGATACTCTTGGGGTTCTTCTGGGCACCCACTTTCTGGCTGTTTGAATGAAGGGGATGGCCCTCCTGATGCTGTGGGAGCTGCAAATACCATCAGGGCAGGAGCAGCTAGATGTGACTGGGTTAGCGCCGTCGCATTGTGCCCTATGGCAGAGTAAGGTGGGCCCTAAAGACCTTGTAGTCCGTTCAAGTCACCGGGAGAGCGAGATCAGACGGTTCATCTGCAGATGGCTATGGTGCATTCTCCCATTCTCTGCAGGTTGTTCAGAGCGAGTTTAGCTCTCAGTCACATACCACTTTCGGTGGAGACTCACTCGGGTTGTCTTCATACGAAGGTGGGCAGGGAGTGGTTACCTGAACGAAATCCTTTAAGCCCGATCAGTCTTATGTCCTTCCTACTCAAGACTCTAGAGAAGTGAGTGCTGAGCATGTGTGGAGACTGCAGCCTGGTCAGGTATCCTCTCCATGCCAATCAACATGCCTACATTACTGGAAGATCGTGCGACTCAGCTGCATCACCTGGTATGTAGAATCAGAATCCCTTCATGACAAGGAGATGCGCGCGGCTTTCCTTGACATTGAAACCTGATAACACTTTCGAACATCTGTCATCGAGAACTCTGCTATAAGGCATGGTATTGATGACATCACATGTAAGTGGATATCAGTATGCTGAGAGGGAGGATTGTTACTGCCTCCCTTCTAGGTGTCAGCAGAACAGTAAGTACCACTAGAGGTTGTCCTCGGGGGTGTTCTGTCACCACTCCTGTGGAATTTGGTGGTGGGCGAGCTTATCAGGATAATCAATGACAGCGGGTGTATGCACAGGCTTACGCGGACGATGTCGTGATACTGGTAAGTGGCAGATTTGAACCCACGGTAACTGAACTCCTCTCTGGGGCTCTGCACAGGGTGAGCATCTGGTGTGGGAAAGTTGGACTGCGGGTTAATCCACAAAAACTACTATTGTCCCTTTCACAAATCGGGCAAGCTTCAAGGACTTGGGCCGGTCGTCATGGAGGGAGTACAACTAGAACTCAGGGACCAGGTCAAGTATCTTGGGGTCATATTGGACAAGAGACTCACTTGGGCTGCACAGGTAAAACGAGTCATCGATCGGGAAAGCAGTACCTCATGGCTTGCAGAAGAGTAGTCGGTCGCTCCTGGGGTCTGAAGCCTAAGATCATGCTTTGGCTTTATACTGCTGTGGTAAGGCCAGCTCTCACGCACGGGTTATCGTATGGTGGCCCAGAGTCCAAGTTGGGACGGCGGCGGCCGGGCTTGCAAGCGTCCAGAGACTGGCGTTTGGCCGTCACAGGTGCCTTTGTCAGCACACCTGGTGCCTCTCTTGACTGCTGTCTTAACATCCCGCCACTGACATATTTATCAGGTCAGTAGCGAGGAAGTGTGCATATCGTCTTCAACGTGGCCAGACGTGGGAGGGGTTCGTCCCCTATCCACGGCAGAATAACTCTTCTGGTGGAGAACAATGTCCTGACATGTACTCTGACGAGATGAAGGTATGTTACCTTTCCAAGCCATTCAGGATCACTATCCCGACGTCAGGAGTGGCTGCCTAATGGCAGGCCTATCCCTGGGCTCAGATGGAGTGGTACACCGATGGTTCTAAAGGTGAGAAGGGTACTGGGGCTGGCGTATGGTGCAGAGGCCCTAGGATGGAAGCTTGTATCTCCATGGGAATGCATCACTCAGTGTTTCAGGCTGAGGTTACTGCAATACTATGGTGTGCTCAGGAAAACCTTAGACTTGGTTATAGAAACAAGTCTATCAACATTTTCTCGATAGTCAAGCGCTCCTAATGCTCTAAATTCCCGCGAATTTAGGTCCAGGTTAGTGTGGGACTGCTATAGTACACTCTCTCGATTGGGTACGCCAACATGGTCACCTTGTGTTGGGTACCAGGACACTCGGTATTGAAGGTAATGAAGGTGCAGACGCATTAGCTAATAATGCAGCAATCACAAAGCTAGTGGGACCCCAACCTTCTGTGGAGTTCCCAGTAGTGCAGTCCATCAACTCATCAGAGCGTGGGTAAGAACGGAGCATGAGAGGACGTGGCAGCTTATTCAGGGCCATCAATGAGTAAGTTGGTTCTCTCAACCCTCCAGCACCATAGCATCAGATCTGCTCCACCTCAAGAGGGACAGACTGCGGCTGATACCGGACTCATCACTGGTCACTGTGGCCCCAGTTGCTACAGAGGTGAGTCTTTGACGGGGTCCCAGCATGCAGGAAGTGTGGCCTGCATGATGAAACTGCTGAACATATTCTCTCTCGACTGTCATGGCCTGGAGCAGGAAAGAACGGCTACTTTTGGTGAGATGACTAAGGGTGGTAAGTTACGAGAGACTTGTGAGAAAGATTTCGAGTTCTTAGAGCTCACAAATCTTTTTGAGTGGTATCTCTACACCAACATAAGGGGAGCTAATAAGTCCTAAGGGCTGACGGCATCAGGATCAGACCGCCCTTCTCAATGTAATCCTTAGGAAAATCTGTTCTTTAAGGTTTAATGAAGTAAGACATTGAAAGTCACATCAATGAGATGGAAACCCTCACAGAAAAACTTACTGAATTAGGAGAAACAATTTGGAAAATTTGCTTATTGCCTTGTTGCTCAGTAGTTTACCAGAAAGTTTCAGCACACTAATCACAGCATTAGAAACCAGACCAGAGAAAGATTTAACTTTATCTTTAGTAAAGAACAAGTTAATTGAGGAATCTAAGGAACAGTAAAGACATATTATCTGACAGTGAACAAGTGCTTAAAGTCAAAAGTAATTATGATAATCAAAATGTAAAGAACTTCAGATCAGGACAAAATTAGGCATACAGTTATATGCTATTTTTGTAAAAGTCCGTCACATGAAACAAGATTGCAGAAAGTATTTAGGTGGAAATCAACCCTGAAAAATCAAAGACACGCAATGCTAAAGTAGTAGAAGAAGATAAGGAAGGTGTAAATGAATACTGTTTCAGTTTATCCAATGACAGTACAAATAAGGACTGGAATCAGGGGCTTCCCAGACATAGCAATAGAAACTTCTTCAAAATACTAGATGAAAATACATACACAAGGTATATCTTGCAGATGGAAAAGTTTTAACTACTCAAGGTAAAGGCGATGGAACTATTACATGTAAAATATGATTCAGGCTCAAACATCATATCAGTGAAAGATGTTTTATATGTACCAGGATTGAAAGGAAACCTAATTTCTGTTTCCAAACTAACTCAAAATGGACTGAACGAGTCATTTAAAGATGAAATGTGTACAATTTGTAAAGACAATTGATAGTGGCAACTGCATCACTAGAATCCAACCTCTATAAACTGAATGGAAGGTTGATGACAATCTAGATAGAGCAATGCAGGCTGAAACCGTAACACATACCAAAGGATGTATTCATGAGTGGCACCGAAATTAGACATAGAAATCCAAATGACATAAAATTACTGCAAGTAGTTTGCAACAGGGATCCAAATTGACTGTTCAACTGTTATACAATGTAAAGAATGCATTAAAGGTAAAATGGCCAGAAAATTTTCCTAAAGAATCACACACAACAAAACCAAAGCAATTATGGATTTGAATAACCACTTTGTGGCCAATGCCACAGAAACACCATAGAAAAAGAAATACTTCATGACAATGATTGATGACTACAGTAGATTCACAACAAGTTTATTTAATTAATAACAAAGGAGTGTTTGAAATAATCTTTGTTTTGTTAAAACACATGTTATTTTAAAATACCAGTATTATTATGATGTTGATAAAATGTAAATAAAGAGTTCAGAGTTGTTTTGAAATGAAATAAGAAGTATTTTTAAACATGGCGCAGTCAAAAGTTAACAAATATTAAAAACTGATACAAAGAAACCATGGAATTCAACAAACCAGAAGTACTGTCGTTCAATGGTAATGTAGCTGAAAATTTCAAGACATTTAAAGAAGATATTGACAACTACTTTATTGCAACTGAAGCTACCAAAAGTCAAACAATGTTCAGGTTGCTCGCCTTAAGAATTTAATAAGGATGCCTTAAAAGTTTATAACACACTACCTAAAGAAACAGAATCTGATGAGACAGTGCAATCATTCTTACAGCATTAGAGAAGTATTGCATTCCTAAAAGAACGAAATAATTGATGTTTTCAAATTCATAACATGTAAACAAAAGCTTGGAGAACCATTTGATAATTTTGGCCAATTTACGTTGTCTCGTAAAGAACTGCGATTTTGCATAAGAAGCCAAATTAATGAAAGCCCAAATTGCTTTAGGCATATCTGCTCGTCAAACCCAAGAACGTTTGTTAAGAGATGATGCTACTCTAGACAAGATGATTTCTTACTGTAAGAGTGTTGAGCTTGCAGAAACCAACATAAGTTTGATAAATGAAGGAAAGGATGCTTCTGATCTTGTTCAAACCTGCCAAGTCGCCATTTACTAACAATTCGTTGAAAGAAGAATGTTTCAAATGCGAAATCATACCGAGATCAAACTTGTCCTGCACTTGGGAAAACGTAACTGGTGTAAGAAGATGAATCACTTCAGCAATGTCTGTCTGGTAAACGGAATCAACATCGTCAAAATGATGTTCAAGGTCAAAAACACTTTCAACCTTTATACAACATTCAAGAGGAAAACATCCTGACCAGGAGAAAATACAGTCGAAAATATAGACTCAGTACATTTGGTTAGCACAATAAACAAAAAGGTATGGTACAAACACATCCTGATAGATGATAATATAAGAGTAGAATTTAAACTAGACACAGGAGCTGAAGTAAATATTTTGCCCTATCATTTAATTAAAGAAACTAAGCTAGTAAGTAAACTTCAAACAAGTAAAACCCGACTAGAAGCATACGGTTTTAAAATAATACCTTTAGGGGAGTTGAGTGCTCAAGGAAACCGACACTAAAATAGATGTCCTCAACTAATTGTGAAAGGAAATTCAATACCGATTTTAGGACTTGAAGCGTGTATGAGACTTCAACTGATACAAAGAATCGATGATGTGTCCAATGTAAAACAGAACACTGATGTTGTTAATACAAGTAAGGAGCGTTTGTGCAACACTTACAGAGATGTATTTGATGGGCTGGGCTGTTTTCCGGATCAGTGTTCAATAAAGTTATCTAACAATGCAGTTCCTCAAGCCAACTCAGCAAGGAGAATTCCGTTGAAAATTCATGACAAATTCAAAATTAAATTAGACGATGTTAAAAAAGGGGTAATTGAACGAGTAAATGAGCCCGTTGAATGGGTGTCTAACGTGGTAGTAGTAGAAAACCAGATGGATCACTACTCTGTATTGATCCGCAAAACTTGAACAAATTTATAGTTAGAGAGAGATTTACCATTCCAACTATTGATGAAATCAGTCCTAAACTAGCAAAGAAAAGTTCTTTAGCATTCTGGATATTAAAGATGGATTTTACATTAAACTAGATGAAGAATCAACGAAATTGTGCAATTTTAGTACAGTATTTGGTACATACAGATTTCGCTGTCCCTTCGGCCTCAGTAATCTGCCAGAATTGTTTCATAAATGCTGCTAGGTATTTTGAAGACATACCTGGAGTTACAGTTTACTTTGACGATCTATGCATAGCAGCAAACTCCATGGAAGAACATGATGAAATTCTTACTAAAGTTCTAAACAGAGCCAGAGAGTTGAATATTAAATTCAACAAAAACAAATTTCAGTACTGTTTGCCTGAAATAAAATATTTGGGTGTGATATTCAGTGAATCAGGCATGCTACCTGATCCAGACAAAGTGGCGGTAATCAAAGCACTGAAAATCCTACAAACAAGACGGAATTACAAAGTTTGTTGGGTATGGTCAACTATTTGAGAACATTTATTCCTAACTTATCACACATGATATCACCACTAAGAGAACTACTGAAGAAAAATGTTCACTGGGAATGGACTAATGTTCACTCCACAGCACTTGCACGTATCAAAGAAGTTGTGTCTAGTGATCAAGTAATAGCTGCTTTTGATATGAACTCCCATCGTCATTCAGTGTGACGCTTCACAAGATGCTTTAGGGTGTTGTTTACTGCAAAACAAAACCTGTCTACATGGCCTCCAGATCTTTAAACTGCTGAGGTATATGCTCAGATAGAAAAAGAGTTGTTAGCCATAGTTTTTCATTTTCGAAACTACATACTTATGTTTATGGACAAGAAAAAGTGGTTGTGCATACAGATCATACTCTTGTAACCCTCGTGAACAAACCAATAAACAAAATACAAAATAACAGATTGAGACGTCTCAGGTTGAAGTTATTGCCATATCAGTTCAAATTGCAATACTTGGCTGGCAAATACATGTACGTGGCTGACTATTTGTCTAGGGCGGTGTCAAAACACGAGAAAATAGATGAAACAATGCGAGACATGGTACATTGTGTTAGTGAAACCGAATTGTCAAGTTCTCAGACGAACGTTTAAAAGAATTTAAAGTAGAGACTAACAACGATGATGACTTATGCAAAGTTTTAGAATATTACCAGAACGGATGGCCTGCTACAATAAATACTGGAGGAGATCTTGCAGAAATGACATTGAATTATCTGATGGTTTACTGTATTACCAAAATCGTATCATCATTCCAAAGAAGTTAAGACATTTGATCATTAAGAGACTACATGAAACTCACTTAGGAGAAACTAAAATGAACTCGATCGTGTCCAATTTCTACTATTGGCCAGGAATAAGAGCTGCAGTGAAAAGTATCGTAGAAACGTGTTTGCCAAAAATTTAGAAGATCTAACATTAGTGAACCCTAATTTGCCATGAAATACCAGATGTACCATTCCTGAAGGTTGCTGTAGACATCGCCGAGTGTGCTGGCAAAATATACCTCATGGTAGACTACCATTCAAGATGGTTGGAAGTGATCAAAATGAATAACAAAACAAGTGCCTCTGTAAAAATGCGTTGATACAAATATTTTCTAGACTTGGAATTCCACAAACATTAGTGGCAGATAACATGCCCTTCAATTCATTTGAACTAGGGAGTTTGCAAAAGACTGGAATTTTACAATCAAAACTACAAGCCCTAACTACCCGCAGTCAAATGGGCTTGCTGAAAGGGGTAGGTATAGCAAAGAAGCTAATCAGAACCTCTTCAGAATCAGGTATTGATCTAAATTTAAGCTTATTAAACTACAGGAACAGTGTGGTTGCAGGACTTAATTACTCCCCATCTCACAATTACTTATGGGTAGGGTCTTAAGATCAAGACTTCCAGTTCCTAATGACAGATTGCAACCGAAGATAGTTTCAAGAGTTCATAACAAGCCAAATGAAAAATAATCGAGACTATCAAAAACCTGCTATGATCAAGCAAGCAGACATGAGGTTATCTTTAAAGACAATGACCCTGTGTACATCCAGGATACGAGAACAAAATACTGGGAACCAGGTGTAATAAAAAGTACAACTGACGCTCCATCTTACATTGTGTGCACCGACAGAGGGCACACTTTCAGAAGAAACTCATTTTTCATCAGGAAGAGAGAAGTACTCCGTTTCAGAAAGGGGAGATGTTTGAATAATCTTTGTTTTGTTAAAACACATGTTATTTTAAAATACCAGTATTATTATGATGTTGATAAAATTGTAAATAAAGAGTTCAGAGTTGTTTTGAAATGAAATAAGAAGTATTTTTAAACAGAGAAGTATGCACAAATTTGAAGAATTCATTAAATGTATGGAAACCATTTGGGTTGAAACCTAAAAATCATCGATCGATAGAGGGAGAGTATAATGCCCAATAGTTAAATGTTGAATTTGTTAACCTTGAGGCGTAATATATAATATAGTTTGTGCAAGTTTACAAATTCATTTTACTGTGCCATGCAGCTGATGATTAAATAATTAATTGTTATAAACATTGTGTTTTGTGTTTACAAAATGAAAATAACAAGTTATTCCTAAAGTTGCTAAATTTATACTTTATTTCTAAAGTAATAAGGAGGCATTAAGGTATTAAGTTAAAAGTCAAAAGTTGTTTTATTAACACCAACATCTATTGCATGTGCTTAATGACAATAAAGCTATTGATTGATTGATTTGACTTGGTGTAAACCAAAAGAACCTGGATTAAGCTATCTAATGGAGTACACATCTATCGCCTAAAAGGTCAAAAGTTTGTAGTTGAAAAAAATTTGGAAACATAAGCAAGACTCACCCACTACTGTTTTGTGCGAACAACTGCACTATGGGAAAATCTTGGACAAGGTTGAGCATTTCCTTGAGGTAAAGTTTCCACTGTCCTTTTGGCTGAATCTGCTTCTAAACTCATTATCCATGTATCATTCAGTAACTGAAAACATTTCAATACAGTTTTTGACAATGGAATAGGTAATTCAGGTAATATGTATCTACTGAGCTCAATGTAAAAAAAATCTTTATTTACAAAGTTATGCACAATAGTACAATAAATAGTGTCAAATAGAAATACAAACAATATCACAACTCGTCTAAACTATACAGAGATCAGCTTCAAAGCTTATTTGTATAGTTAATAAATAATAAAAATAATGTGCAAAAGTCTTTAAGCCATGATATGCAAAGTATACTGTTATCCTACTAATGTCAAACAAGTCACAACTTTATGAATGAAGGATTAAAAATAAAATACCTGATGTAAAGACCTCAAATTATTACAAGAAGGTTAAAGTTGATTGACAAATCATAAAAAGTTACCAATTTAAGCAGCAAAATAAAAATTTAGTAAAAGGAAAGAAACAAATTTTTCTGCCACTTCCGGAGAAAAACTACTCCTAACGTTTTGGGTAGTTAAAAACTCCACCCGTCTCCAGAGGACTACACTAATCTAGGAACTAAATTTAATTAATATCTTAACTTAAGATCTAACCTAAGACTATTCCAACCAATATTTAAAAGTCCGCAAAAATTGATAGCTTGTCAAAATTACAAATAAAAATATAACCAAGTAAAATGAGGACACATTATAACTTTTCTCGTTTTCTTCAAAAATTGCCTATAGAAGAATTTTTTAAAATAACTTAATAGGTAATCTGAAGTAAAAACATAGCTGACCCTTAGCAACAAGTGATACTGTAAGTCTTCAAGAATTTCCATTAAAATGAAAGGTTTTCGTTTATCTGTTTTAAATTAGTTGAAACTAATTTAATTTAATGTCATACAGTACATACAATATAAGTATTTTGTTACAATTTATTTTTTAACCCTATCTCAGGTCAGAAATTTCTATACTGGCAGGCCATTTTTAGACCTTGCACATAGTCTCATTAAAACCCTATATATATTTCATTTGTAAAGATAACCATATAGTGTTGTATATTTTCTTTTCAGCACATTACAGGGAACAATTATATGCCACTTTTAGTCAACAACAAAAATATTTATTTACTCCAGAATATGTTGAAAGGTGAAATTTAGTAAGAGCGAACCAAAAGTTTTCAAAGTAGAGCTCTTGGAAAAATAATAGGAATTTTTTTATCATTCCAAGAAGCCAAAGTGTGGCTAATTTATTTCTTTACATGGAATTTTGATCAAAATCTTTTAGAGTTTTTTTTTTTTATTGTGAATTTTTCAAAGTTTTGGCATTTTAGCCAAATTTAATGTGTTTTAAAAAACAGAAATAAACAATTATTTTGGAGTGAATAAGAAAAATTAAAAAAATACCACTTTGAAGGGCACTAAATTTGACTCAGAATACTAAACTTTTCAATGAGATATTTTGCTAGTGTAATTTTAAAAAAATCCTCAAAAATATATTTTGACGTAAAATAGGTTTTTTTGATCAGGAACAACTGAAAGTATTTTTGCCAAAACATTTTTTACAGACATAATTCTTTTACCAAAGGTAGGTAATTTACTTGTGAACACAACAATAAAAAGAGTATTGTTCTATGATTTTGTTGTAAAAGTTATGATTTTTTTTCTAAAATCTGACAACATTTTACCATTTAAAAAAGTAACTAAAACTCAGTCTTTCACATAATTATTATTATAATCTCACAGTAACAACAATAATAAATAAACTCACGGTAACAACAACAATAAACAAACCACTAACAAATAAATAAATAAGTCTAATGCCCGTACGACGCGGCAAAGTAAGCACGAGAGCTATGTTACAACACTACAACCTATGCGCAGGGCTAGTCACACAGTGGCGAGAGCGCCGAGAGCAGCAAATAGTTCGGGTCTTTCAGAGCTAAATCAATAACCAATCTTCTCTCAGATACACGACACACTCATTATTGAAACAAGCGACTCTTTCCGATTCCAGTAGTACCAAAATCGACTACTAAACAATCGAAATAAGGTATTTATAAATGGAAAACCAGAGACTAATATCGATTAGTCTTTTGCCAGTATAGAGTTTCGATAAACATGAAATTAAACTTGAAAATCACAGCTAGCAGTGGAAAACCCACAGAGACAAACAAAACACTCCTTATTCAGAAAGCGTGCAATCCATGATCGTTCTGTCTTTATAGAGCGAAATTTACCCACTGCAATAGGTGGATGAAGAGGCAGGGTATTTTCCGCGTTGCCGTTAGCTCAGTCTTTGTTGCACTACCGGCATTTGTCCTCTCACTTTATAAATTGCTACGCAATTGTTTTGCATGCTATATAGACAAATTATATACCAAGATAAACAGCAATTCTTCGTGAATATATTGATATAAAATACCTAATGATTAACTTAGTTTAGCTATTGATTATAGCCTTTGCAAAAACACTTGCTGAAAAGACTAATGATTAGCTCTTTGCCAGTGGTGACACTTTTGGGACTAATGATTAGTCTTTTGCCAGTTAGAGGTTAAGTTTCATCCTAATTACTCTGTGGATTGGTTTGAATTGAAATAAATTGATTTTGTAATGTTTATATTTCAAAATAAACAAACAACAGCTGTTATGGTTTAATTTGTTTTCAAATAATTTTTTTTTTTTTTTAAACAACTTTATTTCCTGATCAACATACAATGTTATACACAGAACAGAAAACAACTTAATAATAATAACTATTAAAAAACAGGATTGGCTCGCTTCCCTTTTGAGACACCAAGGAACATGAATAAGTAATTTAGAATTTAGACAAAGTTACAGTTGAAAATCTTGAACTAATTTTGATTTGAGTCTTCTGTTGAGCTGCTAGCTAATTCCATAATATTTTGCACCAGAAACCAAGTCCAGGTTTGACAGGAACCTCTGAGCACTTCTTCTTATAAAGTTGAAACTGTGTAAATTCCTAGTTCACTGTGAATTTGGATATTTCTACGAACCAAGGAGATTTAGTAGCAATCCTAAGAACTTTATTTTGAAAAATTTGAATTTTGTTTATCTTGAAGAGAGTAGTGAGTGCCCAGACCGGCTTGCATACATGATGAAATGGAGGATTGTTTTGTAAATAAGCACACCACACGAATTTTGAATAGAAGATCTTCGGTTAAGTATTGGAAACAGTGAAGAAAGGCGGAATGTGCTTGAGATAATTTTGAATTTATGTGGTAATTCCAAGAAAATATTTTGTCCAAATAAACACCAAGGTACTTGACTGCTTGATCTGAGGGGTTCCAGGGAATGTCTACATTGTTGATTGAAATATGAGCAGGATCAGGTGAGCGCCTCAAACTGAAGATTTTGGCCTCAAGACTTAGTTGGGTTCAGATCAAGTCTCCATTTATTAAACCAATTAACTATAACATCCACAGATTGTTGTAGTTTGTCTTTGCAAATGTTGATATCTGAATGTTGAGTGATAACTGCAGGTCGTCAGCGATAGAGCTAATCGAGATGTAATAGGAATTGGAAGATCGCACAGAAATATGTTGAACAGGATAGAGCCAATACAGATCCCTGAGGAACTCCAGATAGAATTGACCTCACAGAAGATAACGAATAGTTCATTTTCACTCTGAAGGACCTGTTAGTTAGAAAAGATTTTAGCAGCTGCTGCAGATACTGAGGGAAACCCATTCTTTTAATTTGAATACAAGACCGCCATGCCAGACTTTGTCGAAGGCTTGGCCTACATCTAAGAAGGCCACAGACGAATGTTCTTTTCTTTCAAACTACCGATTATAGTTTCACTAATTCTTTGTAGCTGGTGAACGGTTGAGTGGTGAGGTCTAAAGCCAAATTGATAAGGTGGGACTATATTTGAAGATTCAACGCATATGACAGCCTCCTTTGAATGACCTTTTCTAATAATTTTGATAGAGACGAAAGAAGGCTAATGGGCCTGTAACTAGAGGGGGAATGTTTTGGTTTACCAGGCGTTTTCAAATAAGAAAGTTGTTTACTTTTGGTATCCTAGAAAACCTAGGCTAGTAAGCTATTTAGCAGCTGATTTAAGAAAATTGTTTTCTATAAAATAAAGAGATTAATGTCTGCTCAGTGCTGTATGTGTCAAAACTAAGGCATGCTGACTGAATCAGTAAAATTAAAAATAACTTTTAAACCATAATTTTTAGAGCAACAGGAGTTTTTAATTGATTGAGGAGGTAAAAATCTATTTTAAAGGTTGAACTGTGAATTTATTTATGGTAAAACTACAATTTTTTAGGCAAAACAATACTTTGAATAGCCACCATTTTAAAACTGCTGATCTTGCTGATTAATGAACTCAACCTGTTGAATTACAAAAGGAACATTTGTACCAAATTTCATGACAAACCAAATAAGCGACCTGTAGAGTGGTCACACACACACACACACACTAGAGTCCCTCTAGTCCCACATATAAACTTGTTGTAACAGAACATAGAAATCTGAGGCAGAGGCTGTGAGCGTAGCAAATTAAAGTAACAAATTGCAAAGGAAATTCGATTCACTCATGCCAGAGACGCTCTAGCGCTTAGCTATGTGTCGGCCTCATTTTAGTTTAAAACTACCGTAGCAGAGTTGGAAAATACGAGGGGGTACCCAAAAGTATCGGGAATCGGTCGATGGCGAGGTGGGGAGCGCATAGTTCACATTTTTGCCGATAGGGGATGAAAGCCCAACTCTTCCTGAGTTCAGTGCACTCGGTCTGGCCAGTCTGAGAGGCTGTGAAGAGGAGCTGTGTGCGTTTTTCTAAAAGTAGTTTTTGTTCTTCCTCGTTTTGTTTTGATGGTTTAATTAAACGGACAAAGTTCAGCAGTGAGGTTTTTGCTTTTTTTGCAGTGCAGTGAGGAGAACGTCAGAAATGGTTGCAATTATTAGAAAAGCTTACAAAGACGATGTTTTCAGCAAAACCAGAATGAAACGAGTATTTTTCCCAAATTCAAGATGGTGCCATGTCGATTGAAGACAAGCCTCGTCATTCAAATTCTCGGACTAATGAAATTGTTCAGAAAACCGTCAATATTGCAAGAGACCGTCGGAGGACCATTGGGAATGCTTCTTTGCTGTCTGGAGAGTGTTTAAATTCAGTTTAGCGAATTTCAACACTTCAGACCTAAATTTTGGCGATATGGAGACTGGTTCTTTCATCATGACAATGTGCCTGCCCACGTAGCCATCTCAGTCGCTAGTGTTTGTGCAATACCAGCATGACCACCCTTCCCCACGACCCTTACTTAATCTTGTCCCAGGCGACTTTTTGTTCCCTATAGTGAAAAATTACATACAAGATCACCGCTATGACTAAAATGAAGGAGTGAAAAGGCAAACCAGGATGGAGCGTGCAGCCATTCAGACTAAGGGGTGGGGATGCTTAAAACCATGGGAGCATCGAATGAACAAATGCATTACACTAAATGGGGAATATACTGAAGGTATACATCTTAATTAGTAAAAAAATTAATAAAATATGGTTTTTATAATGGAATTCCCGTTATTTTTGGGTACCCTCTCGTATGTTAGCAATAAGGAAATTGTGGTTTTACAACACAGAACGTCTCACCTCAAGATTGCTAGTGCGCCCACCAAACACAACGAACGTTGCCTGGTGGTTCCGACAACCGATGATAGCTGTATGTTTCCATCTTGCCGGAGCATTGAAGGTGCTTACTAGAGGTTCTGATGTTAACGTCAGGTTACCGTCACCACTCACAGCAAGTGTTGTTATCGCTGGTATTGTCCGGATACAATGGGAAGGAGCTGTCCTTCCTCCATATGTGATGAAACTTGTATGAACAGAGTTAAACAAACTCAACTAATTAAACAAATTTAAATGTAATGTAAAGTAGGCATATTAAACACTTTTTAATATCTTAAGTATGGTTTAAGGAATGAAATTGTAATATATCGCTGAATTTCAAAAATATTTTCCTCTTTGACATATTTTTATTGAGTTTTCTTTGGAAATTGAGATATTCATGTCGTCATCATTTTAAGACTCAGACCCAAGATTATGAAATGAGAACCAATCCTGACTCTCAGAACTGGTTTTGAGCATTTTATTCACACTTTATACACATATGTATATAATTATTTGTATACTCTTTAAAGGTCACATTTTGTCTGATTTTCATGATGTTTGGTACAAATGTTCCTTTTATAAATATGTCGGTTAAGTTTGATAGCTAGAAAGATCGGACCACCCCAACCTCGTTTATGGAAGAGAGTTAGTTTTCTCAAAAAAGGAATCCCCTTTAAATAATTCTATTTCTATTTTAATGCTTTTAAAACAGTAAAATTCAACCGATTGTGATGAAGTTTAAAATCAATATCTATTTTAGTTACTGATTTTATTATTATCACAACGAAATAATTAGAGTAACAAATGGTAAAGGAAATTTGATTGACTCATGCCAAAGGCCGGCTGGCTTCACATTAATTTTCAAACACACAAACCAGGCGTAACTTTCTAGAGAGAATTTTGTTTCACTTACCGATTACTGTCAAACTCCGTACATGTTGTGAACATTGAGTCTTCCGTTTCTGAGAAGTCTGGCTTCTCAAGTACTTTCCAAGTTGAGCCCACACATTCGAGAGATACAACATCCTTGAGTCTTCCGTGTCGTCCATTCCTTTGCACTCCATAGCCACAAAGCAGCAGTAGACAGCTTTCGAGAGCAATGACGAATGTCAACGTAGTCCACCCATCACAATCACATTTGAGAGTTGGCCTCTGCAGAGTTCCTAAAATATTTTCTAGTAGAAAGGCATGACCACAGAATGAGGATCACTTTTTCTTCTTCACAAAGTTTAAAGAAATCAGCAGTAGTCAAAGATGAGTTTTATGATAAAATATTGAAAAGAGAAAACTTAAAATGAATTTTGATTTCATTGTAGTTAATCTTCCAGGGGGCATGGGTTTTCAAAACGTAAGAGGGTGCCCCCATAAAGAGGCGGCTATCCTCCGGTTTTAATATAAGCAGTTAAAAACTAACTACATCGAAGCTATAAGTAGTTAAATTATATTTTATCGTGTTCTAAGAAAGAAGGGCAGAAGATACAGGAACTCATAGTTTTTTTGGCTCATGTGTAAACGATTTGATCAACAAACAGAGTTTCACCCGGAGGTAACTTCCCAGATGCGATCTTCTGGAAGGTCAAGTGGAAGATAGGACTTAAAAGTTCTAACTTTGCCACCGATAAAGACGCTTTTCATCCTTGTCATCACCGTTCCAGTACAAGGAGGAGATTGCATTACGATTACAAATTGTAGGCTGTATTTGTTGGATCTCTAGGATCTGGTGAATATATTCGTGGGCATGAATATCTCATTTTTCTAAAGGATATTTGCTAAAAAGAATTACTGCCTGTTATCATGACAATAAGTATGAAGAAAGTAGCTAACCTGGTACGTATAGCGACTGCTCGGATCTACACAAGGTGGACCAGTGCGCCAGGGTTCCTTGAGAAGCCACAACGACTGCATAGTGGCAACACTTGGCATAGAGCTCCTCCCACTCATCAAACTGCTCCAGGCGCAACACTCTATGCCGCTCCTCCTGAGACGTCACTTGGACGATATGCGTCCTGAGCTGAAAGCACTGAGCAGTGCTGCCATCTCTGCAAGTCACAATTCGTTAGAACAAGCATTACTGGGTCAAAAAACTTATTTGTCACACCTTTAAGAGTGAAACAGCTACCTCACCAGAGTCACAAGTTACTTCCCCCACTCACCCTGCTGACAAAGTTTAATGATTATCTTCCTGTTTGCTGATTTATTCCCATGATAATTTACCAGGTAAGTTTAATCCTAGTACATTTTGAATATTGTTTTAGTCCAGTGTAACGTTCCGATGGCTGTTTCACTACTGTGACACATTTTAACTCCTACAATATGTCCAAAATAGCGAGTTACTCCTATGGTTACTAGCACTGTGTCCTGTTTTACATTACGAAAATCCAGCTATTGGGTGTTCCGTCCAGCTGTTGATTTAAAGCTGCATCAATGTGGCCTGAGGTTAACCGCCTATGTCGAGTCGGTCTGTAAAGTTATCATAAATTATTTAATTTGGAAATTGTTAGTTCAGAATATTTAAGAATGTCATATTTGGCCTGTTACAACTCACATATACTTATGGAATACTAGCTTGGGGACTCCCCATGTAGTTGATATTCTTATACAGAAAAATGCACATTTTACAAGTATTATTTTATAGCTTAACCAATCAAATTCTGCAATGCTATTCCCTCAAGAGCGGACACCTTGAAAACACTAGTGGTGATAAACTTAGTATAATACTGGGCTATCCAGAAAGTAAGTTACGCTTTGGAATAAAAATTCTACCTAAGAATAGAAAAGATTTTATTATATACATTTGAAAGCCACACTACTACCACTAATTGCCATAAATTTCTCATACCAAAGTAATGGACGACAAAATTTCTTTGTACAATTTGGCTGCCTCTCTCGTTCCTCTCAACCCTTTGCTCTTCCACTCCAAACCCGCCAATGAAGTGAGTCAATTAATGCAAGATCTGGACCGCTCGTGAATGAGAAACAACTCCCACTCACAACTCCGGTCACCATAATCTTCCTGACATCACACGCTTGTATGCATTTTTTGTTTCTTGAAGGAAATTTGTGTGTCCCCACTGCATTGACTGCAATTTGTCTCACAGTTAACATGTTTCACCCATGTTTCATCACCGTAACAATAACCGATTAAGTAGTGAATCGCCATATTTGTGGTAATGGTCCAACATTAACCCATTCGCTGATTTTGTGATTTCATTAACTTTTTCCTCAGAAGTTCGGCATTCGCCAAGCGTCTTCCACTCCACTTTTCGCCTGCACATTTGTTCGCATTTTAAAGCAATGTCTCCATTGACGACTCCACCTTCAGTGATGGCATTGTCCCCATACACTTACAAAGCTGCCGATAAATTCCATCGCTTACAGTTTTGCAGCCAAAAACCTTATTACTGCACGCGACTACAGTTGGTGGGATTCAATTGACAAAGACATTTCCAAGCGACACTGTAACGTAAAAACGTAGACATAGACCTGAGAGTTGATCAAGATGCAGAATGAACTGGGAACAACCACATATCAAGATGGCAGCTAGCTTTGCCCCTAGCAGAGGTAACCTAAAACGAACTTACTTTCTGGATAGCTCTCAGTACTCACAGATTGGCAAACCGCAACTCCTTCAAAATTAACTCTATTCGGTTTTCAATAAGCTGCCAGTCAGTGCCAAACTAGTTGATTTTAAGTTACTTAAAATAGAATTTATAATTGGCTAATATTAAATCCTTTTACAGTATAAATGAATTTATCAATTGCAATTATTTTGATGTTAAATTTGACTAAATTGTTTAAATTGTTGTGTATATAACTAAAATATTGAATAGATTTATAGTTAAGATGTAAGTTTAACTAATTTTAGTCAAACTTTTAAAATGTCTTACTGACATGTCCTATTTCTTGTAAAAAGATCAATGGATTAAAGTATTCTTATTCTTACCATTTTTCTTTCTTTAGAGATACAAATTATCTTGCTAATTTCAACCCACATTCCAACTAATTGTTCTCAACATACTATTAGATGGCAAAAGTAAGCCATTAACCAAGACTTATTTTATAAAAATATAATTTTTTCTGGTTAACACTTTTCCTGAGTTCACAAATTATTAATTAATTAATTAGTTTTTAGTTTTTGTGGATTCTGATTTTGGGTCTACTCTGTATATGTTTGTTTTTGTTCTCTGCAAGATTATTGGTACACTATTTATTGTACCACTGTGCAAAAATACAAGTACAGTACAGAATTTTTGAATCTGAACCATTGGCATTGATAGTTAAGTTGGTATCCAAGCTAGGGTTTATTGAAATTTGAAAGTACACTAACTTCTTAAGGGGAAGCAAACATAACAAATGTTCCAGGAAATTACCCATGACCACTCACATGAAAGCCATGTAAACAGGAACTATGGTGGCAAGCACTATAGTTCCTATAAATAGCTATAAATAAATATCCTTCAAAAGTTGTAAATAGCTTATGAAACCAATTTAATGTTTAATAAAACAAACATATCGAGTATTCTGCAAATAATCCAATAAAGTTAATTTATTAAATTAAATTAACTTTATTGGATTATTTGCAGATGTCTCTTAAATGTATGTAATTTCCAATAAGAAAGAGCTTCCTATACCATGAAACATATAGAGATTTATGTAAATAAAAACTATTCAAAATCCTGTCAGTCTTTGGGTTTTATATTAAATATTGTGCACCTAATATTTAAGTATTTTTAGAGCTGAACTCAAGCTAGAAATGTGGCAATTTAAGATCCTTAATTATTTTAATATTTTAACACCTTTGATATACAAAAGAGTGAAACCAAATGACAACTGACATTATTGATGTACCGTTGCCTTTGCGCATCTAGTGTTGGGTAGCAGTTGATAGACTGGAGAGGACTGTTGAGTGAGGCAAAGTGGCCGACCATCACCTGGCCAAACACATCTTCCGGGTGAATCTGCTCATACGTGACAAACGTCGCGTTCAAGAACTCACTCGCAAACTGGATCAGTTCTGTTGACCTAAGAAAGCCACAAAAATGGCTAAGTAAAGCCTTTTTTCAGACTGTTTTATTCTAGTACATCCCTTAAACGAGCTGAAAATTCATCCTGAGTATAAGATTAAAATTTCCTGTTGAAAACCATTCTAGATAATTTGGAGGACCAAATAAATGAGATCCAACGGGTGAATATGTTTTTTGTTCTCAGATGATGAAAAGGTTTCAGTACTAATCACGTTTAATGTTGGGTCAAAACTGAATCTCAAATTTACCGAATTCAAAGTTTCTAAGATTTTAAGCCTATTGAGAAGATTTGAGGCCTCGAGACCTGAGATCAAAAAATCTTGATTTGAATCTGAGATCCTCAATCTCAATCCTGATTTGGATCAAGATTAGAATCTCAACTCTTGATTTTGGATCTCAATTTTCAGACTTGAGTATCGGGTTTGAATATTTTTGTTGGTTTAATATTCTTAGAGTTCGAATCATTTAAGTTCCTGAACTTGAAGTCTTTCTTTGTCAAATCGCGGTGAACTGCTGTCTGCTGTAACTGTCCACGCCAGTTTCACAGCTGGATATTTCAATTCACCAAATGTTTACCTAGGTATTACAAGATTTATGTTTGACTTAATTGGATATATTATGTCATCTCTACTCTTGGTGAAATATGTTAATCGAAATTTACTTGAAGGTCAAGTTATTGAATTAGTATGAACTATTTTACCTGCTGTAATATTAATTTTTATTGCAAAATATTTTAGACAAAACCGATGGCATTCTAGAAGTTGGGTAGTTTTTAATTAATAAAGAACAGATAACTGACAGAGGACAACTCGCTATCTACATTTAGCTTTAGCCTTGCTCACTGACATTTGGGTGATGACAAATTTCAAGGCTATTGAATAAAAGGGCTAGCTCATGCATATGAGGCCAATGAACAAAAACTGACTAATCGTAACATCAAAACAGTACAAACTGAAAAGTAAACAAACCTTCTTTATTTATTTATTCTACACATTTATTTATTTATTCTCCCAACGGCAAAAGCCAATAGTGAACAAAACACACAACATGATATACTGAATTTGTTAAGTCGACCTAACAATAACGATTACAAATTGTAGGCAAACTATGTAAACAACCCCCAATCAATTTCTTACAATTGTGACTTCAGGTAGTTTATAATCTAATACACAATAATTTGATTTAAACACTGAACGCAAATAACACTAAACCTCATTTATTAACAGCGTTAAATAAAAATATAAACAATGCTGTTGTGAAAACTAATTTTAAATTAAAAAAACAATATTTATAATTTTAAATCTGGTTAATCTCTGGTCAATCTCAACAAGTCCACTGAGGATGCTCCATTGGAAAATGAGCGAAACGTCTGGCACAGTAGAAGTTAGAAAAAGCCAATTGACGCAGTCTACACCGGAAGTTTATTAGTTGTCTGATCTCAATAAAATTTGAAATCCGTCTTCCCTTCATGAAATATAATAAAACTTGCAGTAACAGAACTCGTAAGTTTGAGGCAGAAAGCCGGAGTGAGGCAGTGAACATAGCAAACAGCCTCGTAATGCCTGTGGGCAAAAAAGAGGCTAAGCTGAGGCCGAAGGTTGAAGAGAGGTTTTGAGCGTAGCGAAGCCCCGTAACGCCCGAGGTAAAAGAACGGGGCTGTGAACGAATAAGAGTGACAAATTACAAAGGAAATTCGATTCACTCATGCAAGCGGCACTTTAGCACTTAGCTGCGTATCTACCTGCTTTAAAAATCAAAAGGCTTGAGTTCTTTATGAGATCTATTTTTTTTAGGTTTTCCTTTAAAAGTTTTAACACCTAGATACAATTTACAATTTTCTAAATTCTCTTAGATGTTAACGTTTAACACAAATGTCTACCTCTTCTCTTCCAAATACGTGATTGCACACTCGGATAAGAACAGAGTTGGCAGCTCTGGATCCAAGTGTTGCGCCAACAAAGCCCTCACCGCGGCGATGTTTTGTAAATCCACAGCAAGTAGGCAGTAGTTACTGCTGATCAGCTTACTATCAGTCACTGAAATAACAGATATCAGTTGATTATTTGTTATAAAAATCATTATGTATTTAAGCACAACTTGAACTTTGTGTGAATGTTTGTTTTACATTTTTGTAACAATAGTCAGTTGTTGAATTTCCATGAACTACAATACTAATGTTAGTTACAAATCACTAAAAACTAGAGAGTAAAGTTTACAAATAAAAGATTTAGAAAGTAAATTTATCTTCTCATTTCATCTAATAAAGTCTGTAAAATTGTTTTTCTATGTAAACCAATTTAATTGAGTCCTATCAAAAACAAAATTTCATCAAAATTAGTCTGAATAGCAAATTTTGAAAACTTCCTAAAAGTTCCCTAAAATATGTCAGTTGAACACTTGAAGGTATTTTTATTGCAACAAAATAATTTATCATCTTTTATACTTAAAACTACATTAAAAGTTAGTTACTGCACCTGAATATTGGCCAATAAGCTGAGAAAGTGTTTCTGAACGCTGAATACAAGTGATTTTTCTTTTAACTACTCCTGAAAGATCTAGTTCATAGTATACTAAATTCGGTTCAGTATTTTTACTTCTGGACTTAAAAAATAATGTGTCGAAGCCAGCACCTACGGATACGACCTAGAAATAGAGGTTTGTTTCATTAAACTAATGTAGTAGTCCACAGAACAGAGACATATTATAAACTTAAATAAATATGACTTTTCAAACAAATAACCTAGTAAAAACATAAAAACTTAGATTTAAATAGATATACTCTAAACAATTTTACTGTACAAAAGAGATATTGTATGATAATGTAACTATACTATGTATAAAAATATAAATCATTCACCTGCTTTCTGAAGTTCTTCGAAATAAATTCTTCCATAAGGGAGTTAACAATGGCTGCTCGAACCGCATACCCCAAATGAATTAAGGGGGCTCGTCGAGGGCGTTTGCTGATGAAAGGATAAAAATTCATCTTTAAAATAATTCCTTGAGACAGCAGAAAATTTTGATAAACAGCTTGAATCATTTGTTCCCTCAACCTAAAAATTCAAATTACTAGAACTAGGCATATCAGGAAAATAACTGAATACATAAGGCTCAATATCACTTTAAATGATTACAGCACTAATCAATTTTGAGTGGCAGACTTTAAGTAGCTTGCTTTGTTCTTAAAGGCATAGTTTTGTCAGTAGTTTAAAAAATAAATGAGTGCATCTCCACCAGCGTGGATTTGAAGGTTGTTATCTTGAAATAAAACTAAATTCTGTACTGTTTTTCAACTGGGTAGACTTTTCATTATTTGTTATAAATAATTCTATCATTTGGCTTTGAGGAATATTGATCACTGTTTGTTTCACGGAATGAAGATCAATTATAATAATCCCAAGTACAAACTGAGTGGGCCTGGTTGGCTCATTAACACTCTTAACTTTCAGTTTCTGCTAGTGCATTGTTCATGCACCACTGATTGCAGTATACATGTATTAATTTGTAAATAAAATCAAGTGCATTGTACTTGCTGGAGTACAAACTACAACTCTTGTAAAGTAGGCCAATTTTGGACCAATCTTTCTACAGATTTATTGCTTGTTCTGCAAAAATATCGCTTGTTCACCTTTTAGAGTTACCCATTGATTAAACAAACTAATTACACTTTTACAATAGTTTGCAGTTCTCCACATTTGACTATCATGATTGTGCAGTTTTAAAGATATAAATAACAGTTAATTTTTATAATTTAGGGCAAAGGTGTCATATCTGCATACTATAATTATGTAATAGGCTAGGCTCAATAGCCTAACTCCCACGATACTTGGGACTGCAGCTAGGATTTAAAAATAAGGTAGTAGTCGGGAGAAAACAAAACATAATTCATACTTAAACCCGCTTATAATACACTGAACTACTCACTTGGGAAGTCATAATTCAAGTCGGTTTACAAACGAAATTGTGAAATAAAAATTCAACACCAGCCTTGGTCTAACCAAGTAATAATAGGTACCTAGGTACCAGCGAACGGATGTTATACATTGGGTAAAATTGAGAAGAAACTATTCAATGTCCTTAAAGCAAAATTAAGTTTTCCGATACAAGTTTCATATTCAAAACAAAATGGAAACTAATCCTGATTGATTAGTTTGTGTATTAATAATGGAATAATAATTTAATACAAGTAGGGTTATGTTGTTTTGACTGTTGACGGTTTGTTGTTGATTGTCATTTTTTTCTTTGTTTTAGAACAGAAAGCGATAGAACGTAGATATATTTTACCGCAAAAACCGTTAGTGTATCATAATGTATAAGCAAGTTGAACCTCGCCATTGATTTTAATATATAGGTAAAGTCAATGACCTCGCAGAAAATGTTTTTGTTTGGAGTATATGTATTATACAACATCCACACACAACATGACACGAGACCCTGAGCTCTTGTCTCGAGCTCTTGACATGGGCACTTATCACGATGTTTAAGCATATTGGAACGCTTATAACTCAAAATCGGCTGAGGATACGGCGGTGAAACATCGGGGGTTAGCCCATTACATAGTGTGTGTTATGCTATATTTATATTCATAAAACAGCCACAAAATAAATTGCAATGGACCAAAATGGACACCACACTGAAAACGTTTTTAAGGCATATTGAAAAGCTTACAACTAAAAATCGGTTGAAGCTATGGCGGTGAAACTTCGTTTTAGGGTTTATCTAACGTGTTATCCTATTCCAGTGTGTCTTTATCTATCCACAATGTGACGTTCAAAACTTAGGAGGATAGTGTATATGTTTCCACATTTGTTTAAAGTAGCAGCCTAATAATAGGTCAAGTATTTATTTATTTCGATGTCTTAAGGTCCAAGTTACCATATTTAGTTTTAAAGTAGTTTTAAGTTGACTTGTTCAATTCCTAACTGCTTAAAGGAAATAAACTGTTGTCATTTGTCGTTTTGTCAAGCCACAAGCATACAACCAAGGGCTCTTGACCCTAGGGCTGGTAATCAATTGTACTTATTTATACCGTATCGTATTTTTAATATTATAAAACTGTATAGTCTGTAGGCCCCTCTTTATCAAACTAAGGATTCTTACAGCTCATTTGGTTTAGCATGGCCGGTGGGAGCTGGGTGCGCAGTAGTCACAGAGTGGATTGTAGTGGTGGGGAGCTGAGGAGCTCAGTCCGTCGTCGATGTTTGTACTGTGCGGATCGGGATCAGCTGTTCACCTACGCCCCATTGTAAAAACATCAGCCTCCGACATTATCAGCATTGTATTAGAACTGCAACCTTTAAACCTTGTTTAATTCAAACTTATTAGTGATGGAGCGTGGAACTACGAGTAAATTAGGTGGGAGAAAAGTTATTCACAGCCAAACTCGTGAGATCATCACAAATGTGTACCGTTTTATGAAACAGGAAGCAGAAACAAATGCGCCGATTAATTTAAACAAAGTTCAGCAGCGGGTCGTACAAGCAACTGGCATTTCTGAGCGTTCTTTAAGAAGAATTTTAAGAGAAGACGAACAACGTGCCCAATCGAGTACTTCGTTCAGTACATAAATAAAAACAGAAACCGTAAAAGTGTAAAGGTGATGTGGACGATTTTTGATATATGTGTTATAAGGAGAACGGTCCAATGGTTTCACCGTGAACGGTGAAAGATAACGTTGGACTCTGGTTCAGGTTCTAAAAGAAAAAATTAATTTTAAAAGGAAAAATGGGCCCTGAATAAAATATTAAAGAGAATAGGATTCGTTGGAAAAAAACAACTAATAAGGCTTTATTAGTTGAACGTTTCGAATCCGTGAATTACGCAAATATTTAGAAAAATTGAGTAGATACAGGCAAACCAACCGTCCTATAGTTTATATGGACGAGACCTACGTCCATTCTTCACACTCAAAACCATGTGCCTGGACGGACACCACCAGTAGTGCAGGACTTAAGACACCTGTTAGTAAAGCCAACGCCTTATTGTTGTACATGCAGGTGGAGAGGACGGCTTGTTAGCAGCAATGCCCTAACGTTTAAATCTGAAAGAAGTCTGGAGACTACCACGATGACATGAACTACGACAACTACGAAAAGTGGGTCAGCACAAAATTAATACCAAATTTAAAGCCAAATTCGGTAGTCATAATAGACAACGCTCCCTATCACAACAAACAAGCCAACCCTGCTCCTACAACGTCTAGTAGAAAAGCCGACATGATTCAATGGCTATCAGACCGAAGTATTGCCCATTCAAGTGCAATGTTCAAGCCAGAGTTATATTCAATCATCAAACAGTTCAAGCCTCGTTTTAAAACATACAAAATTGATCACCTGTTTACATCAGCTGGACACTCTGTAATAATGACTGCCACCCTATCACCCGGACTTGAATCCTATAGAAATGATTTGGAGCCTGCTTAAAAGAAAGGGTGGCCAAGAAAATGTCACGTTCAATATGGATTCAGTTGATCAGTTGGTGAAAGATACGCAGGCGTCCATAACTATAGAAGACTGGAAAACGATGTGAACACAGTCAAAGATTGAAGTGGCTTATTTGGAATTAGAGCCTCATATCACGCTTACTGAAGAAGTAATTGTGAGATGGGCAGGACCTCCACAGTGACGAAAGTGTGATGAAATAGACGATGCTGTTGAAAACATGTTGACACTTGCTGAGACAACAAGAACTGAAGTCAGTGACAGCAGCAGTGACGTTGACGATCTCACAGGAGTAGTTCCCTTGGACTGCTAATAGCCGGGTGAGTTATATTAAGTTGATTATTTTAAACAATGACGACAAAGGTTGTACTTGAGCGTATAATACATTATTTCGCGGTGTTAATAATAAAACATACCTATACTATAAGACAGGATATACACAAATAAGAAATTACGTAAATAACAATATAATACGTCACAACATAATTAGTGTATAATTTACTTTTAATGTTAATCTATCATTTGTGCGGTAAAATAAGCGACAAGCAGTACAACCAGTGGCGACTATCACGTACTAGTCAGAGCAGACGAAGCCTTTGGATGCCTACTCCTAGCCGTCGTATGTAGCTAGGATAGTAGCGTTCCCGATCCTCTCCTCACCGCGCTGTCGTCCCCACTCCCACTTTACTTGTACTCCTGCCCTCCCTCACGCGCATCTCACCGGCCATGCTAAACCAAATGAGCTGTACCATCTACAATCACTGCATACTCAGTTGCCTGATGTATGTCAAAGAAAATATGGAGAATTGATTATGCGCCGAGAGGTCCACAGCCACAACATCAGGAGTGCAACAGCACTGACCACTAACAGATATCGCCTGTCAAGAACGAGACAGCTTTCCAGCAATAGGGATCAGCCTCTTCAACGCCCTTCATGAGGCGATCTGAAACCTGGAAGTGAGCTTCAAAGCTAAAAGTGAGAGAATGGCTATTGGCCAACCCATTCTACTCTCTCAGGAGTTTTTGATAATGCCCGCACGTAACACTGAGATAAAGCTGATCGCGTGCCATCTTGTATGTTTGACTGTTTGTATATATAGTTTTAAATTTCATTCAAAATCTGACCCTGGTCAGTCACAGACGAAGAAGAAGGTAATAAAGGTAATTATAATTATCGTACACTAGAGTCTAGCTAATCGAACCCCGTTAATCAAAACCCGCCTAATCCAAACACTATTAAGGGAAAAATTTATAAAATGCTTGACAAGGTAAAATAAATAAAACTAGTTTTCCAAGTTATGTAGTACTGTGTTTAATATAAGCGAAACAGCACGGCAGCACCCACAATGATGCACTTACACGCATGTAAGGCGCTCAAACAATAGCCTTCAACAAAACATATCCAATCGATACACTGACAGTAACGAACGGGCGAAGTCATCGTTTGTCGGATAACCGTATTCGTAAAGCTCATCGCGACACCGGGAAGGCCACATCGGAGAAATATTCCGGTTGATAAAATTGCATGTAATTAAATGAGAACGCGCACTGAAGCGCCGCCCTGGCCGCTGCGGGCGCTGTGGAATTGTTCCGCTGCCGAACTCTCGGAGAATACGGAGTGGAATTTTTCCACTGTGGCGGCGAGCGCGGTTACCTTTCCGGTGTCTTCGCTACCCCTCGTTCACCTTCGGGAGCTTTGTTTGGCTAGTCAGGCAGTTTTTTTCATACTGATACCTTCAATGCTATTGTCATTTTTGATGCCGCAGTGTTCTGGATTATCTGCTTGTCTTATCCAATGGATAAACTGTCTATGTAAATTGGATTTTTATATAAGCTTACTGTTAACAAAGTTTAGTTTGGAGTCTGGCGACCTTTTGGGCCCCCTTACAACACGACTGTCCTCCCAACAGAACAAGGTAAATGAGAAAACCAAAAAAGCTAATTCAATAATTAAGATAACAATAATAGATACAGCACATATGAGAAGGCGTGTGAATGGTTAAAAATAAGACATACAGTAAAACTTAATTAAACGACTAGTATTTCTTCTGGAGAAACGGGTCTTCTGTAGTTTGCATTTTGCTTCTCAATCTTTGGTCTTAGCACATCCAGTAGTTCGTAAAACTTTTCCGAGGTAATTCTAAAATATTGGAAAAATTTCCGCTTGTCTTTCAACAAATCTGGAAAAAGATGGTGCAACTCCCCGTATGTCTCCTTCTTCTTGTTTATTGGATGGACTCACATGTCCACTGCTCAGAACGGTGACACTATACAGAATGGTGGTCGCCGGTGGAGAGAGGAAACGCGTCTCCGTGTGCGACCTCCAAAAGAACTTTCCATCGCATGGCGCTGGCCTGGCGAGGGCGAAAGCGCGACGCTGGCCCCTGTGTGCTGACGATTTAAAGGCCCGCTGTGGTTGGAGTGGAAAGGTCAGTGTTTTGCTGTGACTCACCTAAGCCCTACTGCCTCAGCCATCTGTGTACTGCCTGTCATATCTGCGATGTTTCCTCTCTGTTTATTGTTGCAGAGTACTACAGGACATACACACATCATTTCCTACATTTCAATGGAAAATATTAGTAGCTTAAAGTCAATATATGACCTTATAGTCTATTTATAATAGTTACTCATCACCATAGCTTGGGTTTGTTGCTATTCTTCTAAATTATCCCTCCAACATCATTATTAACGATTATCACACATTGATTAAACACATCTGCTTCACAGTAGAGCAGACTGTCCCTGTACCCTAGTTGCCGGTTACCTCGTGAAGCATTCTCTTCTCTTCACCATAGGCTCAATTTCTATAAATGAATCCCCCACCACACACTGGAATCACTGAGTTCATGCAGTACAATCATGTCCACCTCATGCAGGCCATGGCTCACCACCATGTTGTGGTCAACACTCCTAATGACATTGCCACATTTGGGGGCAACTAGAGCGCTAGCTGTATCACTACGATTTGCTGTAGCCGTAACTCAGCTGAGCCCCTGGTGACCAGGAAAACCTAACCCTCCTAAACCAAAGTCGTCGGCTTACAAAGATTAACAGTTTTCAAAATCACGTCATCAAACATTTATTGACTTTGTTCTTAGACTTATTTGTATGTGCATATTAACCTTCCAAGGCTTCCAGAGGTTTTCATATGTAGTTTTCAGTGCACCCGGAGGTTACTGCTCTGCCCTGGCTTTACAATTAACAAGCTGTGTTAATAGTGGCAAAGAACACTGGAAAACCAAATAAAACCAACAGATTTGTATAAAAATATTATTTAATAGTTAGTTGTATAGATCTTGAATTATAACAGTCAAAAATATATACAAAATAATAAATTAATTTCCAAACTTTACAACAATAAATAAATAGTTTATATACAAATGGTATGTACAGTAAAAGTATTTAAAAAGATAAAATATATGTTTTCCATCTTCATAACATGATTACTAATATAAAATTTACACATTAAGTTGCATATTTTTTTGTATTTAATTTAAAAAGTACTTCAAGTAAATTATTTTTCAGAAATATAACAAGTTATGGCAAGGTTTGGAATAAAAACTTAGAATGAATGTAAGTATATATACAAATATTATAATAATTTTTTTTTACAATATATAAACATAAGACAGTCTAAGCAAATTAAAACATAGGAAATATTATAACAATAAATCTAGTTAAAAAGTACAAACAATTCATGGCAGTAAATAGTTATTGTATATACAAAATCTTTACTTTGTACATATAATAATCTAATGCATCTCTTTATAAATAATTACACTTTAAGTCCTACAATGAACACTTGATGGAAGTAAATTATACATTTTTAATATAAACTATAAACAATCTCCTTACCTATCTCAGTCTATTTTGTTGAAATATTTATTGGCACTCAGTTTAAAAATAGTCAAGAAATATAATAAGTTATAATATGTTATCATTGAATAATAGCAGTAATGCATGCTAATGAAATGTTAAAATTATTAGAATGAATAGCAAGCTACATATTATGCATGATGATTTAACACATTTCAATAATGAGCTAGCAAAAGGCAGTATTTAATTAAATTTGCAATTTTTCTTGGACTTGTATTTTGTCCATCCCATGTAAAAAACAAAATATAATACAATAAACTATATTTTTGAAAAGACTTTTTTAGGCTATGAATATGATATGCACGTGTCGAAATATAAGCCTGTTTTGTAGACTTGATGTTTTTTTAATTTATTGTAAATCAAATAAACTATATTTTGTAATAGAGTACTACAAGTGGCAATGATTTATTTATTTGGTTTCTTTTATACGTCTTGGATAAGGAATGAAAACAAAAGGCAATCTACTTCCTCAGTACACCCCGAAGGCATACAAAAGTTATTTTAAAGAACTATGTTTAGCTAAATCATCACAAGGTATAAGTAATTTAAAACCTAAGCTTTAAAAAATAAAGTACTTTATAAATGACCCTACAGTAAAAGCACATTAATCATTGTCAACCTTGTTTATAATTGAACACAAGAAGGCATAGAAGAGCGAGAAACACGTTCCCTCACAGAATTGCAGTTACCCACTGCTGCCTACATGAGAAATTGTTCCATCCCCAAGCTAAAGCCTTCCTGTGCTCCTGCCTGAGTTTTGTGCCTAAAAGTTACACGCTGGTAAAAAGCACCAGCGTGAAGTGTTGGCTGTTTATCAGCTAGGCAGTGGGCAAGAGCTGAGCAGGATGTTGTGTAATGTCGCCATCATCGTCCAGTCTTGTCTCTCCCCCTCGAGCCTTACGTTGCGGATGCAGCCCTTGAAGTTCTCCCTGGACTGCAGCATGCCGCTTGGCGCATGGTCTGGCAAACATCAAAGAAAATAATAGAACAAATCATAGTGTACTGATTAATTGGTAATAGGATCAATGTAAAATGCTTTCGCAAATGAAATGGGTAGATCCTCAACTATCAAGGTGTGGACATTCTTGATTCCCCATCATGGAAGGTTGGGAACTAGCAAACTTGCATTTGGGACTAATTAGTGTGGAAATGCCGAAGTTAACAATCTGACAACCAATTTACATTTCCAAACTAGGAAAAATTATTACTATTCAAATGTTGGCTTTTATTAAAAGAGTTTCTTCCAAAAATTGAAAGATTTGAAAGTGTAAAAATTAAATTAAATAAAAAATGTCCAACCAGACAATTATTTTAAATAAATGCGTCTAATGTAACCAACAATAAATCAAACCTAATTTTGATGCAATTTATGTTAATATGAATCTAAACTTGGCTTCTCACCCAGTAGTTTTAACAATTATTACATAAATATCTCTCTTTTTTTTAAGAAACGAATAGAAATTGTGCATACCTGGAACGCCTCCAATGTACAGAGGGCTGCCAGTGCGGCGGTGGTGAGGTGCCCGTGGTCAGCCAGCCAGTACGTCTGCTCCATGTGATCCACGCGCAGGGTGAGCTTACCCTCAGCGTACTGAGCGGATACATGGTGCCATCTGTTGTCACACACAGCAAACTCTGAGGCAAGGCCTTGCTCTAGGCGGAACGGCCTTCGGTCGCCCATGTCACCTCCCAGCACAATCTTGGCAGAACCATGAGAAAGTTAGGAAAAACTTGTGTACAAAATATTCCATGTTAGTAGTTTCAAGATTTTTCCTGTTTATTTGTTATAAAAGCCAGATGACAGGAAATAGGGCAGCATTAAAAAAAGCTGTTTGCATGTTAACTGGGTTTTAATATGTAGTAAATAACAATGTTTCAATTCTGGACACAATAAAAAACCTACTCTCCAATAAAAAAAGTATGAATAAAAATTATTAACTTTTAAATTAAACATACTTTATACACATTTAAAAAAAGTTGTGAAACATGATATTTGATTCTGATTCAAAAGTCATGTACATTATCTTATCTTTTGTGTTGTAGTTAGGTAAAGCATACCCAGTGGCGGCTCGTGAGCCTAGAGGAAAGTGAAGGACAAATCAAGTGTACTCCACTATTTAATAGGAAAAATACATTTAAATATTTATTCTTAGCACGTGGACGGAAAATTCAAGATACATTGTTTATCGATAATATGAGTATTTCTCTAGGAAACTACGTAAGTAATTGAAAATGTAGTTATTACAGCTTGCAAGTTAATGTTTGTAATGTTGCAAAAAAAAGTTGAGTTGAAACATTGAACTACTACCGTACTGAGTGAAACACTAACAAGTAACAACGTATAGAAACCGTTGCATACAATTGTTTTGTAGTATTGGATCAGTAAAAAAATAATATACAACTATTTAAAATGAGTTGTCAACTCTTTAAAAGTGTACATAATCAGGTCGGGTGACTGCAAAAGTAGGCCTAAAACAAGTGGTTGCGCCGTCTTGAGGTCTAATGATAGCTGGACAACTGGTTCTGTTGTCTGGCAGGCTACGCAAGTGGCGGCTTTCAATATACACTTCTAGCGTCACTCATTGCTATAGCCCCTTTCTTCGCCCCTCAACGTCTATCTTTACCACATAGATAAGCGTCAAGTGGAAACCCAAAGAAAACTCTTCATCAGCTAACAATTATTTGAAAACATATATTCTTCTGTTAGTAGACATTGCATAGCTTACTTTGCCATTGTCCAACTCCAAGGACAGGGCCGGGTACCCTTGCGGTTCCGACACACTAAGCAGGATCCCGTTCATCTCGGACGTTCTGAACTCCAACTCCACGTCGAGCTCACCATCGACATCAAAGTTTTGCCCTGTGGCAAAGGAAGAGTAAGGCTTGTTACAGATGTTACATTTTTTTTGTTGGCTTGTTACACTTTCCTAGTTAGAATGACCATGTTGGTAATTTAACAACTAAAGTTGCAAAATGTCTGTATGTGTTGAAAAGTTTCACTCTTTATGGTAAGTTAGAACTTTCTAAACTAATATAAGAGGGTCATCCAGAAAGTAAAGAACGATTGCACATCACGCCGCACACTCCCCCACCCCACCACTACGAAGCATGCAGCTGCTAGCTAACATTCTTCCTCTTTTGGGATCGAAAGGCTTAATCCATGTCTAATCAATGCCAAGAATAGAAAAAGACTACAGCCCTGTCTTGGTGCCGCAGTGATTATCACTTATTCCCATGTTTTGGGTAAAAAACAGTTTGCTAACGATAAGGAACTCAAAGAAGCTAAGAAATCCTGGCTCATGTTTTTGGCGGCAAATGAGTAGAACATGGTTATGGAAAAACTGGTCCCACGTTATAACCAGTGTCTTGAAATCCATGGCGTTTGCGTAGAAATGTTTAGGAAGGTTCTATGCATTTGTATAAATAAAGTTTTGTGTTGATATCTTTATTTTTTATTTGACCATGCCAAAACGTTCTTTACTTTCTGGATGACCCTTGTATTTTAGTCTTATCAAATCCTATACTGTCCTCATTAGTGTGATAGTTTGTAGACACTAGTTTTATAACACTGGGAGTACTTGAATTTCTTGTAAAAAGACATTTTGTAAGTTGTAGTTGAAAAAGAAATTATGGATTATATTATGCTTTACTGTAGCAAGTCCTAAAGCGGTTTAGTAATCAATATATTCATAATGGAAGTGTCTACTAAAATATGTTATTCCTATTCATGATGACCACTTATTGCTAGTACATTATTATATATAATTGGAAATTATATTCTTGATGAATAGTGGTGAAAAGATTGGGCGGTGAGTGTCTGGTTAGTTAAAACAAATGGGACTTTAGAAAGACTAAGCCAACAAAAATTATAGCATGTTGGAAACATCAAAGAACAAACCGATGACATTTTATATAATATGATTTGAGGTAAAAAGTCCAAAATAGCAATCAAGCATTGTGTTTAACCACAACATGTTTCGAATAAATTAAATTCCGTTCATTTTTTAGCGGTAGAGACAAAAATAAATTACAACACTATACATTTTGAGTTTGTTGAACATATAGTATTTCAATTAGGTTTTATGCTATACTGTTTATAAATGTACCAGCTTGGTCTGTACAGATACTCGGTGGTGTGTTCTTTCTTTTAGTTTCCTGTACACTTGTTCGTTTTACTCTCTCATCATCTCATGTAATCTTGTAATGTAACACACTGTGCGCTATGCTAAATAAATGTTAGTTAACTTCAAATGTGTACTTGTTTATTCCAAGTGGTTATGGGTCCAGACACCCAGACACTTAAATAGTCTGTGGTAGTTCGAGTGAGTGAGTGACAGTTGAGTTGAAGTGAAGTGTCAGTTTTGAGGTTAGGAGCACACGAGGCGATAAGTGAAACTTAAATATTCACGTAGGCCTAAATCTCAAGATGGAACACAGGACAACTGTAATTGACAAGTTGGAGGGCCAAGGCAACTGGTCAGATTGGAAATTCCAAATCAAGATTCAGTTGGAAGTGAACAATGTGATGAATTCGGTAGAAAAGGAATATAAGATTCCTGACGAGCCTAGTGATACTGAAGAGGAGAAAGACAAAGAAAACTACAAGAAGATAGTTGTTCAGCTGAAAAGGAATGAGTTTATGGCTCAAAATATAATTGTATCTTCTGTATCAACCCAGGTGAGGCAATTCATCAACATGTGCACCACAGCCCATGAGATGTGGGAAAACTTCATAGTGTCTTTGAACAGAGGACAGAACAGAGGCAAGATAGACTGTTTAACGAATTCTTTGGAATCAAAGTCAAAGATTCTGCCGACAGTGTGGCTAAGCATATTGCTAAGCTAGAAAAACTCTGGTCCGAGCTACAAGACGAAACATGGAAGGAGGATAGGTAAAATTACCTGACTCGTTGTTTCTGAACAGAGTATTGAACACGATGCCAGGAGATTATTTTGAATTCCTTAATGCGGGAATCAGTTCCAAAAGAACAGCGCACTTTAAAGAATTTAAGTGAAAGGCTATGTATTGTGGAAAATAGGCTACTGGAGAAACAAAATTCGAGGAAACAGCTTTAGCTGTACGGAAGAGTCCAAAGTATTTTTCAAAGGATAAACCTGTAGGCCAAGTCAAAAATGGACCTAAGTGTTATAATTGTGGGAAATTTGGACACATCAAGAAGTTTTGTACAAGTAAGTCTAGCAGTGATAGTCAGAGTAACACAAGCAAGCCTAGTGAAAATCAAAAATTCACAAAGAAAAAGGCTGAATCTCTTTTGAGTGTTGTGGCTAATAATTGTAACATTGGTAGGCCTAAATGGATAATCGACTCAGGTGCTACAGCACACATGTCACCTGATAAAAGCGTTTTTGAAGAATTGCGGGAGGATAAATCATTGAAGATTACAGTCGCAAACAATCAGACAATAACTTCTGAAGGTATCGGTAATGTCAGAGTAAAAACCGATCAAGGAGATAAGTTAATTGTAGATACTGTGTATGTGCCTGGAATAAAATCAAGTCTAATCTCTGTCCCAAAAATGACAGAGAAGGGACTGGAAGTGGTTTTCGACTCTGAAAAGTGCACAGTATACAATGAGGACAAAGAAATTGTCGTAACAGCTACAAAGAATAATGACCTATACATTTTAGATGAAAAGATAGATTTTTCTTTTATGACAATTGGTGCCGAAACCAAAAATAGACTTTGGCACAAGAGGTTAGGCCACCTCAACAGGGTAGGAATGCATTTGCTGAATAAGAGTGAAGGTTATGGAATATCCTTTTCTAAAGAAGTCGATGACAACTGTGTGGCATGCTTAGAAGGCAAACAAGCCAGAATTCCCTTTAAGGAAAGGCGTGAAGAAGAAATTCTGCAGTTAGTTCATTCTGACTTGTGCGGTCCTATGCCCAGTGCATCGTAGGATCTAAATACTTTTAACATTCATCGATGACCATTCAAGAAAGGTGTATGTATTCATGCTTAAGTCTAAAGCGAGGTGTTTGATGTATTCAAGAAGTTTCAAGCCTCGTTGAAAATCAAACTGGAAAGAAAATCAAAATTTTAGAACAGACAATGGTGGTGAATATGTGTCTAATGAATGGAAAAGTCATTTGAAAATGTGGAATACAACATCAGACGACTATTCCATACCTCCAGCTCAAAATGGCTTGGCTGAGAGGACAAATCGAACGCTGGTTGAAAAGGCCAGATGTATGATGAAAGAAGCAAAGATGAGCGCTTATTGGGCAGAAGCGGTGAACACAGCAGCCTACTTAGCTAACCGATCACCTCACAAAGCAATCAAGGAGATGAAAACACCTGAAGAAATATGGTGCGGGAAGAAGATATCTCTAGGACACTTGGTGTATTTGGATGTGTTGCATTTGCTCATGTTCCTAAATGTAACAGGAAGAAATGGGACTCTAAAAGTGTACCATACATATTTGTTGGCTACTGTGAAGAGAGCAAAGGTTACCGACTTTAGATCCTAACAATACTCGACAAGTTCTACGATCAAGAGACGCCATTCTTAGAAAACAAGTTTTCTATTGACAATGTGAGAAGTAATCAAAAGGAGTGTGTCTTACGATACCCTTCGGATCTACTTGAAGAAGTTCCAGTACCGAAGAAGCAGACCTAAACCAGAAAGAAGATGGGAAAGGTCAAGGCCAAGTTTCTGAAGATGAAACAGACTTACACCAGAATGAAGATGGGATAGGTCTAGGCCAAAATCCATTTGAGGCTGATAGCGATGGCAGTGAAGAAGATGGTGACAGGAGAGACTTGAGTGTTACTGACCAGAGAACCCAAGATTCAGAGGTTAACAGTTCATCAAGGCAGAGGGAGAGAAACCACCTGCGGTTCTCCGACTACATCTTGTACCAGTCTTCAATGTCGAGAGAGTTCCTACCACCTACCGAGAGGCGTTGGCGAGTGACGACAATGATCTCTGGGAGGAGGCGATGAAGAAGGAAATCGGCTATCTCCAACTACGATGTGTGGGAGTTAGTGGATCGGCCAAGTGATCAAAAAGTTGTGAAGTGTAAATGGGTTTACAGTGTAAAAATGAAAGTAAGTAGTGAAACACAAAGCTCGTTTGGTAGCTAAAGGGTTCACGCAAGAATTTGGTATCGATTACAATGAAGTGTTTTCGCCAGTTGTATGTAAGTCAAGTCTTAGAATTTTATTTGCCTTAGTTAGTAAGTTAAATTTATCAATTGATCATCTAGATGTAAATACAGCTTTTCTAAATGGAGATTTGGAAGAAACCATTTATATGGAACAGCCGGAAGGATTTGTAAATAAAAACAATGTAAATAAAGTATGTCTTTTAAAGAAAGCTCTTTATGGTCTGAAACAAGCATCTAGAGTATGGCATCAGAGAGTTGAAAGTGAGCTCAAAGGTTTAGGCTATCAGAAGTCTAAGTTTGACCCTTGTATTTTCACTAAAATGTCAAATCGAGGAAAATGTAACAGTTTCAATGCAGTTGCTCTACATGTTGACGATTTTGTAATATTTTCAAATGATGAAAATGAAAAGGCTAATCTTAAAAAGCACTTAATGTCTAAGTTTAGTGTCAAGGACTTAGGGAAAGCAAAGTTTTGTTTAGGATTGAATATTGAACAAAAGGATGGTAAAGTTAAGATCAACCAGAAAACTTTCATCCATGATTTGTTAAAGAAATACAATATGTCAGATGCAAATCCTGTAAGTACTCCAATGGAAGTAAATCTTAAGTTCGAAAACAATGAAAATGAGCCTAAGTGTAAAGCAGATGTACCGTATCAATCTTTGATAGGATCTCTTTGTATCTAGCTGTAAATAGTAGACCTGATATAGCCTACGCTACATCTTATCTTAGTCAGTTCAACAGTTGCTATACAACTGAACATTGGGTTGCAGCAAAAGAATTTTGAGGTACTTGAAGGGTACATTGATGTAAGCCTAACTTATGAAAAGTCAGACTTAAATGTTAAAGGGTTTGTAGATGCTGATTGGGCACAAAATAAGGTAGATAGAAAATCATACAGCGGCTATGTTTTCAATCTATGTAGTGGTCCACTCGTGGAAGCTAAAAGCAGTCATGTGTATCTCTTAGCAGTACTGAAGCTGAGTATGTGGTTTAACACAAGCTTCAAAAGAAGCAATTTTTCTGAAAGGTTTTTTGAGCGAGTTATTAAGTTACAAAGATCCAATTGTCATCTACAATGACAATCAAAGCGCTCAAAAGTTAGTTTACAATCCGATATTTCACAGCAGAACAAAGCATATTGACACCAAATATCATTTTGTTAGGGATGCTGTCAAATCAAACAAAGTGAATCTGAAGTATCTTTCAACAAATGAAATGTTAGCAGATATTTTTACTAAAGCATTGCCGAAAGTCAAACATCAGTTTTGTACAGTGGGAATGGGTGTACTGTAAACAAGATGAATCAGGTAAATCTTCAGGTAATCTAATGAATTGAATGTAATCACTAGATTAAGGGAGAGTGTTGAACATATAGTATTTCAATTAGGTTTTATGCTATACTTGTTTTAAATGTACCAGCTTGGTCTGTACAGATACTGGTGGTGTTCCTTTTCTTTTTAGTTTCCTGTACACTTGTTCGTTTTACTCTCATCATCTCTCATGTAATCTTGTAAGTTGTAATTCAACACTGTGCGCTATGCTAAATAAATGTTAGTTAACTTCAAATGTGTACTTCGTTTATTCCAAGTGAGTTTACAAAATTGATATGTTTTCATTTTTGTTTTGCAACCTCAAAATCTATAGTGTTGTATTTTAGTTTTGTCACTACCACTAGAAAATGAATTTCATTTATTCAAACATTTCGGGTTAAGCAAAATATTTGATTGCTTTTTACGACTTTTCATCTCAAATTATATTACATAAAATGTTATTGGTTTGTTCTTTGATGTTTTCAACATGCCATAACTTTTTTTGGCTTAGCCTTTGTAAAGTCCCCTTTGTTTTAATCCAACCAGACACCAATCACCAATCTTTCACCCTATTCATCAAGAATTCCTAACAAATATACTGTGACTTCTAAATTCTTTATATAAAAAGCAAACAATGATGAATACTAACTGTAGACGGCATAAGCATCACCGGGGAAGTACGAGCCCCGCTCTATGTGCGGGAAACACTGGCCGACTCTGTGAGGCACTGCTTTGTCCCCCACCAGGTCCTCAGAGTGGCCGTTCAACCGCAGTCCCTCCATGCAGCCCTTGAACCCTTGCAGTTTGGACACCTGCGGACAAGCGATACGAAAACAATTCAACAAATGAGAACATGTGCAGGAGTGAAAGGATTTACTCGCGAAAAGGGGTCGGGAGAACATAATCATGTTCAGGTAAAGACAACCTCACTTTTCTTTTTAGTGTGTGCACAGTTTTGATTTTGTTTACATACGACGGCAGTTTTTGTTCATAGCCTTTAATCTGTCATTAATCTTTGATTCGAGCATTGTTTCCAGTTGCGGCATTCTTTGTGAACATTTTTCATCTGTTTACACTGTTGTATTTAACCTCATAGTGTCACAGTGCAGCTTTAAATGATCAATACTATTGAATTGCCTGCATGCGAGATTCGTTCAGTAATTCATTAGTGAATGTACAAAACATTTTAGTTTGTGAAATCCACAAACAAAGGTATGAGGTTTTTAGTGAGAATGTTTTGTGTGAATGAAAAGTGTGGAAATGAATTTGTAAGTTCAAAGTAGGCCGTGAAACCTAGGGCCGATGTGTCAAGGATTTTGTTAGCTGTAAACATTAATGAAGAAAGAAAATTCAAATAATTTCTCTTTCATTGAATTTCTCTCAAGTTTCCAGATAAATCAAAATGGTTACAGAAAATTTAAATTTTCCAAAACTGTGCTCTCGATAGTTTTACTGAAAACCACCAGAAAAAGAGGCTAGAACTTAGCTGTCAGAGCAGGCCTATGAAGAGAGGTTTGACAACTTGGTCATAAGGTATGATAAATGCCTTATCAAACATGAAGTAATGTAAAAAATAGCCAAAAGTATGTAGAAACCAAAAATAAAAGTTATTTTAGTACACTGTGTTTTGTTATTGACTTATTCAAAAACGGCCCTTACTTTAAAACAGCCCTCGTAGAACAGTTATTCTTGAGAACACTAGTGTTTGCCAGAAAACTAAAACCACCACTTACCAAGGACATGGGCAGGGACAAGGTTGCGTCTGGAACTCCCCCCACATACATAACACTACCGACATTCATCTTCTTGAACGGAACCTTGGCTTTCTCTGGAGCAATGAAGTCTATCTTCAACAGCAACTTCCGATCCTCCTTCTGTATCGTCACCTGCAAATATTGTTTAACTTAGTGTCTAACACCCGTGTTAGCTTTTCAAGCGATGTAACCTATTTTAGAAAACAATATCAGAATTAGAAACTACAGAGGTGGGGTCCCCTTTTGATTTTTCACAATGGTTATTTATTTTATTTATTGTATGGCATTCACGCTGTATTTAATTTTAAATAATAAAAGTAACTTAATTTAAAATTATTATGTCTAGGTTTGTCTAGGTCCTACTGATTAACTTTAAGATTCACAATAATAACTTTTTAATGTTTTTTATAAATAACTTGTCAGGTACAAAAATATTATGTGACAAAAACAAAGCTAAATATAAAAACAAATAAGACAAACCCTTCACCGAAATACTGTTCCCTTATAAAGTTATAGTACTACTTGCTATATAGCTAATTATTTATACATGAAATGTTGTTGGAAAAATTAGTTTATTTAAATAATCCATAAATTCACCAACACTATAAATCGATTTTTTAATTAAAATGTTTAAAATTTTGACTTAAAAGAGTTTATACTGTCAATGTTTATTTTAAATAGTCCGGTAGTTTGTTAAAAAGAAAATGTAATTTGTTTATGTGTCAACTGAATAAAATTTTCCTAAAAGATTGTTTGACAACTTTCATAAAAAGTTTAAATCTCAGATATTGACCCTAGTGCAGCAACTTAAAATGTAGCAACTTAAAATTACTCATCCAACCAAAGCATTCGAGTTGGTCAGAACAATTCATGTAAAATACAACTATCAATGCACTTACATGGTGCCAAGTTCCATCGTTCAGAACTGCCTGTGCAGAAACCTCCACCTTCTTTCTTCCTTTCAGCACAACGTGAAGACGGCCATTTTGAAGTGACGCCATGATGAAATGTTGCTTTCCTCTGGCTCCCTTTAAAACAAAATTAACAAGATCAAATACAAAGATTCAAATTATACTAATAATCTCTTCTTGGTTTACAGTTTCCGCTAAATGTTAGTCTTGAAATGAATATGTATGTACTCACAGGTATCACAAAAAGCAGCCCTTCGGGGTAGAATGTCCTGAAGCGTACTTCCGCAGTGAAATTCTTCTGGAAGGTGCTTCGCTTGCGGAAGTTGATGTGTACGTGAGTGAAGGCAGAGTCCCCGAACTTCACAGCTCCAGGCTGGAGAGTGTAGCTTGTCACTTTGCGGCAGCCTGGGACAGCCCTTGCAGCCATCACGGGGACGGGCGGGAGAGTTGACCCAGACACAGGACCCAGCCTGCCTATTGCAGCATGCTCGAAACTCACCGGCCAGTCAAAGTGCAGGAGTCTGGGAAAGAGTAAGTGTTATCAATTTCAAAATATTTAACAACAGAAAATAATTGTAAAATACTATCACTGATTTTCAGTTTGGTCAGAAGTTATACTGATTAAACAACAGTTCATTATTCAATAACTTGTGCATGTGTATTTATTTCAATGTCTTTTAATTTTAGTTATTATATCGCTCTTTTCATTACATTAAGTACATAGCATTAATTTTTCTAATTCTAATTATTTATTCAATATCTTGTGCATGTATTTATTTCAATGTCTTTTAGTTTTAGTTATTATACCACTGTATTTTCATTAATGCATTAAGTAGCACGTATTTTCTAATTCTAATTATTTATTCAATATCTTGTGCATGTGTATTTATTTCAATGTCTTTTAATTTTAGTTATTATATCGCTCTTTTCATTAACGCATTAAGTACATAGCATTTATTTTTCTAATTCTAAGTATTTATTCAATATCTTGTGCATGTGTATTTATTTCAATGTCTTTTAATTTTAGTATTATACCGCTGTCTTTTCATTAACGCAATAAGTAGCACGTATTTTTCTATTTCTGTATAAGTATTGAAATGCAAATGTCAGTACTGTATATGTAAAATGGTGTATTACCGTAGAAACAAATAAAATAAATAAGTTCTTAAAACAACCTAACAACTTAAAATATCTTTACTGCAGTCAGTTATAAAAAATGTTTTAAAGAGAAAAGATCCTAAATGTGTCCAACATCCTAGAAGCTTGTTCTATGTTAATTCCAATAGAAAAATAAGCAAAAATAAGTTCAATTTTAAGGTTTTTATAACGTTTTTTCATAGTTGTAAGTTTTAGGGTGTTTGTCATTGAACCCTCCAATTAAAACCTTTTTAAGGGAATATACTTAATATTGGCGTTTAAAATATTTTGTACCTAGTATCAACTGTACATTTTTATGTATATGCAATTTATTTTTAGTTATTTGCTGTTTTAGTAATGCTAAGTATTACACTTATTTAGGAAGACACAACTTAGTTTTTACATTATTGCACCTTCCAAATTCACCTTCCGTTTCACCAATTCTGTATCATATCCATTTTCATAAAAAGTCAACACAAAACATTTTTTGTACACTGACTTTAATAAATTAAGTATTTTGTGCATGTTTGTCATTTTCATATTTTGAAAATGTAATATAGTTTTCACAATATTTCACGAAGTTGGCATGTGTTTGCTACTCACTGATCATTGAAGATGGCGTCCTTGATGGTCCCTATAAAGGGTGTGTTAGAGACTGTCCTGCCAGTAGTGTTGAAGCCAGGAGGGAGGCCGACGAAGAACAATCCTCCGATCCCACCGGGAGCCTTCACCACCGTGGCGCCCTCTGGCAGACTGGCGCTGGCATGCAGTGTGTCATCCACCCTCAGTTCTAGGCGCCGCCCAACCTGACACACACAAACAGAAATATCATTGAACAAAATTTAAAAACTTTACTTTAACTTTAAATTTAACTACTTTTTATTTTATTTTGCGGCCTGCATAGGACCATTGTGGTCAGTCAAGGATCAATGTCTTTTTGTTTCTATTTTTCCCCAAAACTTCTTTATTCTTTTAGAGCAGTCTTCTTTCTTCATCTGTGACCACTGTTCTGTGTTTATTTCTTTTAAACTGGAGTGTAGTTTCCTTCCCCAACATCTTGAGCATGTCTGCCTTCCCAATTTGTTTGGTTATTTTACTATAAAAACTTTTATTTTTATACTTTGGACAGACAAGTCAATAGAAACAGGTAAAAAAGGTAAAGTTAAAGATTGTCTTGTTTAAAGTGGAAGTTAGGACCACTGAATCTTGACATTTACCTAGCATTGTTTCTGTAAAGCCACTTTACAAATGTAAGAGGTGGCTGCGGGAATCGAATCCGTATCAAGCGAGTGATGAGCCGAGTTACACATGATTCCAACTGCAGGTTCGTTTTCATAAACATCTCTGATAGTTATATAATTTATTAGTAGAAAATTGATTTATTTTGAATTCTGATAGTCGAAAGTCAACGATTTTTATTTTGGTCTTTAAACATTGCTTACAATGTAATTGGACAAGTCAAGTTGTACATATAAAACTCAAAGTAATGTACAAAATATTCTTGTGATTAAACAATCCCAATGACAACATAAAGTATTTGTAGAAAGGATGATTATAAATTTAGATATTAAATTCAGTTTACAGTACATAAATTCTGAATAAAATTGAAATATCTATTGATAAATGGAGTGTGTTACGGCATCCAAGAACTTTTGATAAAAGAAGTGTTTGATTGTAACAAGAATTAACGATGACTCTGCTGATGATCCTCTCTGATGACTTTATTTTGTTTCCGTTCTAATAGTGGTAGGTTTTTGTAAATGCAAATCGCAATCCAATGCAATTTTTATTGTTGGGCAGTAAAGATCTTTTAAACACAAATAAACAGGTCCTGAAAGGTTGGCAGACAGAAATTAACACATTTCCGGGTCACCCATTTATGCTGGAATGTGTTGTATCAAAACTCTCAAATGTTGAATATTTGCAAATGAATTTCCAACCAAGCAAATTTTAAGAGAACACAACCTCACCTTAGACAGTGCTAGCGAGTGAAACCTCCCGTCTGCGTACTCAGACCCTGTGCTAGCCAGTCTGACTTCCCCTCGGCCTGCATTCAGTCTCACGTCTACCTGACCTGACCTCGCAAGCTCACTGTATAGTAGCTCACCCGATCCTTCACACACAAGGAACAAATAGAAATCAAATATTGAAATAATAAAATTCTAAGATAGAGGTTAAACCACAAAACTCCAAACAGGCAAAAGAGATTATTGAGAATACGATACTAATTAGAGTAGTCAAAAAGTACTATGATTTGATATAATATTTTTTGGTTAAACAAACCTAAGAGGTAAAATGTATTTAAAAATTGTGTAATTATTAAAAAATTGAGTTAATATAGCATGTTTATATTGGCACACTACTGATAAAACTGTATTTTCAACCTATCACCGTGTGGACAATCTTAGGAATATAGAGTCTGTCCAGAATAGAAAACATCTGCTTTAGACGAAATCCCCGACATTACAGAGGACTATTTACATAAGTGGTGCCAAACAAGAGTTAGTTATTATTTGTAGACATTTTTTAGGCTACGTCTGTTAGTAATAATACATGTTTATTTTCATGTTAAATTTCAAAATTCAATATATTTTGATAACGAAATTTTCTAATATCTTCCTCAGTCAACAAGAAAATAAAAAAGCCTTTAACACTTCTGTAAACCCCTTTCAATTTCAACTAAGAGTTAGTTCATTCACAGCCTGTAAGTTACATTTTGTATGGGTAACATTATAAATCATAAAATGAAGAGGAGTAAATGAGACTCTCAAAGTCTAAAAAAATGTGGCATTTGAACTTCCAGTTGACTTTAGCAGGACTTTTTACTGTAGTTAAGGTTGAATAACATAAAGGAAAATGAACCAACCAGAAGTAAGAGAACAATATTAGTACACCATAAGCAGGTTAGTTCATTGCCTACCTCCTGTTCAATTGTATTAGTTATTTCTTCATTTTCTTCAATTGGTTCATACGGTCCTGCCTGAAATCAAAATCCCATTATGCCTAACATGCAAAATTACCCGTGAACATGCCTCTATAAATTTGAAACCTTAATGACTTTGTCAGGAGTGCTACATTTCAGAGGGTGCAAAAACAAGTGCCAGAATCAAGAGAAGTCCATTTGTTTCCAATTAGAGGTTAACGGGATTGGATTTTTCCCTTCGGGTGCGGGAATTGGGCAAAAAATTTTTCTTGCTTGATTTCAAGAAATTTTTGGGGGAATTAAAAGTTTATTTCAGTAATTAAAATGAAAAGGTGGGAAAATTTCTTGCAGTAATAAAAGTACATTTACTCTACAAATCCCAATATTGTGTTTTATTTGTGAGTTTTAAAAGAAATGTGTATGGTACAGCATGATTGTCCTTTTATTTGATATTACTCTTATTACTGATCTTATAAGTAATATTACCTTATAATTAAACTTTGTAATCTTTACAAGGAATTGTGAACATTAAAAGTCCAAAAAGGTTAAAATAATACTCATTAAAATGTTGATATTTAAATATAACTTTAAATTTTATATTTGGATTTGTTTTGTAACTGAGGGATTTTCTTTTTAATAATAGAATTCACCTGAAAAATGATCATCAATCACAGTAAAATTATCAAAACATGTGATTGTTTAGAAATCCTCACAAATTACAAGATCTGGCGAAAACTTCCACTTCAACCAAATTAATATCCCACCCACCAAAAAAAATCCCTAAAATTCCCTCCCGTAAAAAAACTTGTTTTAGGGAATTCCCGCCCGATTTTTGGAATTTTAATTTTTGTTGGAAATTTCCCAATTTTAGGTCTTGTCCACCTCTATTTCTAATTATTGTAAAAGATAAACAGTACATGTAGTAGGGCCACTTAGCGTCACCAAGAGTACTCCACCAGACACAAACTGGTTCCCACCTTAAATTTGTTGTTTAGGTACCAATCTTTCATGTTTTTGCTTGGAACCAACTTTTTTTGATCGGGGGCGAGAGGGGCAAGAGGATTCAACTTTTTCAACCCGCGTGGGAGAGAGCAGAAGATTCATTGGTGGCTTCAAGAATAGCCGAAGGCATATAATGAATCAAATTAAAAAGATCTGTAAAGTTGAATGCCAAAACTTCAATACAAAAGGCGGTCCATAACAAAGTGGCGTCGATTTAAGGGGCTTGAACTTTAAATTAATGCTATTTTGAACAAAGTAAAACAGCATTAATTGAGAGCTTTAATTTTTGGCATTGTTCTCTACTTAACAAGATCTTTAATATTATACCAAACAGAACTCAGGCCCTTAAAAAGCAGTTTTAGAATAAATGTTTGAAAACATGACTTATAAAATTATATTTACACATAATCTATGTTGATTTTGGTATTGTATTAAAGGCAGAGCGCGAAATCAAGGTATTTTGGTCTTAGTAGAGTGCAACCTCGCTAATTGAACCTCAAAAGGTTTATCAGAACTGAAGTTACAACAGTTAAAAGCTCAAAACTCTAAAAATCTTAAATTTCAGACTACCATTTTTTTGGCAAATATTTTCCAAAATGTTTCAACTGATATTTGCAGCATTAAATTCTACCAACACACCACTTCAAGTTTGGTATGTCACACATCTTAGTAGAAAAAACTGTAATTTGTATTAAGTGTGTATAGATTGACCCATAATTTGACGCTAAGTGGTGTTACTAACATAAATGAGTTGGCGCAATCACCTGCCATTAATGTGTATCAAAGGCACAAAAGCTCACTTGCAAAAATCTTCTAGTTGGATAGTTTCTGTGTTGTAAAGTACAAAACAACATAAACAAAACTTTTATTCAATTCCCCTTGCATGCAAACATAACACCATGCGTGTTTGAGTGAAACCTAGAAATTTTTTGCAATACAAATTGTATATACAGTAGACTCTCGACTATCCGCTCGCGACTATCCGGCCTCCGTACTATCCGGCCTACCATTTTGTAAAAAAATTTTAAAAATTTCATGGCCTCAAAGAACGTTAAAAATCGTCACATGGTTTTGAACGCCTTCAGTTAATGAAACTGCTAAGTTTGCATTGCATCGCATAACGTTGCTTCGTTTTTCCACCCTGAAGGCGTCTACCGTAAACAACCTAGCCAAAGATATAGTGCCGTGTGCCCGTGTGCACTACTTTTACAACCGTTCCAAGTTTGTAAAGTTATATTAGATCAAAACGTGATAGCCTAATTTAATACAGTACTAACCAGTTAAAATGTTTGATTCAGTTAGTGAAACACTTAAAATCAATCTAGATAGGCCGAAGTCCAAGTTCAATGAACTCCGGCCTATCCGACTTTAAGATATCCGCCTACCCTTCCGCCCAAAAGTCCGGATAATCGAGTCTACTGTAATTAATACATTTGTGGAACTAACAAACAAGACACACCTACCAATCAGTGCTTTTAGTGCAGATGAATATAAATAGTGAATACCAAATAGTGTTAATGTGCCTGAGAAAATTATTTAAACAGTACACACACACCATTCAAGAACGTTAAAGCACATTATACAGTATATCTCTGAATACATACCAAGCCTTCAAACGTAGACAACATGAGCAAGGCATCTTCTTGGGATGTGGCGAACACAAATCCAAAGTTGGATTTCTTTTTGAGAGAATGAGATGCAAGTTCTAAGAATCCATCTCCGTTGAATCCGACGACTGTAATGGCTGAAACCAGTTCAATATTGTAAACCATGTAAAGAAATTAGAGGAATGAGAATAATAACATAACCCTATAATTTTTTAATAACTCACTATTATGACTGGGACTTGTGGGGTGGTCCTGTAATCCAGCTTCAGGGAGGTCAGGTTTTGAGGATGATATAGGTCTAAAGCTGCTCAGATAGTCTCTGTGATCATCTGATAATACCGCATCAACTCCACCATCATTTAGACATATCAGACCATCACCTGCGTTTGATCCACGTTAAGCCGTTGGTCCTTGTATTTCCATTGGTCATTAGGCTATTAATTAATGACCCATTCTAAGGAAGAGTCGGCCTTAGTTTGTAACAAGACTATACCTCTTAACTCATTACTACACCACTCATCACACTCATCCCTCACCACATATTTGCCTTAAAATACCTTCATGAGAGTGGTCGGCATCTCAAATAGTGATTTAGTGATTATATTCCCAATCTATCCAAAACTCAACAAGAATTAAATTTGGGTTTTCATACTATTAACACTCCTTATTCACAAAAATATAGAAAGGTGAGATGTTCAATGTTCTACCTTGTTGGAGCAGGAGCCTTGAACACCCCAGAACTTGTTCTTCAGAAGGTTGTACCCTTCCTGGAGGACTTGTAGGTCTGACATGCACCCGAGAAAGGAGCTGGGGAGAGAGATCGGCCCCTTGAACCCGGGGGGAACCCCACCCACAAAGAACTCTGCCCCTGCCAGGTCTGGGATAGCATCTTGTCCCGGGGAGGTGGGGGCACCGTCACGTATCTCTCCCTCCACTTTCAGCACACCTATAATAATTATGTCATTTTTATGTCAAACACAATTTCTGTTTTCTAAAAAACACATCATTTTGTACTATTTTCTAAAAAAAATCATTTTTATTCAATTCAAAAAAATTTTCCTTGGGAGGAGACTGGAACCTCTCACAAATGGTAAGCTTCTTTTAACACTACAAAAAATACACATTTCAACACTTTAATACATAGTATATACAGTGTACACTATATACCTATAGTCAAGAAAGAGATTTCTGTGTTTGCCTAACTAGAAGTTCGACCATGCAATGAAACCGCTGTAGTTGCAGAAATGATCGATTAATACTAGTATATATAATGTGTATTTCCTTAAAACTGCACTGAACAGGCGGAAAAAGTTACAGAAGATTGCAGTCCAAGAAAGGCTAGCTTTATAAAATAGTGTTGGTGTAAGGTTTACATGAAAACAAAAGAAAAATTTCATCTCTCAAGCTAGCACAATTTTGATAAGTATCTCTCAGTGACTACTGTTTAAGAAAAATAGACTTCAAATTAAGTTTTTAAACTTTACTAACCTAACAAAACAATTCAGAAAATATTATTTCAAAATTTAGAATCACCTGTGATACATTGGTTTGAAAAATAATAATATTGTTATTAAAAATGAATCTGAATTTAAACCTAATTCAAACAAGATCCAAATATAAAAACAACAAACCAATTATTAACCTTTCACAAGTCGAAATACTTAAGAAAGAAAACAAAAGGCTCTTGAAAGAAAATGAAAATTTAATCATCCAAAACAGCAAATTGCAGTATGATCTTGAATACTCTAAGCTTGTTTTTAAACCCCAAAATGACACTTTTCTAAGTGATGAACACATTCAAAGTTATTTCAATTCATTTTCGAAAAATATATCTAAATGTGAAATGAATATTCTTTTAGTAGGTCCAGCCCAATCCCAAATTTTAAAGTGTGCATCGATATCAGACATTCAAAACACATTAACATCACTTAACTTTCACACGAAAAACACCACTTTATTTTGTGTCAACAACTATGAAGAAACCGAAGATGACTACTTAGCATTTCAAAGTAAAAATAACCTGGTAGTTCAAAGGCAAAGAGGATCCCACTGGAGTTTGTTAATGTGTAACAGAGTAAATGAAACCTTTTATCACATGGACAGTATCAAGGGTCTTAACACGAAACATGCCAAAAAGCTAGCCTCTAATATCAACAAAACCTACAATTTCGTAGAAGTTCCAACACTACAACAAGAATCAGGCTTTGAGTGTGGCTTGCATCTTCTTGTGAATGCAAAACGTGCAATCGATGACATCCTTGTCAATAAACTAAATCCTTTTACTCCTTCATCCACAGACTCTCCAGTTCAAATCCCGGACAAATGTGTTTGTCTTAAAGCTACAGAAGAAATAATATCACAAACCATGAACAACTCTGACGCATCCTTGGCAAATCTGGACACATCTTTCAAAATTATCACTTACCACAAGCGTAAAGAAAGAAATCTGAATACTGTTAAAAAGGAAGAAATAGTTAAATGTAGCTCGCCTAGATTCCCAACTGCTGACTTTGAGATACCCCTACAAAATAAATTCTCTAAACTGCCACTATTAGAAGATCTTGACGAGTTTCCATGTCTTTCAACATATACTCTCAACAACAGAATATTGACAACAAATAAAATTACAAAAAAACTTGACAACAACGTTAAGGAACAAGCAAGACGAAATTTAAAAGGTGGTGCCACCCCAAAAAGAAACCCTGATAATAGCAAAACAAATTTTGAATCAAACTATTCAACAAAAGTACAAGGTCCTGAGAAAAATCGTCATTATAATGTAGAAATTGTGGCCGACAGTCATGGCCGTTCTCTAGGGAGTATTTTGTCAAAGCAATTAGGAAAAACTACAAAATATGCAATTTCTTCAAACCTAACGGTAAAGTTGATGACATAATCACAAAGTCTGAAGCTACAACCTCAAACCTTGAAGATATCCTAATTGTTATAGCGGTACAAATGATGTTAGCTATGGAATGACACCTGAGGACATTTACACTAACATAGAGGCAAGATTGAAATCTATAAAGAATAAAAGTATCATTTTGTTGGGAATTCCTTTTAGATACGATCAACCAACATTCAACCAGACGATCCGGCAAATTAACAAGAAACTCAGTACTTTAGCAGACAAATATCAGAACATTTCGTTTGTTGACTTGTACTTCCTGAGAAGATCATCGTTCACTACACAGGGACTGCATCTGAGATACAAAGGGAAACAGCAACTATGTGAGAACATTGCGAGCACAATCCAGACGGTAAATACACCATATCAGCATATTCCTGTACTAGTGTCCGAGAGGAAACCTTTTTTAGCCGAACCCAAGAGAACACAACAATTAACATGACACCTACACCAATACACTCAAAACATAATTTCACATCACTTCATCGTACTTTGTCAAAGCCACTGATAAGGGAAAATCCAGCAGTAGGCACGCGTAAACAAAATGTACTAGCCACAAAAATAGAAATCTTACATCAAAATACACAGAGTGCCTCTAATAAATGTGAAACATTAGAAATCCTACTGACCGAAATTAATCCTGATATATTCGTGGTAAGTGAGCACGGCTACACTTCTGAAAACTCAACATATTTTAAATTAAATAATTATATTTTAAAAAGCATATACTGTAGAGAGATGTAAACTAGGCGTTGCAATATTTTCAAAAGCTTTCCTTAAATGTGATCAGATTGAAATACATCCTTCAATTGAAAGACATTTTGAAGTTACGTCTATCCTCATTAATACAAAACCATCAAAATGTATCATTATAATTGGATTGTATAGACCTCCTTCAGGAAATTTCGACATTTTTCTTGAATGTTTTAGTACAATTTTAACTAAAATACACAACAAATGTTTTATTATAATAGGAGACTACAACATAGATGTATTAAATATAAATGATACAAAAGTAAAACTTTTTCAAAATTTATTGCGAACATTTAATTTAACGTGGGAGATAAGTACGCCAACAAGAGTAACGAGCCATTCAGCCACAGCTATAGACAATGTAGTTTCAAATTTGACTCACTGCATTAAAGTTGATGTGTTAAACTCGGCAGTATCAGACCATTTCGCACAAAAGGTCACGATTAAGCATTGCGAATATTTAAAATACCCGCGAGTTTCTTCTTTACAAAGAAGCACCACTGTTCAGAATATTCAAACACTTAATGAATATCTATTGAACGAAAGTTGGAATGATTTACAATCTTACTCCAACACAAACGAAAGGTATGGGTTTTTTATAAACAAGATAGTTTACTACATAGATTTAGCTTGTCCGTTTAAACTGAGGAAAGATGCAAATAAAAACCAATCCACTGGTTGGTTAACCAGAGGTATTAAAGTGTCTAGAAAAAATATGAAAATGTATTATAAAATGTTACTTTATTCTCAAAGTCAACATTTTCTTCAATTTTTTAGAAGGTATAAAACCATATACAGAAGAGTAATCAGGCATGCAAAATTTAATCACATTAACCGCGAATTTGAAAACTCAGGTTGTGTCACCAAAACTGCGTGGAATTTAGTCAAAAATCGAAAACCGCAATGCACACGCCCCTGCCGAAATTTGCATAGGTGATGTTTTGATTAGTGATCCCAAGATTGTCGCGCATGAGTTCAACGAGTACTTTTCAACTGTAGCAAATAACGACGCTCTACTGGGGCAAACCTTAAATACAAAGAGACACCCTAGTTTTTGTCATCTATGTTTTGAAGCCGGCTACCAATCAAGAAATAATAGATATTTTAAATGTTTACCCCTAAAAATCCACCGATATTAATGGAATTTCACAGTGGCTGTTAAAACAATGTTACATGTTCATTGTCGAACCATTGACAAATATTATTAATGAGTCTTTTCAAGAAGGAGTTTTCCCAGAAATGTGCAAAATGGCCAAAGTTGTTCCTATTTATAAAAAAGGGTCTTCTACTAATATGGGAAACTACAGACCGATTGCACTACTCCCAGTTTTAGGCAAAGTGTTTGAAAAGGTTTATTATAATAGGCTGAGTTCTTTTCTTGAATTTAATAACAGCATTACTAACACCCAATTTGGATTTCAAAAAGGTAAATGCACTTCAGATGCCATAAATAAATTTATGGAATTTGTTGTTAAGGGCATGGATAGAAAAATGAAGACAATGAGTATATTTTTAGACCTATCAAAGGCATTTGATTGTGTCCATCACAAATTTTTACTAACAACACTTAATGATATAGGCGTGAGAGGGACTCCACTAAAATGGATTGAAAGCTATCTATCCAATAGGAGACAGGCCGTATCAGTTTCAAATATAATCTCAGATCCTAAAGAACTCAAATTCGGTGTTCCTCAAGGATCTATTCTGGGACCTATATTGTTTAATATTTATATCAATAACTGTAAATACTCCCTTCAAAACACTGTAGATATAGTCCAATATGCTGACGACACTACCTTGACATTTAGCTCTCAAACTATTGAAAGCTTGGAGATATTAGCTTATGAAAATTTAAACTCGTGTGTTCAGTATTTTGACGATCTAAATCTTAAAACCAATTTGGGCAAAACGTCGTACATAAACTTCAGTCTCAGTCATTTTACAACCCGAAAAAGCGTCAGTAATGTTAGGAGACCAACTTATCAATGAGATTGATTGCTCAAAGTTTTAGGAATCTACATCGATAAATCTTTATGCTGGGATAATCATGTCGATCACGTATGCAAAAAGGTATCTTCAGGGATTTTTTTATTAAGAAAGCTAAAAGGTTTATGTTCTACAAATTCTTCTAAAATAATCTATTTTGGATTAATACAGCCTCATCTCCTATGGCATAATATTCTGGGGTAGCTGTGCTGAAACTAAATTACTTAGAGCATTTGTTCTCCAAAAAACAGCCGTTCGTATCATTTGCAAATTACTCTCTGGCGTGTCATGTAAAAACTATTTTAAGAGTTTGAAAATTCTGACATTGCCGGCATTATACATTTATGAGACAATTGTATTTTGTGTTTCAAAATGTAAGTTATTGCAGGGTCAAGATGTACATTCACACAATACTCGATCTAGTGAAGTGTACAGGCAAATTAGCCACCGATTAAATATACATAACAAACTACCTATGCAAGCTGGTGTAAAATTATTGAACAAACTGCCTTTAGAAGTTAAAGCTACACTGTCAGATTTGGCTCTTTTCAAAAATAAACTTAAAACCCACTTGCTGGCTATGGCTCCTTACTCTGTTGCGGAATTTACTGAAGGAGTTTAAATTTCATTTATAAGCTATATACCTTTTTTGTAACTTTAAAAAAATATATACTAGAACCCTCACTTCCTTATCAGTGGTTAATAACCATAGCACATTAATCACAGTCCTGTAATTCATTCATTCATTTCACCACTTTTTGTATCATCTTCACCTTGTCAACACAATAATTTATTGTTAATTGACAAATAAATTAAATTAAATATATTCAATACTTTTAGAACTCTCAACCCTCATTTGAAATTGGAATTTCAAAAATGTGGCTTTCACACGTATTAACAATTTAACACTCCCATCTGTTCTATTCGGCTTACCTACTTATTTGTTTGCACAATATACTTTGTTTCCTGTTTCACTCTGCGTATCCCTCGGCGCATTTTCTTGAAAACTCATTGAAGTAGTTTAAATTATAATATTTTCTTCTGAGGCTATATCATAAAAAAGCGTAGTTTCTTCAAAATTGTACAGTGTATATTAAAAAAAATTATGTTCACTAATTAGGCTCCTTTAATTGCTATTTAATTATATTTGATTTTGCATTCAATCAAAAATGTTATATGTTTATTTTAATAACAATGCACCATGGACAATTGACCTAATGGTACTTATCCTTCTATTCCATCTTTTTATGGTTGGTAAGCTACCAGGTAGTATATGGATTAATTAATACCACTATGGCTATACTGGAAGATAAAGTACTGCAAACTTGCTGTTGTAGTTTATATGTTAAAGTCGGAAACCAGCTTTAATCGGACCACAGATTTAATTTGTCTCCTTATTTCTGTAGGATGGACAGTCAGTACCACTCTCTTCTGACTCAATATTTTAATTTTATATGGTTTTAATTTTAACAGTTTAAAATTATTACATGATTACTGTACTTTTAAACCAATTATCCTCTGAAGGACAGTTATTAATAAGGAAAGATTCGTCAACACATACATCTGAAGCAGCTGTCAGACCAAGGATTTAATTAAATATGTATAAATGCTTTTCGGAAATTACTGATAGCTAAAAAAACTGTCCAATTACCTTTTTCAATTTTTTTCTTTCTGTCAAAGTATCTGCTGGCTTCTAGTCTGGTCCAGTTGCCGTTGTTGTAGGTTTTGATCGTTGTCATCTCCAGGCTAGAGTCTCCTCCGTAGCCGATACGGAACACCACATGACCTTGAGCCAGCGTCAAAGACACAAACCTCTCCTGCAACATCATAAACAACACATCTTTAAAAAATTACTTTTTGATAAAACTTTTCAAAGTAAAAACTATGCTTAAAATTGAGGAAGGGTATGCTATTTTTTTAAATGATCAGGAACCTTAACGCACAAAAAATTATAGAGATTACAAGAGGCACAAAAATAGGAGTGGGCAAAATGGACCATTTTATTTTTGGACGGGAAAGCTTTTCTAAAGCTTTAGGAGTTTTTAAAGCTTTCGGATGTGCAGTGACTAACATGCCACATCAAATGTTCCAAAAACTTCATACTTGTTCATGTTTGGTAAATAATTAATGAAATTAACCTAAGGGCAATCAACAAAACCCCTAATTAAGGTAAAATTTAGCTTTGGTTAGAAATGGTAAAACAAATGTACTACAAATAAGTTAAAAACATTTAAAGAACACGTTGAAATAAACAGATCCACTCACCGGATCTGTTTGGCTGGTAGCAAGGAAGAGCAGCGCGTTTTCATCACGTCGAACGTCTTGAAGTTGAGGGACACGCTGAAGAGATATTTGTTGTAGGGGCTGGAGCTGTCGTGTTTCAGAACTACATAACCGTCTCCCGAGAACGTGTATGACTGTTCGTCCTTCACCTCTTCGGCCCTGCAATCAGGAGAAATAGAAAACTACTTGCCTTCAGTACTAGCAGTAATTGCCAGAATTACTATTGTAAACTTATGAGTTCATCTTCATGGAACAGCAATTATCACCTACGATCACATGTAAGGTCTATTTTAATTATTAATACTCTAAGGAGGAACTTGTTAGTTCAATCAAAATGAAACACAACATTGGGTCAGGATCTTCTCGACGATCTGCAAATTTTTGTGTCATTGAAATTGTATCTACAAAAACTTTTAAGGCTCTTTGGAACTCTATTTCAAAATTATTAAAATCAAACATTCACAAAATTTCAGTAAACTACTCACAATTGTTGCTCCCTGCACACCAGGGGATTGTGTTTTAAAAATAATTTACTTTGCTATCCAACAAAAAAAATGAAATTACCCTTCTATACATGCTCCACACATGTTCTTCGTCTCTGTCCTAAAATTCCATAGACCGATGGGCCTGCCGTCCACAACTAGACGGTGGAGACAGCCAACCAGGCCAGGCTGAGTAGACAACAGCTGCGGGGGCCTCTTGTCTGCTCCGCCCACCCAGATGCGAGACCCCGCCCCCACGTCCAGCCGGCCTGCCCCCGGTGCCGAGGTGTTGGTCACCGGAGTACCACTCGCCAGCGGGGAACCGTCCGGGAGCACCTGAGGTCTGACAGAGAGCCGGCCAACGTTGCTAATTCTGACAACAGAGCAAATACACAGCTTGTTGATAATTAGGAGTGTGCAAGTAGTTTTCAGCTAATTTCATTGTCGTCAGGATAGTAAGACCTAGACAAGGAACCGTAAAATGTGCATCCATCCTGATCACCAGAGCACACTTTGAGCTCTACAGGTCCCTTTTTGTCAGATTTTCACAGAATGTTGTATACATTTATATTTAGTAAATATCTTGGTCAAGTTTGTTAACCAGCGAAATTAAAACACTGTAGACTTCTGTAAGTTCGGCCACCTTGGGACTGGACCATAGGTTGAACTTAAAAGTGACTGAACTAACCAATGCTTATGTAAAATTAAAAAATATCCATCGATTGTTTGTAAGGATTGTGTTGTGAATCGATGCTGTAAGGATGAGTGCCACACAACTGCATAGTATAAATACAAGGTGCAACGGTTAAACTTAACAAAGAATTCAATAAACAAGTTGCGACTTGCTGTCTGCTTGTGTCCGGCAAGTGCGTGTCACACGCTCAGAGAGCTTGATATTGAGTTAAGTTGCGTAATGTGATTAAAAAGCCACGCTACATGGTTCTTGTAAATGCACAAATTTTCTGTTCAATTTACCTCTCGGCCTCAACGCGGTACCAGTGCTGGTCGTTGCTGAGTTCGCCCGCTGACTGGATGTGCATCGTGTGAGTCACCTCGCCCGGCCCACCACCAACATTCCATACAAACCTCATCTTGCGGTTAACCATCTCTATGGCGACAAAGTCCTCCTGGACACAAGCAAGAGCATCACTTAAGCAACACAGAGCAGAAACATTTTAGGCTTTCTCAATAAAAGTAATCATGAAGGGTGGTCACAAGAATAAAAAATTCACTTATATTTTCCAAATTTATTTCCTGTTATTATTTCTTGATTTTCACTGTGTTTAAAATTGAAAGAGGTACTTCTTAGGAGTCGTAGTTATGTCTGCCGCTTTCAAGAAGAATGCTGACAAAAAAATAAATAGTTATTGTTCTGTTGGCTGATTTGTTGTCAAAATCTAGGTCCTGCATAGAGGACAGTTTTACTCCCGCTTTAAGTTTTGAAGAGTGCTGCAATACAATCCTATAGTACTCCTGTAGTAATTCCCTGTACAGTAATAGTCCCTTGATATGTTTTGAGGGTTATTATACTCCCCGGATACGTTTGATTCTGCAAATTAAGTTACTAGGTTTAACCTATCTTTAAAAATTGTTCTCGCAGTATTTTTTTGGCAAAAGTAATTAAAACATTCATATGATAGCTGAAAAATTAAATTTCTCCCAGTGATAGTTAGTATTTTATGCGTGACTTGCAATGTTCGCAGAACTTTTGGTGTGTGAGTACCTTAATTAGGTACTTAATGGTTAACTATTTAACAGTTACAAATAGTAAACTAACAACTATGAAAACTGTAGTAAGGTTTAAATATTAACAAGACATACTGAAGTGGAGCTGGGCAAGTAGAAGAGCAAGGCGTCACGTTGTTGAGAGCTGATTGCGTAGGTTAGCACGATGGAGGTCATTGTGCTTGGCTCTAAGTGTGTGGGTTCATACGTGCGCACACAACTGCCACCCTCGCCTTTACTGGTCATCGACAACCGGATCTGCAACAACCATCAAGCCTTCAGTTAGTTGTGTTTACTATGAGAGAGTTAACACTTATATTTATAAATGATCTTCTACAATTATTCTTTCAAGACAATTATAAATATAAGATATTAAATTATATTAATCTAAAAATGTATGGAGAAGCAAAGAAATTACCTAACACTTTACCATTCCTCCTGAGGTCTAAATCTCATTTCACAGACAATGTTTCATTTATGCACCTCTCATTATTTGCAAATTTCTCCTCTTAAAACCATTGTCTGCCAGTTATATAACAGAAATTTGTCAGTACAGTAGAAAACCTTTAAAGCCAAACAGGATTTTTAAGCAATTTTCAACACCTTGGTTGAAAGGAATTTTGTTTTAATTTGAAAAACTGTAGATTAAATGAGCACTAGTCTGTGGAGACAATCGTTAAAAGACTAGGGTATGTCCATTCATGTGTCTCACAATTTGATAGCTATCTCCGCTTCTTCTCTCATGTGAGTGTATGTTATGGCCACTTGTCAAACACATTTGGACATTCAGAATGCGACTGTGTCCATAATATATAGACTTAATTTTTAAATGAAGTTTGATTTAAATGTGATTAGGGAATTTCACCCCTGAATCTTCTCAAAGCTCCTCTTATTTCAGTAAATACTAAACTATTCACTGAAAACAAAAACTTCAAATTATTGTAATCTTTTTAGTTTCACAAATTTGCGTAAGAGTGCTTTCCCCGTCTCAGTTCCTAAAATTAAATTGTAGTTAAATAAGGTCCTTTTTAAATTGTTCAAAATTCTACAATTCATTGTTAATAGTTATTGAAGGAACGAATTTTATAATGTTGTGCGTAATCACAAAAATGTTCTTACAAAATAAGGTTTGAATTAAAATGTGACGGGCAAACATATTTATTTTTAGCCATTACTGATTAGGTACACTGGGCTAGAGCTTACAGATGAACAAAACACACTTACACCATCAGCAATGTGCCTGGCTTCCATGATCTTGTTCCTCAACTCTGTGAGTTTGGTAGAAATGGAGTTGTTCCAAACAGCAAACTCCTCCTTCTGCCGCCGGGCCGTCATTGTGATCTGAGAGGCGAGATCTTGGGCTTTGCGTACATTGCCGTGCACTTCAGATACTGAAAACACCCACATTTCAACCAGTAGAAACGGTAATAACCACAAGTTTTTTCAAAATTTACAATTTTGTTCAATTTTAAACTTTGATTGATAAAGAGTTTTATTAGTTGTAAATCGAGTGTACTTTTGACTTATGATACTTAAAAACTATTTCTGTAAGTTAATCTTACTCATGTTTTGTGCGGTGGTGATGCTCTGCTCCCCTGAAGAAGTGAGTTTTTCCAAGGCGGGTTTTAGCTCAGTCGCTATCTTCTCCGTTACTCTCTCAGCCTCTGATTTCAGCACATCCGTCTGGTCCTCGAGCTCTTCTGAGGACATTAGAGCTTCCGTAGCTGCTTTCCCAACTGCAATAGTAATGGAGACCACCCACCATTTATGACATATGATTTTGTCAAGTAATTTTATTTACCAGCTAAAGTTTGAACAGATTTCTTCTCAATGTGAGGAGTGAGTCTGAATTAAGTCTCAAGTGAGTCGAGTAGACTATCATAAGTTTGCATTTGAACTTTCTAATCATACAGGGTGACACACGGGAAACGGACGCTTTTAAATGCATAGTACAAAGCCATTTTAAAAGATAAATCAATTTTATTTGTATGCGGATAAAGGCTAGGACTTAGCATTTTATAAATTACTCATTTAAAAAAATTACGTCACTCATAGGGGCCACGCCTCAGATACAGATGTCCAGTATTTTGGTGAAATCATCCGCCACTTCGAGTCAACATGTTTAGTTTAATCAACTGTATCTGTTCCCTGATTACTTGTATGACATCTACTAGAGTTCGGGGTTTGTGAGAGTAGACACATTCTTTCAAATATCCTCACAGGAAGAAGTCACAGCAAGACAAATGTGGTGACCTTGATGGCCAGGGTATGTCACCAAAGCGTGAAACTAGCCGTCTAGGAAACATGTTCTTGACAGTAACCATTGAGGCAGCGGCAGTGTGCACTTTGGCTCCATCCTGTTGTAAGAACACGACTCTCATGGACATTCTTAGCCTTGGTTCTAGTCTAAAATGTGTTCAACATGTGGACATAACAGGGTGAGTTCACCGTGGCGGTAACACCACTTTCCTCAACAAATGACTGGGACTCCTGGTGACTACCATTTTCGCCTTAGCGATGTTTTGATGTGTCCTAGCAGATCTAAAGGCCCTGGAGGTTTTGTTTCTTTATGTGTCCTTTTGATTTGAACAAATCTACCCATCTCAACAACGTGTTACGGTTTGAGTGCGTGTTGATTTGATTGATGTCAACATGTTGACGAAACAAGCGCTGTGTTTTAGTCACTGTGTTGTTTTTAACGTAAACATGGTATGCAAAACCACGATGTTCGACAGTCCATTGAACCATTGTCACAAAATGCTATGAAATACTCTTTTCAATGACATAACCTAGAAATTTCTACAAAACAAGCAACAATGTAAAAGCTGATTAAAATTCGTCCGTTTCCGTGTGTCACCCTGTATTTCACAAATACCAGAATTTTGGAGGTGTTCTTGTCCAAAAAGGAGAAAATAAAAGCAGTTGGTTTGTCTACAAAATTATGAAGTTAACCAAAAAATAAACCAACAACAGATTACATTATAAGTGCAAAAACAACAACTTTCAGTTAAGGGGGGAAGGGACAATTGTGTTATTATATGTCAATTTCAAAGAAATTATCTTTGGAACTAACACACAACTAAAGGAAATCATTTACATACTTTCATTAAGTTCTACTCCTGATTCCTTCTACTAAGTGAAATCCCAATTGATGTAAATCGACACTACAAAGGTTCATAAACATTACCAAAGTCGGAGCTGAGTTTCTGCAGTTCGCGGGAGATAGAGTTGTCTCCGTGTGCGGCCGTGAGCAGGTCTCTCAACACAGTGGCCAGGCGCCCGGCGCTGACGCCTGCGAGGTCGTCCACCAAGCGCTTGCGGCTCTCCAAGCTGTCCTCCAGCAGGCGAAACTTGCTCTTCACTGCTGCAGCCTGATCCACCAGCGAGATCTCACCCGTGGGTATACCTGGCTCAGAAAACATACTACTATGAGAACCCACGCTAAATTTTCTTTTATTCAATGTTCAAGAGTTTAAAGAAATATATGAAACAAATAATAAGCACAAAAACAAAAGGAAAATTAATTTAACAAATCTTTAATTAACTTCTACAAGGTGTGTTGGTACAGCCAGGGATGGTTATAGCGGCGTTACAGTGACTCAACACTTATGTGGTAATAGTAAGAGGTTGTTCCCTAGAGTCACCATTGACCATTTTGCTCAGTCGAGTCATGTTTGCACTTACTACAGAGTAACCATAAATAAAGCTTGAGATTGAGAGCACTTTTTCGGTTATTTTTTGCCTCACTAATCAAGGCAACTTTACCCTTAAGCACTTTAATTTTGAGGTTTTAGAACACAAAAATAATAGTATTTACAATAAAAGTATTCTTGATTTAGAAAGTTTTTAAACTTACAAAGAATTTACAACAATCTTAAAAGAATATTTAAAAGATAGTTAAAAATATAAAAACAATAATTTTTTCTTTATTGTACAACAAGCAATTTTGCTAATGGTTTAACCACCAAACTACCTACAGTCCGTTTAACTCTTATTTGGCAGCATGAAAAATCCACATACGATGCTATGGTCTTCTACTTACCAAAAGTCTTGGCTTGCTTAGCTCCTTTTATCAGGACTACCTTTGAACTCATTCAATTTATATCATTTTAACAAATTTTTAAAAATTTTCTTTTGATAATTAGTTACAAAATTAGAACAAAAGGTTTTGTAGACGCCTAAAAAGTCAAAATCTGTGTTAAATTGAGTAATCATAAAGGATGCAAATAAAATTACTCTTCTTTCCAGGATGACCCAATTCTAAGGTATTGTTCGATTTGTTTGTTAGCAACAAAAGAATAAATCAAAATAGCTGAGAGGGAGACCAAAAAAGAGACAAGCATTCAGTTCTGAAACTTGTTAATCTGCCACCTGTTTAGTTAAAAATAGAAAATAATTTATTTTAATTTTAAATAAAATGTGACATTTTAGGTTGAATAGACGAAAGAATATTCTCCTTATGTTATGATGTTTTCTCAGCTGCCAACTAAGAGAGAAACGGAGTGAAGTTTAAACATTTACACTTACTGTAACACTAAATGTGACATTTACATTTAAATTTACACTAAAGGTAATATCTCTTATATGTAATTCTTATATTTGTAAGTACAGTACGTGTATGCAATACGTCAGTATATATTAAAGAACAAAATTAACTGGAACAAGTACCCTTTAGCAAAACAACCTGGGTTGACTTAAATTAAAATGCAGTTTGCTAAAGGTGCTTGTTCCACTTAATTTTACTCTTTAATTATACTTTGAATAAATTCAGGATTTAACATAATTTGTTGTGATTACCTTTTCATAGGCAAAGTCAGCTGCTATGCTTGCGTTGTCCGCAGCCTCTCGAGCTCCATGCAGAGCATCGACAATGTCTTGGTAGGCTTTGCTGGCTTTCAGGGCAAACCCAGCGTCCTGCCTGGTGGCTACAAACAACCTGCAACCACAAGATGAATAGAAAAACTTAAATACCAAAAAACATAACAAATGACAAGCTCATAAAAAATATCTTGATTTTTGTTAACAACAATTTATTTTAGAATGACGATAAAGTGGTGGTAAAACTAAAATAAACCTGATTGCCTAGATAGATGAGACTCCAATACAGTTCATATAACCAAAGGATGAACCATCAAAAGAAAAAGATTGAAACTCATATCAACAAAATCCAAATGGTTTTTAAATAATCAATTTTACCAATAAAAGTACCACACAAAAGTATCTTCTTTATTTTCTTGATGTAAACTACATTTAGTCAACTTTTACCCAGAGAAACTGGAAAGATCAAGCCTTCAAACTGCCTAAAAAAACACTTAAACAGTTGGAAAACCCCTTATGCAATGATGTTGCATGGTTAATACAAAATAAAGTTTCACAGTTAGTTATAAAATAATAAAAATTATATAGTACAAACAACTTGACAAACTTTTAGTTTCTTAGTGAGATGCTTTAGAAAACATTTTTGGGCGAAACATCAACTTCAAAGTTAAACATGGTATTTAAAATGCCTCCTCATAAAATAAAATGTGTATTGAATTATTTGTGCTATAACTTGTGTACTATTTAAATTCTTACAAGAAGCTGTTTTCTAAATTCCAACGATTAATTAGAACAAATTCTTACTCTGCGTATTGTTGCGCCCTCCACATGAGATCTTCAGCATGTCTTTCAGCTGGTCGGACAAACTCATTTTCAAGTATAGGATTCATTATCTGCAAGTCACGCTGTTTCTGCTCCCCCAGCATTGACAAGTTCCTCAGCTGGTCCCTCATCAGCTGTAATCCCTGAGATACCAAAATCAATCAATCTGCAGGTTCGTATTAGATGTATCTATAGTTAAAGGCTAAAGGTATGAGTAGATATAACAATATGCTTTTGATAATGCAATAATAGTCAAAGCTACTAGAGATTCTAAAAGTTTTAATGTAAATAATTTTAACAAATGTACTTTTGTTAGAGTGTAGCGTAAATGCATATGATATAACAAACTAACAAAGAACCTGATATATTAATAACTGATACTCATCAAATTTGGTTTGATATTATAAGATTCACGCTTACATCAATATCATCAGTCGCTTCATCCACAAATACTCTAGCCAAGTTGTTCATCTCTACACTTTTATTGGTTGTGTCCACTATTTCTTTCTCTATTGAAGAAGACAAGTCTATGGTTCGTTTGGCATTTTCCAAGACATCTCGGCTATCCTTGGTGATTTTGGAGGCCTAGAACATTTACATAAACTTAAAACCATTTAAAAAATCATATCTAGAGTCTTGTTCAATGTATTTGCAAATTTAAATTGAAACTAGCAAAGGCTGTGTCAAAATTGCTTGTTTTAAACACTTGTTTTACCTTATCAGCATTATCCTTGATGGTTTCAACTTTGATGTCCAGGTCCATGATTCTTTCTTGTAATGTGATGAGTCTTTCTCTTATTGGGTCCATATCCGGGAACTCCCCAATACTTTGTTGTAGAGAGGCGAGCACATCACTGCAGTAGCTGAAAACAACAATTTCACATATATTTTAGTCTACAAACTGGGTATTTTGAACTGTTGACTCACTATTGGTAAAATAATTATATTTGTCTCTCCTCAGGTAAGAAAAGGCAGAAACCAGCTGTCATTAAAATATTACAAATACTACAAAATAAGTACTACTCAGTTCTAATAAAAATAAAGTCCTCCTCGCTCTTACTTTAAATGGGTAAAATACAACGTACAACATTGATTCACACTTTTAGGCTTTAGCACTCAAAGGTTGTGGAAGTTACTTATACAATAAAGAAGAAAATACAGAAACTTTAAGAAAACAACCGGTTATTTTAATAACACAAAGTTTGCAGGAGGATACTATGACCCTCGGTAAGGGAACTAAATAATGCTTGACGGCGTATCAATTTAAAAGTTGTATAATTTTTTACCATCATTTTTCTTAGCCTAGCTTGATTTCAAAAATTCCAAGGATTACTCATCCTGCCTCATCTTGAAATTGAAAAATTCATCCTTCCCACTCGTGGTGTGAATTTAGTAAACGTTAAAGAGACTTTCAATATAAATAACATCATTAAAAACAACAATGAAGCACTTACCCCTTGGCTCTGTTGGCGGTGTTGGAGATCGGTTCAAAGTCGGTATCTCGAATGTTGCCGATGAGTAGCTTCGCCTCAAACAAAGCACCGGCAATGCTGATACCTTCCGAGTCACCGACCCGTAGCTCCTCAGCTGGGACACAATACCTGTGGAAGAAACAGAACAGTTACCGACAGAAACAGAAGGTTTTCGACAATGTATTAGAAGTTTATATGAAATACTTAATTAACTCTTTACTTAAGAATGGTTTTAACAAAATAAATGAAAAGTCTTGAGAGGAAACAGAATATATTATTACCCTTGAAAAACTTAATTGCTTACCTAGTCCCTTAAACAGATCCAAAATAAGGAGGAAGTGCTAAACACTTTCTATGGAAAAAATCCGCAACTATATTTACCTTTGTTCTCAGCATCCATCTCCTTTATTTCAGAAAACAAACTGTCAGCTTCTGTTTTTGTATCGAAGGAATTAAAATTGGTTGTGTTGCAAAGCTTCTCCATTTTCTTGGCCTAAAACAAATAATTCAATTCATTCAATTAATTATAACTCATTCATTACTGAAATTACTGAATTTGAAATGCATTACTGAATACTGACACTTTAAATGCATTTGTATTTTTTTTTATTATACGGTGTACGATAGGTGTCCTAAACGGATTACAGAGTACTATTAGAGCTAGAAAGATGAAACAAACTTTTCTATCTGGAAATGGTACATGGAGATTTCAGGAAAAAATATTTTTAAGATTCATATACAGGGTGTGTCAATACTGAAACGGGGTCAAAACTCGAGATTTTTAAATACAAAAGTGGGTCATATTGTACATAGATTTAATCAGAAGACAATTCTCGACATTTTGAAAACAATTTTTTTTTTTGATAAGGTTTTACAAAGCTAGAGCTATGAACATGAGTGGCGTGGCTTTACGGGGGCATGTGGTTAAACTATAAATTAGATTAAAATATGGGGTTCACGTATTATTTCTCAGAATTTGACGAGCTTTATTTGGTATGTAGTACAAGCATGTTTTCAAAACATTTCTAACCTCAAAATCTATGTAAACATTGAAGTTGCTATTATCATGAATAAGTCAAATATTAAATAGTAAGATATAGCATGTAGCATATCATTGTAAAGATAATTTAAATATGAACATTTTTTGTATGAAACACCTTAATTTGTTTTAGAGCTATAACAAAAAACCAATTTTAACCTTGATTTTGCCTGTATTTTAGTAGTTTATTTGTCGGTTTGACTTGCTTGGTACCTAATTTAGAGCCACAATTCTAATAAAATAGTTTTCTTGGTAAAACTCATAAAATGACATAAAACAAACATAAATAAGAATATAACAATAATTGTTTGTAGCTGTTATAAAACAGAGTTGGGAGAAAACCAGTTGTCGTGGTTATGTTGTGCGCACTTATGTATTTTATCTGCTGTGTTATATCAGCTGATTGATTTCTCAAGCTGTTGTATTGCTGTATTTAAAATTTCTTTACATTGTTACGTGTCAAATAAAATGAATACTCATTTGAAATACAAACAATACTTAACAGCTAGAGAAATCAATCAGCTGATATAACACAGCAATAAAATATTGCAGTGCGCAATAACATAACCACGACAACTGTTTTCTCCCAACTCTGTTTTATAACAGCTACAAACAATTATTGTTATATTCTTAGTTATGTTTGTTTCATGTCATTTTATGAGTTTTACCAAGAAAACTATTTTATTAGAATTGTGGCTCTTAAATTAGGTACCAAGCAAGTCAAACGACCGATAAACTACTAAAATACAGGCAAAATCAAGGTTAAAATTGGTTTTGTTATAGCTCTTAAACAAATTAAGATACAAAGTTATGTTTTATACAAAAAATGTTCATATTTAAATTATCTTACAATGATATGCAACATGCTATATCTTACTATTTAATATTTTGACTTATTCATGATAATAGCAACTTCAATGTTTACATAGATTTTGAGGTTAGAAATGTTTTGAAACATGCTTGTACTACATACCATTAAAAAGCTCGTCAAATTCTGAGAAATAATATGTAAACTCCATATTTTTAATCGAATTTATAGTTTAACCACAGGGCTCCCCAAAAGTTACGACTATGTTCATAGCTCTAGCTTTGTAATGGCGAACTTATCAAAAATTGTTTCGCCAAAATGTCGAATTGTCTTCTGATTAAACTATGCCAATATGACCCACCTTTAGAAAAATCTCGAGTTTTGACCTCGTGAGTTTCAGACACACACCTGTATACTGAATTTAAAATTTATAATGGTTTTAGATAGAAAGTTTGATCTTTTCTAGCTCTATAGACTGTAACCATTACACTTTATCACACCAGATATAAATATATTTATCAAAGTGAATATTAAACATATTAGAGTTTACATGATTTGTGTTTTTTATGGAAATAAAAAGTTTACATTAAACTTAATGACATTTAGAGACTTGAAGAAGTTAATTTAAATTTGTAACTGATTAGTAATTACAGTTACATTAAAATATACAGGTATTAATTTCATATTTCATCAAAGTAAGATAAAATGTACTATTTTTAAATCATTAAAACTAATTTTTTGTTTTAAATTACTTTCCAAATTAAAGTGAAAAAAGAAAACTAAGTACCCTTGAATACAATTATTTAATTCACACTACGGTTTCAGAGATTACTCCATCTTGGTTGTGTGTGTACAAGTAATATCTTTATTTTCTTATACTTTCAAAATGTTTATTTAGATCTAGTTATTACTCACATAAAACCTTGGTATATCCTGAAGCATGAAATGATAAAAGCCAATTATTATTAAAATTTGGTTCATTTTAAAAACTTATATCTCTGTTGATTTCAACTGATTTTCAAATGTTTTGTGCCACTGGACTGCAAAAAGGTTTTTGTAATAAAACAACCAACATTTGTGTGTGAAAATTATTCGATTGAAAATCAATTCAAGTTGGCAAACGGGCAGTCCAATAACTATTTTTGTTCGTTCTCTAACTTGAATTTAGTTTAAAACTCCAATGAAAACCTGTTTCCTGATAAACTTCCCAATTGCTTTAAACTGCATTTTAAAATTTGAAACTGCTCTCATTAAAAAAAAGAAATTACAAATCACGATATTTGTTTACAATTGTAAAGGCTAGCATTTCCAAAACAATATTAAATTTGAATAGACAGCTAGGAAAGAGTACATTTGGCACCCATGTTTGTGTAATGTTTTATACTCTTTATGACTCAAAAACATATATGTCCAAAGTATTTTAAGAGAATTCAATAACACCTTATATATAAATTGAACTTGAGGGCAGCAGGCTTGTTTATCACCTTATTCAACAGCTGTTTGGCCTTCTTGTTGATATCTTCATCAGTATCTGCGGGGAAGGTCTGCAGAGCAGATGTGATGTTCCTCAGCTGATGCAAGGTCAACTGGTACTCTGCGGCCTGGCGCTCCTTGAGTAGCAGCTGCTCCCAGGGGGGCGAGAGAGCGTTGTCTGTGAGATGACTTGCTTTGTCCGATAGTTCCACTTCTAGTAACTCTAACCTGTCCAGCAGCAGGCCTGAGCACTCATCGTTACAACCTGGCACAAAGAGTAACAACTGAATTTTGGCCAAAAATGTTTATTGTTATTTTACAATGTCAGTATTTCACAATTTTTTCTGAAACTCCAGGATTAATTCAAGACTAAATTTGATAAATGTTATGTGTGAGGCAGTTTAAGTATTTATTACTGAATGAATTTGAAGACAAAATATTTGGACGAACCGGGATTTGAACCGGGTCTCCTGCTTGCCGGGCGTTTGTACCACCACCATCATGGCTTATTTCTGCCTTCAAATAAGTACTTAAATCTGAATGTTTATCGAAACATGTGACTGTCAAATAGTGACTTTAAATCAACAAGCTGGAAATATTACAAACAGAATTTAAATACTGTGTCAAATGACTTATTATAGATCTTAATTTGTATAAGCTAAATAGCTAATTTATTACTGAATGAATTTGAAGACAAAAATATTTGGACCGAACCGAGTTTGAACCGGGTCTCCTGCTTGCCGGGCAGTTATGCTCACCACTACACCATCCATTTATTTCTGCCTTCAAATAAGTACTTAAATCTGAATGTTTATCGAAACATGTGACTGTCAAATAGTGACTTTAAATCAACAAGCTGGAAATATTACAAACAGAATTTAAATACTGTGTCAAATGACTTATTATAGATCTTAATTTGTATAAGCTAAATAGCTAATTTATTACTGAATGAATTTGAAGACAAAAATATTTGGACCGAACCGGGATTTGGTATTATCGCATTATGACTTTTTAAGATATCACTATTTTACTTCTCAAAGGAATCTAGGAAAAAGTAAATATGTTAACTAAACGCAAATTTAAGGTTAAATTTATAGTTTATAGTAATGAGTTTTACTTGTTAACACAATCAATGCTTCAGTTGCCTATGGGCAATTTGCATGTGAATAGTAAACAAGTGTAATTTTCATATTTTAACATGTCCATCAGCATGAGAGTGGTGGAAGGAGCGGATAGAGCCCAAAAAATGTTTAATCTAGATATGAATTTTAAAACGGGAAATTTTACAAATGATAATACAAATAGGTCAATATACTATATTTATTTGCTATTTATACAATATTATTACTTTGTAATAATTCATGTTTCTGACAAAAGTGCAAGATTTAATCTTTAAAGGCAGCAGACCCAATACCTCTACACTTCCAGTAACTAGCTTAAAAGTCGTTTGCAGTTTTTTCTCCATATAAGCAGTACAGCCATAGAATAGGTTGAGAGGCTTGCTCTATTTGGTCTCCTCTTTAGGCTTTTTATATTTTGTTATGATTTCATTTTAAAGTTGTATATATTGTTTTTTTTATAGTTTTAAGTATATTAAATATGTTGTAATATATGGTCAATCACTGTACGTAATGAATGGTGGTTAAGTGGAAGAGAAGACTTTATAGCCCTAACTTCGCTACAAAAATAAAGACTTTCATTTCATTTATCCATTACACCGGCTACATAAGTTTCTAACCAAATTTGATCATTTCGTTTTTGGATTCCATCTTTTTTTAATTTTACTATAACTACATTAACAACCAAATGTATTACCGTTCCGTCCTAGTCTACAACTGCTTGTAGGACTTACTCGAGCAGCCATGTTCGGTGAGAATGTGCCTGGCTTGACACTGGGAGCAGTCCCGACCCGTGATGCCCGGCCGGCAGTTGCACTGACCCGTCTCCTCGTGGCATTCGTCACTCACTGAGCCGTGCGGGTCACACTCACACGGCGTGCAGGAGCCTCCAGCCTCGAGCGGATAGCCGAACCAGCCGTAACTGCACCTGTGCGTACAAACAGGGGTTGAAGAGAGAGAGAGGTATGGGTAGTATATTCCATGGTACTCAATTTTCGGGTGGAAAAATGTTTGGACCGAACCCGGATTTGGGTATCTCGCTCACAAATATACTTGTTACTATTTTGAGCATAGCTTATTCACAGACTATTTTTTCATATCATGAAATAATATAAAAACCATGTGAACAACTCAAGGAACCAGACCTGTCACAGAGCTTGCCAGTGTAGCCGGTGCGACATGCACAGTACAGTTCTTGGCCTGGTCGCACATCACAACGGAAAGCAAAGTTCTGCTGCACCGGGACAAGGACACGGTTTGCAGCCTCCGAGATCCGGGTTGCCGTAGAAACCCTCCGCACAGTCCCCACAGTGATGGCCTCCCGTGTTGTCTGCACACTCCTGTGAAAGTTGTTGAACATTTGTATAGTGTGAAGGGAATCCATTTTAAAACATATAGCTGGATCAGTTGTTCAAGCAAAGGTAATTGATTTTAGTGTTGAAGAGGAATTGAGAACATGCTTTCTGTTTAATTCTCCATTCCCTGCATGTATTTTAGAAGTTAACTCACTAGTTAGTAGTTATTATAGTCTTATAGAGTCTCTCCTGTGGTCTGAGCAACAAATTAAATAATAATATCTTTAGCTCAGCAACACTGCTGGCAATAAACCAGTAATGTACAAACCAATCAATTTTGTAATAACTGTATGTAAAGTTGCCAGCTAAATTACTAACTTTTCAACAGGAGACCTTAGGTGAGTGAGGGGATATATAAACCGTCTGTGTTATTTTGTTTTGAAGAACCAGGAGGGCAGCTGCAAATTACTCCAGGCTTATTATAAACTCCTCATTCTTTTTACCTTTACTATACATCACTTTCTACACCTTAAGTATTGATGACAATCTGGGGCAAGGCCAGTCCCAAACCAAAAATACCAATATTGCACTTTGTGAAGGAACTTTAGGTAGCTTCAGTTAAACGCTGCTACGGTAAGTAAAGTTTCTGTTAATAGAAAACTTACTAGCAATCTTTTGATAGATGTGCTCAATTAATATTCAAAATATTCATCATGCTTATCCGTTCTTTGTCCCCAGACTAATTATCAATCAACTTTTGAATTTATTTCACCCATGTGCAGGCTCTCACCTGGCAGCGACCGGTCTCGATGTCACACAGGGCAGACCGGTTGTTGCACTGGCAGGGCCGGGACTCGCCGATCACCTGGGATACAAGGCCGCTGCGTGACTTGTTGTGGTAGCGGAAGTAGCCGCGGGCTGAATCCTGGCATGAGGTGGAGTTGTACTCTGGCGGACACTCACAATGCTCAATGCCGTGAGCTTGCGGCAGACTCCCACCTACTGACAGATGAGCTGTGTCCAGGGTCACATCTTGTAACCTTTAACCGAGAAGATAGTTAATATTTGTGATGTGCTACACAGAGAAACATCATTTTAGGTTTGATTTTGGGCTGAGATATTCAATGTGGTTTCTCCAATGTGTGGAAGGGAGGCTATTTTGCCAAACAATGTGGTAATAATAAATTAAGCCCATATAATAATTATTAAAACATTTGTTTTAAAGGTTTTATTAAAACCATAGGAGCCCACCTATGCATTTAAAACTATTTAAAATGCATAAACTAAGTTTAAAGCTTTGAAATTTAAAATGCCAACCATTTTATTTATGATCACTAAATCAAAATTACGATTGAAAAAATCTTTGGGAAGATAAAATAAAACCATACTTTTATTTTAACTAAAATATGTCGTAAGTGATACATTCAATGCTTTAAAATATCAATTATTTTGTCAAGTTCAAATATATTTTAAACCGGGTTAAATTAAGTTTTAAATTATATGATAACACACCCCAAAATAAACATTGCAATGAAACAGTAATACAGTAATTATCCTTCAGTCATCCTGTAAAAGAATATCATGAGACTTACGTTGCTCGAGTGAAGTCAACAGAGTCTGTGGCTCGGATGAGGATGTGCTGAAGATGTTGAAGAGCCACCATCAACATGTCTCTGCTCACCTTGCTGGTCGGGTTGTTCTTCATCCGCCAGAAGTTCTCATGGAATCTGGAACAAATGTCATTTTAAGGAAAAACAAGTGAAACATTTTAAAACACAGAATAAACCAGAACTCATATTTAGGAAGAACAAGAAGGAAGGATACATTTTAGCATTTCAGGATTTTTGAGGAATTTCATGTCTCAGAGATTTAATATGTCATCTACCAGTAATTTTTCTGCATTAGAAAAATTATTTGACACTTTAAACAAGTGTTAGAACAAAAAGTTGTGAATGCTTTTTCTGTACCTGACACTGTGAGTAGAGGAGGGGTTAAGCTGCATAGGGAAGTGCTCCAACACCAGACGATTGCCCTGCATCTGTATCAAAGGGTAGGAGGTGAGCACAGCTGACGGCAACTGAGTAGAACCCCCTCGGTGTCAACCGTGAACCGCAGATAACCTCCATATGAGACAATCTGCAAAATCAGACAAAACATGTTTAGTTTTAGTTTTTTTTATTTATTAGTGACATTAAAATTTAAAATTAAGGTGGATATTTTATTGGTTTGTAGATAAAACATATTCATGTGATCATCAAAGTGTCCACACACAAAATTATAGGAAATTAGTTTTAAAATATGTGTTTTAAAACCTTAAATACAATCTAACATAGTTTTTTGCAAATTTTATTTTTCATTGCAAATTCAAGGGCAATGTACAATGAATGAATCTAGACTAAACTGAGTTCTGTACCTTATCTCCAAGGAAATGTGAGGGCAGCTGCCAGTAGACTGGAGAGTCAAAGGGGTAGCTAACTCCGATCTCCACATCCCAGGTGTCTCCCGGAATAATCCTCAGGTTGTTGGTGATGTTGAGTCGACTGTCGTCTCCGTTCATCCTCATGCCTTTAGACCCAGGGACTGCAAGCTGTTTTAGCACTAGTCTTAGTGTTTTCAGTTATAATAAATCAAATTATGTTTTGTTGTATGTTTAACAACTCAAAGTTAGTTGTTGTGAATTGAATTATTCTTCGTCCCATTGGCTTCTGGTCCTTTGTTGCAAACAAGTTTTGTATTTGTACTTTTTATTTGACTTTTTATTGTCAGTTTAAAATAATTACAGTAGAGTCTTGATAGCTCAACCTCGATAACTCAAAGTCCTCGACAACAATAAAAAGTCACGAGGGAAGAACCTTGATTTTAAAAACTTTTGGTAGTTCTATCCTAATAACTCGAACCTTACTTACTCAAAAACTTTATTAACTTGAATGTTCTAAAACCCCATCAGATACGAGTCATTAAGCTTCCACTGTATCTGGTTCTTTTTAAATATATAACCATTACAAACCTAAGCCAGAGGATAAAGTATACTTACGTTGATGTAGCAGACCTCCTGCGTGTTGACGGGGAACGCATTCTCTGCCCCAGTTACATTGTCGTAGTTGACGATGAGTGAACGAGGGCGTGCAGTTCTCACTTGAGTCCATGTGGTCAACGCTTCCGTACATCTTGTGCGGTTGAAGCAGAAACACTGGACGCAACCGTCCGGCTGTTCCTCTTGGAGACCAAACGTTCCAACTTTGCACTCATCACACCTCAGACCAGCTGCGTTCGACTAGAGATATTTCACACAGTGAGATTGTACAAGAGTGTTTTGCAGAAGATTCCAAATTTGAGAGAATTTTGTTTTATTACTGTTTAGTGTATATCATCAAGGTTTTACAATATGTTTTGCTTTCTTTTATTCATAAAAATAAAGATGTACCTTATTGTGTATAAAATTTTTGACTATTGCTTTAATTTTATAGGGTAAAAAGCAGGTATGAAAAAATTTTTATATTTACAAAAAAGGCTACTACAAGTTAAAATATTTTAAAAATGAAACCGATATTGGTTTTTTAAATATAATAATGTCTTTAAGCTATTATTCTATTTTAAATTAGACAGATTTCTAGTGCAATACATTAAGTAACTAGAGCTGTCTTGAACAGAATTTTGGGTCGGAGGCGAGAGCAGGGAGGATTTTGCAAAAATCCGGGTTCGAGGAACGAGGAAAAGTTGGCAAATAGACATATTAAAGAAATATTAAATAAAATTGAGTTTTTCAATCACATTATTTTGTTTATAATACATGGCTTCATACAACAACACAGTTTTAAAATCAAAAATCAAAGTACATCATAACTATCACAGAACCCACTCATCCTCACCCATTTACAATGAATAACACTGACTCACAGCCCAAACATTGCAAAAACAGTTGGAGAGAGTTGCTAAGGAGTGAGAGAGAAGGAATCAGACTGTGCAGCTACCAGTGCACAGAGATGACAGGTGGAAAGGACAAGGGAAGAGAAGGATATCAGAGGGGAACACAGCTGCAGTGTGTGAGCAGGGTGGGAAGGCGGTACCGTTTTTGTGCCAGACAGCTGTGAAGGCCTGTTGTGCCCTTATCAGTTGTCACTTGTCTACTATGTCATTAGCTGTTGCTAGGCAACCACATAGGGCAGGTTACATAGCCAATCAGAGCATTTTCTCTGTATGCTTGTGATATAGTGAGAACGACCTGTGAGGAGAGGGTAGTGTGTGTTTGTTTCCTTTTGTCATCTCCATTTACTCAATGATTAATTTCATTTCCCAAATAATGTTTTATACTAGGTTTGAATTACAGTCAAATGCAAGGTTTTAGTACAATAAAATAGATATTGCAAGCTAGAATGGATTTAGTACAAGTACAAAATGGATGTTTGGTTCTGTCTGAGATCGTTATCAGCCATCCTGACAATGGCGCCCTCCATTGAAAATGCACTCAGCAGGAAGTGGGAGAGGGGTTGTTTACAGGTTGTTTACTTAGAACTGCTCGGCTCTAGTAAAAAAACACCAGTAGTTTTTACTAGAGGTCGGTTCCGAAATTTTACCGGTTCTCGGTTCTGAAAAATTGGTTCCGGTTATCGGTTCTGTCAGTTCGGTTCCGTTAGCGGTGATCTCTTGACTCCCTTTACGCCAGCTGGTGAAATAAACCGATTCCATTAGCGGCGATCTCTTGAACTCCCACGCCAGCGGTGAAATCCGACCGATACCGTTGGCGGCGATCTCCGACTCCATGCGCCAGCGGTGAATTCCGCGACCGATATCGATTGTGGCGATCTCTTGACTCCTGCGCCAGCGGTGAATTCGACTTGATACCGTTGGCGATCTCTTGACTCCCATGCGCCCGTGGTGAAATCACGACTGAGATACCGTTCACGGCAAATTACTCGACCAAATTCGAGCTTTACCGATCAGGTCGAGCGAGTTGAGTAGCGGTAAATACTCAAACTCGGACTCAATACATCGAGTACTAGCACACTAACCCCAATGTGTTATTTCGGCTTTCCAGGCGGTTCGGAACCGACTTTGTCAATTTTCGAACCGGAACCGACTCATCCCTAGTTTTTACTTCCGTCCGAAATTTCGGTACGAGCGAGGAGCGGAAATTACCTCAATCCGTCCGGTACCGAAAATCGGGATCCCGCAGCTCTATTAGTAACACACATCTGCAAGCGGATCTGCAGATAATTCCTCTGTTTTGTGGCTTGGCTTTTCACCAAAATTCCTATAAACTCTATTTACTTGTAGAATTGGTGGAAAAGAGTGTAAATTATCTTACCTTACAAGGACACTGCCCGCTTTCATCACATACACAGACACCGCCAGGGCAGTGTTGAGGTTTGGTGCCAGCTCGGTTACACTCACACTGCCGACAGCGAGGGAAGCCAAAGTAGCCGCGTGCACACGAGTCACACTGTGTCCCTGTGTAGCCATCATGGCAGCGACACTGTCCCGTGTGATCGTCACATTGCAGTCCTCGCGAACCACGGCCCTCACAGTTGCATTGCTGACGACACAATAGTTTGTTACACTTTATGTTGGATAGAAATTCTTATTTTGTAATACCTGTTGTACTGCCTTTCCTGGCCATAATATTGAGTTACTCAGGGCTATGTAGACATATGTTATATATATATAACAGTTAGGTGGGGCCAGCAAACTTACATCAAAACTTAAACCATAAATTGAAACATTAAAAGAGTAAAATCCAAAGTAATTACGCAATCACTCAATCAGTAATTCTGGATCGATACCCATCTTGGAAAGTTCATTATAATGACATTTTAAGTGATAGGGAAGACAAGACAACCGCAAACAACTCACAGGTACCAACCTTGCAGCCTTTGTTGGGCTGGTGTCCCCAGCAGTTGGGTTGGCAGTACTGACACTCAGGACCTTGTGTGTACGGAGGACAAACACACCTTCCTGTGTCAGGGTCACAGACATGGCCGGGTTTGTTACAAATTTCACACTCTGCAACGAAATAAGAACAGTTCATATCATACAAATTAGGAACGTAAAAGTTACCTAACTTTATTAGCTGGATTCTAAATTGAACTAGTGATATATTTGAAGAGAAAAGTCAGTTTTAGAAACAAAGAGGTGAAAGTCGAGCAAAAGAAGAAAAAGGGTATTTCTACTAGCTCGCTCACAGCTTTGTGGTATATTTAAAAATCATAAATAATGAGTTAATATTCAAAGAATGAATCCAGCCAATTCAATCCATTTTACTAACCTGAACAGCCATAAGCTGAGAGGCCGTAGAACATATGGAGGCACTGGTCACACTGTCTACCTCCCACTCCTGGTTTGCAGAAGCACTGACCCGTCAAGGGATGACAGGAGGAATTCATGGCACCCAGATGATCACAAGCACAAGGCTGACATATCCCCTGCTCCCCCCACCACCCATCCTACGACATAAGATGAGCATGATATTTTACGGGACCAACTAAATAACCATGTAGCAGAAACTCATTAATCTGGCTCTATATCGAGATTTATGGAATCAAGATTAATACCACCCTTTAATCTGACACGTCTATCAGGCTTTCTTTTACATTCTTAATCCTACCTTGGTCTGATTTGTTGACAGCAGTTACCTGACAAGTATCACAGGTTCTGCCGACGACGTTGGGCCTACAGTCACACTGGCCACTTTCCAGATCACACTGCTCACTCAGGGAGCCGGTACTGCTGCAGTCACAACCTGCCGACAAAAGCACATTGCAACCCTTGTTTGAGAACTGTGCGCAAGATCTACAAGCATTCGTGTCCGATTCTAAATCTCAATCTATATTTAATTTGGTTCAATACACTTAGTTACACAAAACTTACTGAAACATCCAGCCTGTGAGAAGCCAAAATGGAAGGGCAGACAGGAGGTGCACTGAGAACCCCCAACCCCCGGATGACAAGGACATTGACCCGAGACTGGGTCACAGAGGTCCGACCCGGCTCCAATCAGGTCACAGTCACACAGCACACAGCCAGCGGTCACGTTGCCTAGCCCAGTCTGTAAGTCAAGCAAAAGGTGGTCATGGATTGAAGATTCCACAGGTAAATCGTTGTGTTATCTTTAAATGAATGGATTGTAATATTTTACATTTTGGAAATTGATTTATTATTGGCTAAAAAAGTTAAGAATTTCTTTTAAAGACAAAATAAAAACAATACAAGTACATTTTTTGCTAAAAAACACTTTTATTTTCAGACTTCAAGAAAACATAATAGAAATTGCTATTTATACAAATATTTTGGTTTAGTTTGAATGTTAAAACTTATAACTGTAATTCTAGTTTATTAGAAGAACTTTTCAATTGTAGCACAAAACTTTATTTATCTTATTGATTTACATGGTGTCAAAGTTCAATAAACAGTGCAAAACCAGTTTGGTAGCAATCGTCATATATGTGCATCTTTGTGTTCCCTGTTTTCATTTTTTGTGTTCCATTTTTAAACTTTGACACCATGCAAATGAGGATGGGAAGAAATCTTACGTTTGCAACAGTTGACAAAGTTTAATGCTATTGAACTATCTTACATGCACAATACATTTAGTATTGTGGTGAGTGACAGTAAGTAGCAAACTTTTATTTTATGAACACAATGCGACACGTTCTTATAATGAAGAAACCATGATTGTACGCCGTGTTATTGTAAAAACCTAAATACCGATTTAATCACTCACCTGACACCTGTCACAACTCCTGCCTGAAAACCGTTCTCTACACTCACTGACCAGTCTGTGGATCACACTCTTCACTGATTGAGCCGACCTCGCTGCACTCACAAGCTAAAACACAACACTTCCGTTAAGTTAAGTATTTCAACAAGGAGACTGTGAAAGAGTTTCCCATATTTGTTAACAAAACTACCGGTACTCAACAAAAATTTCTTGAAGGTAATCAATATTTCAAAAAGTACAACATTCAGATAATAATTAAAAGTTTCACTAACGTTTGCAATCGTATGCCCGAGGGTCTCCAAAGTGGGCAGGCTTACACTTGTCACAGCGCCAGCCTTCCGTGTTGCCTCGACAGCTGACACACTGGCCAGTCAGCTGGTCACACGGTCCATCCCCGCAGTCACAAGGTTGACAGCTGGACCCTGGAACCGTGGGGTTGCCAAAGTACCCTGGTGCACACCTAGAACCACAGAGTGATCAGCAAACTGAACAGCACTTTATGAGTATATCTGTCTTCATTCAAATTCAATTTAAAACATCAAATGGCATTTTTGGTCAGTGACCATCTTAATTAAATACACGTACTTATAAGTGAAAATTCTTTTAATCCTGCATCACACACTTTACAGAGGTTTCCTCCGAAGTTCAGTTGTTGATTTGCCATTTTCAAACTTATCAACAGAGGAATTTAAAACTTGAAATTTACTCAGAGAAAAAACTTCTGTGAGCGCCCGCTGGGGTTTTGAAGTCGATGCAGGGTTAAAAAAAACAATTATAATTTTAATGATAACTAACTCTTGACAGTGACGGCCCTGGTAGCCTTCTGGACACTGGGTGCAGATGTGGTCGTCTCCGTCAGCCTGGCAGCTAGGGCTGAAGTTGTTCCCTAGGGAGGTTAGGGGGCAGGCGCAAGGGCTGACAGTCTGATGGGGTCTGTTGTGTGGCGTCACCGTAGTAACCGGCGGCACAGCTCTCACAGTTGGCACCCACCGTGTGGTGTACACACTCCTGCCAAACAAAGTTTCTGTAGTAACAAGTTGTAGGAAGTCAAACAAAAAAGAAGGCACTGGATGCAGTTGCAGATCATGAGATAGTAGCTAAAACCTAGCAGTAGTTAAGAAGATACATTTTTAAAATTTCTTGGATTTAATTTTTATAAACTATAAAAGTGGACAAATCTCTAAGCTTTCAGGGTTTTGGAAAGTTTATTTTCCTCCTAATTTGTTTACAATTTTACTTGGACATCTTTAGTTACATCTGTTATGTCCAATCCCAAGTAAAAATCCTGAGAACTTCGTGACTTCTTTTTCCGTCTCATAAGTAAATTTCTCAAATAACTAAATATATTCTTTTATTGCCCATTGCAATTTGTATTTCACTTTTAATACAGCATCATTCTTGGGAATTTTAAAGATAAGAAACTGTCATGGGACCATCAAATTGATTTAGGATGTAACAGGGTGTCCACAGGACTATTTCTGTTAAAAAGCTTGTCGTCATACTGCAGCCAAGATGTTTTGAAAATGGCATATTATGGCATACATCCCCATCTTTCCTATGGATTGTGTTTATAGAAAAACTGCTCTGAACTATCGAGATTTTGCAAAGAATCATTCAAATCCTTATCAATATTGTAATTATCATATCTCTATATAGTAGAAACGGTATGGTTTTTACGTCAAAATATTTGTTCGATGAACAGATTAATGTATACAATACCAGAAACCAATCGATTAGCCAACCTACCACAGACTTCAGATTTGTTACAGGCTTACTATGGAAGCTAATAGGCAATTGTATAATAAACTACTCATTCACCAACATTAAAGATAAAAATTTAAAAAATATTAAAACTACTTGTTTAAATAGTCAATAGTCAATAGTCAAATAGCTTTATTACATCATCATTGAGATAAGTACATAGGTGTCAAAACTTAAAACTAGTTACAAGAGTATCTTGATGTTGCAGTCGAGTCTTAGGTTGTTCCTGTCTCCAGCAGAAATTCGTTTATGGAGTAAAATGGTGTGTCCGTCAACCATTTCTTCAGTGTTGTCTGCAGCTTCTTTCCTTGGAGCCTTTTATGTCTGCTGGTAGAGCGTTGAAGAACTGCCGCTGAATGATGGTTTCTTTTTCTAATCTGGAAGTATGGTAGGGTAGGGTGAAATTTGATGCATATCGGTGTTGTACCCATGGATATCTTGGCCTCGTTCTGCGGATCCTTCTTTTCAACAAAGAGGATTACTTCTTTGATGAAAAGGCTGATTAGGGTTAGAACCCCATGCCTTGGAAATTCATCTCTGCAGCTTTCTCTGGAAGCCAGTTCTGACATTATTCTAATGGCTCTTTTTGAAGATACAGGATTTTATTCAGGTTGCGTGGATGTTCCCCATATTATAAGGCCATATCTCATATGTGACTCAAACAGTGCATGATAGGCGATTTTGTTGTGGTATTAAAACTGATATATCTTGATCCGTTTAAGGACATAAAGGCTGGAGTTTAGCTTTTACAAGACTATCAACGTGTTCATTCCATTGCAGGTTACTGTCGGTGATCATCACCGAAACTTAGTATGATCTTCAATTTCAACGTGGTATGTGGCTGGAACTGTATTATGTCTTCTTCAAAACCCAGTTGTTTGGTTTTCCCAGCGTTGACTACTAGATCATTTTCATGACAGTATTGGTAAGCCATATGCAGTGCAATGTATGAGTCTATGGCGAGATTATCGGCCGAGGGTTGAAAATCAAGAGTGTTGTATCATCTGCATACATCAATGGGGAGCAATATGTGCCTAGGTATTGAGGCATGTCATTTGTTAGAGTATGAACAGAACTGGGCTAGTACAGAGCCTTGAGGTACTCCTCTGTTGACTGGAAGGGGTTTTGACTTAACTTCTTGAGTTAACCCGTTTGTAGGGCTTTGATTCGACAACTTGGCTTCTTCCTTCCAGGTAGCTTTGGAACCATGCTCTTGCCTGTCCTTTTGAGCTGCTCCAGTTTTCCAAGAATAAGGTCATGACCCAAACAGTCGAGGCTTTGCTAAAGTCAAGCATAATGCTAGTGACCATATTTCCATCTTCCAAAGCGTCGATAATGAACTCTGCCAGTTTGACAATGGCTGTTGTTGTTGACCTTCAACTGACTTCATTACCAGTAATATGACTATGAATGGAAAGCATTATTTTTGTATATATATAAAATGTTTATAGAAACCTTTTGACTAGCACTACGCAATTTAAAAAGAACCAGTTATTTTGTGTAGTCGCCTTTTTTCGAAATGTTACCCTTCTTGGTTTAGAAAGCTCATGTTACAGTATTGCCCTACCCTTACACCTCCAGGCACCAACATTTACACAAAACTCAAGCGAATAATCATTGCTCAACTCTTGAGATAAAAGAACATGTCACAAACAAAATGAGGAATTGTTTTCGTGTTACACCTGAAGAGTAAACAGCTGGTGAACCGTGGACGGAGGCGTGGGATAAGGCGATCTGCCGGGCCTTGTGGCGTCTGCGAGTTATGTCAAAGACAATACATGTAGTCAGTGGTTAAGCTCAATAACTCACCTCATGCTCCCTGTTTACATATTGACACTGTGCATGTTGCAGTCCAGCTTCGCATGGTTAATTAATAAAATATAGTTCCCTTTTGTTTTGGATATCGTTAATTCTCTAAAGTCTTTTCCTTCTTCTCTATATAAAATTCCTCTTTTAGCTGCATGCACCTAGCGCCCCAAAATGCCGCCCTCCTTGCGCCCTGAAGCGACGCCGGGTTGCGGTCCTCGAGCCACCTCTGGGTTTGCTGGCGGCTTCGCCCAGCTTTTAGTTTCAAGTCGTGAGTCTTTTTTAGCTTTACTCATGTCTGCTTTGTCCCCTTGTGCTCGGTCAGTTCAGTATCTCACGAGGCATTGAAGATAAACTTCCTTTAGCTGTTTTGATTCCTCATTGCTGTATACTGGCTGATTCTTCTTTCTTTTGGTTAAAATTGGTTTTATAAATTACAAGAGTGTTTGGACAACTAATTTTGATGCATATACATTTGTACAAATTTAGTTGCATATTATGTAAAGCATTATTTCTATTTAAGTCTTACCAGTCATAATAGGGGTTTTAAATTGCATGTTTTTATTAAATTTGACAATAATCGATTATGTTATGTTATCTTAAAAATCAGCAAAATTGAAGTTGATTGCCTAAAATACATCTATAATTCTTGCTCGCTTACCCCACACTGGCCAGTGACCGGGTCACACGTCTCCGTGTGGCCGTGGCAGTTACAGCGTGAGCACACGGCGCAAGGGTGTTCTCTGGATCCGTCAGCCAGGATCCGGGCAAAGCCAAAGTCACACTGCTCACAGGAAAGACCCTTGTAGCCTACAGGGCACTCGCATTGCTCCAAGTAACCTACTGCAGTGCCTCCCAGACCTGCCACTCCGGTCTCCATCGTGGCAAACGCCAAGCTGTAACACAACAATTATGAGTTAGAAAAGAATACAATTCGAACAGAAGATGGAGGGATGGATGAGATTGGGTTTTTACATTTGACATTTTGGGCAGGAAACACTTGTTTCTGTCTTTACTGTTGGGAATTTTTTTTTAAATCAAAGCAGTTTTTACATATAAAAGAATTTGTTAACAATTAACTTATCAAAATTTAACAATGTATTTCTTTGAATCAGTAACAAATTATTAAGTGTTGATTTATTCCACAGTTCCCACATTTCTTATTATATTTATGAGTTTTTATCAAATATTGTGTGGGACCACATGATTGGCCCAAAACATTCCCGTTAATTAAGAATTCCCACCCAATTTTTGTAGTTTCAATTTTTGTCTGAAAAAGTACCAATTTTGGACCCAGCCACCATTAAAAAGGAAAGTAAAAAATCCATTACATTTGTTTCTTTATCTCCTAAAGGACTAGTTAACATATTCCCGAAATCTTGTACTGACCTGCCCTCAACCTGGTCAGTGTGGAACTTAGCCCTCAGCTGAAGATACTTGACGTCGGCAAGCACGCTGAGCAGCAAGGGTCTGGAGGCTGGTCCATCTCCCAGCCGATACCATCCTCGTTCTACCAGCTGTACAGTCACACTCACGTTGTTCTGGTGATACCAGCTCTCCCCGTAGCCCAGCTGCACACCGTTCTCACCCTGCCCAAACCAATGTTGTGACAATGTATTCACAGACAGTCGGAACATACCGCTTTATGAACCTAATGCTATTTTAAATGACCAATGGAATAAAAGAAAACACTGTTCAAGTCGTAGACTGACTAAGATTATAGCATTCAGTTTTGAAGCAAATTTTCGAGGGTACTTAAAGTAGTATAACCTAAGAACAATATAAATTTAAATATTCGACTTTAGTCTTAGCCACTGACCACAAGCACGATGTCAGGGCCCATGGTGGGTTTGCCGCTGGTGTCACCTCGCATCACCACCCAGCTGACTCGGAGCGTGAGAGTCGCTCCGTAGCTCGACAGCTTGTTGCCCAAGTACTCTGCGGGCGCGAGCCAGTAGTAGTTCTCCACTCCAGGCAGCTCATAGTTGCCCACGGACAACAGACCTGTGTCCGGGTCCACAGAGGGCAGCACTGTACGTGTCACATTGCCGTCACTAATCAACCAGTTTGCCAGCGTGTTCACCTGTCGAGCAAACATACTGAAGCAGCCAATCGAAAGAGATATACAGTCTAAAAGAGTAAGAATTCTTGGCTGTCAGAAATTAATATAGTTTATTTTAACAATCTCAACAATAATTCCAAGAAGTCTTTACAGAATTTTTAAATCTGAAGTCCAATAAGAAATTTGATTGAATTTAATTTTGCAAAACATCAACAAATAACAGATTAATTATTTTGATGATAAAAAGTAAGAACCTTCCTTGCTTCTTCAAGAATGACTAATTCCTAAGCTATAACATTGACTAATAATCAGCCCTATCTCCTCAAACGCAAATACTCATTCACCGCTGTGCTGAATCAACTCATCAGTTTCTTTTTACTATAGTATTTTGTGTTAAGAAGGAGAACCCATGAGCAAAGAAGCATCTTGTCAACACCTAAACGGCTTATCTGGAAGAGAATGCCTTTATCTTTTTGTTCAATCTTCCTGGATAAATATTAAACACCTTTTGACTGATAAAAATGTTGAATATTCTTTTTTGGAAAACAATACAATCTAAATGTGTGTCTTGGTAATTCAGCTGTTGTTTCTAAAGTAAAAAAGAAGTTTTGATTAGTATGAGTTCAAATACAAGTTCCTAAGTTGGGCGATGCAGCTTTTACTGCAACCAGCTCTATGAAGAATGAAAACATCAACAGAGGTTAGTAGAAAAATTACACAACTTTTAAATTTTTAAGAACGGAAATATATAAGCTGGAAAAAAGACCAGATGACTTGAACAACTTTCCTTACCTCATGTAACCTGTACCCAGAAGCCAAAATACAAGACTGGGTGACGCCTGAGCAGTAACACTCTGTGCACCCATCTGGGTTGTCCCGGTCCAGGAAGAAGTAACCCGGCTTGCATCTGTCACAGCGTTCCCCTTCCACGTTACTCTGTAATGAAAATGGTTTTCATGGTTTTCTTTATGTACAATCACATAGAACAAGTAAACATAAAAGTAACAAAAGTATAACTTTAAAAAATAACTGATCTTACAACTTTTTGCAATAATTTTACAGATAAGTTTTCGTGTGTTAACCGATTAAATACCCTACCCATTTATAATAAATAACCACTGTTTGCCGTTTGGTAATATATTGACAGCAAGTAAAGCTCCTTACTACATGCTTACGTTCAATGCCCTTCATTGGCAATAGAAGAGCCTCTTCGATAAGTTCTTGTACTTTTCTCATGATCTAACAAATATTAGAACAAAAATCAAAACATAGTACCCTTTAAGAATTTTATATTTTTTAAAGGGTTTTATGTTTGATTCAATAATATACAATAAAGTAGCCTTATTTGAATCTCCTTCTATAAAATGAATGGCCTAACAAATGTTAATTTAAAAATATTCTATAACACGTCTTTTGGCAGTAATAAAAATGTTGGCCCTGAAATATTTCCTGGACCTAACCTTCAGAAAGGATATTTATAGAATACCAAACTAAATAGCACTGTTAAACAATTTAAAACTCTAAATAATTAAGTTAATTATGCTGTCAAAACTCAATCACAAAAAAATAGCTTGAATACCTTGCACTCACTTTTGAGGCTGCAGCCGTGAGTAGGGAGAGATCCGTCAGGATCACACGGACAGGGTTCACACGAGGGGAAGTTGTGGAAGCCCGGCGCACACGAGTCACACTTCTCCCCAGCAAACCCGACCAGACACTCACACGTGCCTGCTGGCTTCAAACCAACACAACATCACCACAGGAACAAAGTACACAAAACTAACACAAATATTCAAGAAAAGAGGTTTTCAAACGTAGTAATTGTCTAAAAACAGCTTCTTATTGCAATTTTAAAATAATAGTGTACGTACATCAAACAATCCAATAAGATTTTATATTTGGGTGAGGCCTTTAAGAAGCAACATTTCTATATTCAGACTTAACATCGACGAAGATAGTTGCACAACTTTGTGCAAGCGTATCCAACTGTTACTAGTACTGTTCGTAGTATTTGTTTTTAGTAAATCAAAAGATCTCTTACATGTGCTTTTGAAAACTATCAGAGCCTCAACATTTGAATAACCTCTCCAAATGTTTACATCGAGTTTTATGTAATTCAAATAGTATATTTCTGTAAATGATTTTAGTTGTTATAACCCTAAACTGATGAAGATAGTGGCAGTCAATTTCTCGGAGAATCTCAAATAAACTAAAACAGAAAATTGATGGTTATTCTTTGAACAGCTCAGCATTTAAGCACATTTACCCTTTGAAGTAGGGTTAACCTGTCCAGTGTCCACTCACCTTGCCCTGGGAGTCATCTCGGGCGCAGAGGCCGTTGGAGCCTTGCCGATGACAGTTGCACGGTACACACGGCTGCTCGGCGTCCGGTCTCACCCCCAGCGGTCGGTACCAGACCGGCTCACATTGCTCGCAGTTCACACCAGTTGTGTGTTTCTGTAACATTTGTCAGACTTTTCTAGTAAAGAAAGTAGATTTTCTTGTTGTTAGGTAGCAAGGTAAATAGAAAGAGAGATTGGGATCATGTGCTTGTTGACCAGGTGGCGTCAATGTTCCTGCTATACATTTTAAAAGATAAGAGAAACAAAAGTTTGTCCAAATAAGCAAATTAATCAACAATGCAACTGTCTCTTTGATGTCGAGAGGAGTAAAGGTATTTTTTGTGCTTCGAGGTGTTTTTTCTCCCTCTATTTTACTTGTTAGATATCGTTTACATGAGGCTTGAGTAAACAGTTCTAACGTTTCAGGTCAGAGCTCAATACAATTGGTTCTGATTGTTTATACAGCTGTTATTTTGTGTCAGTCATTTCCCCATGGTTGTAAGGTTAACTTCCAGCCACATTGTTAACAAATAATACAGAGGACTTTGCAGCTTTCAGTTAAACAAACCCATTTTAAACTTGACATCAAAATTGTTATCCTATCACTTTCTTAGAGGGAGGGTTATCGCCTCTGGTTCCTGGAGGGTAATAGGTGTAAATCAAGTAAATAAAAAACCATTTTCTTTATTCCCAAAAATCTAGATTAAGTGCCAATTAAATGCATCTGCATACATAAAACAAAAACAGCTTACAGAACAATTATTGCAGACTCCACCTCCAGAGAAGCTGCCGTACACATCCAGGCTGAGCCGGGCCGCTGCGACGGCAGGATCGTAGTGACAAGACGCTGCGTGGCCAAAGCACTGACACTGCTGACAAGGAGTGCTCTCTCGCCAAGGCTCCTGGTTGTACAGAGGACAGCATCGGTCACAGTGAGAACCGCAGGTGTTGTGCTGGCACTCGCACTCTCTGCCCTGCAAACACAAGAGAAGAGTGATTGAGAAACAGCTGGTGTGTAAGAAAACATTGTTTAAATTATTTGCAAGAAGAGGACTTGGGAGAACATGTGTAGGCTTGTAGTTAAGTTGATTTGCCATTAATAGAGATAGTTTTCATTTCATTTAATTTAAAGCTACATAGAATAATAAATGGAATAAATTGAGTAAAAGAGGTTATTTAAGATTGCGCAGTATTGGCTGTCACCTTGAATTTCATCCCATAAGAGCAGTGTAAGAACACGCATTTTCTTGGGACACTTCACGCCTACAGTTTTCACCTGATTTTCATGAAATAAACTTTCTTTTAAAGTGCATTAGTTGTTTTAGTGACTCCGCCAAGCCGAATTTCCATTTTAACTTTTATAAGACCGTGACACTAATCCAAAATTTGAAGATACTTTGTATTTAAATTTCTTGTTTTTACTCATAATCTAATAAAAATATTAAAAATGTGGTCAGCAGAGTCTCTTTCATAAAGCTGAAATATAATTTTACACTCTAACAAACTTGAACTGACCGCAGGAGAGGAACTGCGGCGGCACTGTGTAGCGTGCCCGTTGCAGATGCAGTGGGCGCCCACCGTTATGTCCCGGATGGTGTAGTACAGCTTCTTCTTGGGGAACACGTGCGGGTTGCGGAGGAACCAGTTGGAGTTCTGTGCTGAGTGAGCTTGCAGACGCAGCCTGATGTAACGCGCCCGTGTGAACCTGGCTAGCTCTAGGCTTGAGTTGTTCAGCCCCGGGCGCCCCTTCACCAGGGAGACATGGATCTAGAAATTGAGGACAAGAAATTTTACTCTAGGTTGTTTTTATGGCTTATTTTATCGTTTTGTAACACTACAAGATGCAAAAATTATATCTCAGACTTCAGGAGAAAACCCAAAATGAAGTGGTTGGACAAGTCTGTGATATAAGATTGTGTATATAATCTCCGCCATTATTATGATTTTTAAGATTATATATACAAGATAGTATTTACATTTTTGTTGAATTAAAACTTGTTATGTGCTTTATGTTTCAGATAAAGTTTTATTATATTCTGTGACGAGATTTTTTAAATTAAACACAAGACAAACGGACTCTCTAGACTATTACTTTTTTTACAATGTATCTGACTACTGTATCTGTACAAAACATAACAGAATTTAATTAACATACATCGATAATAACATTCATTATACAGGGTGAGTTTCTACTCACACCATTAACTTCGCCATTATGTTATACTTACTAAAAGGAACAAAAAAGTTCCTATAAACATGGGTCCTAAAACTCTTCGTTACCCCGGTAGCCGCCATTTTGTATTTTTTACTTAAAAATTAATATCTCCAGAACGCTTTGACCGATTGCATTCAAACTTGGTAGGGTGTTTATGTGTCATAAGGTAAATTTAAGAAAAATATTATCATAAAACTCACAGAAACAAAATGGCGGCTATTTAAATTTTCAAATTAAAATACCATGAAAATGGCGCATAATACAAAATTTTACAGGTAAAAAGTTGTATTTTATAATTTTACATAAAGATACAAACTCATCTTTCCAAATTTTACGTTAATATTTTCATTTTGTACGTCCTTTTACAACTGGTTCATTTACCAGTTGTAAAATGAAAAATTTTATTGTAAAATTTGGAAGATGAGTTTTATTATGTAAAGTTATAAAATACAACTTTTTTATCTTTAATATACGCCATTTTCATGTTTTCAATTGAAAAATTTTACATTTACCAGTTGTAAAAAGACGTAAAAATTAAAATGTTATTGTAAAATTAAAAAAATGAGTTTGTATCTTTATGTAAAATTATAAAATACAACTTTTTTTACTCTCGTAAAATTTTGTATCATGCGCCATTTTCATGGTATTTCAATTTGAAAATTTAAATAGCCGCCATTTTGTTTCTGTGGATTTTATGAAATAATCTTTTTTCTTAAATTCACCTTATGACACATAAACACCCTTCCAAGTTTGAATGCAATCGGTCAAAGCGTTCTGGAGATATTAATTTTTAAGTAAAAAATACAAAATGGCGGCTACCGGGGTAACGAAGAGTTTTAGGACCCATGTTTATAGGAACTTTTTTGTTCCTTTTAGTGAGTATAACATAATGGCGAAGTTAATGGTGTGAGTAAAACTCACCCTGTATAACAGAATTTATTTAACAAATGGTTTTGTTTTATTTGACATACAATAATTTTAAATATTATACCAATGGCAATAGCCTAAATCTATACATTAAAAATTAACAAACAAATTAACATCACAATTGTATGAAGTACCAATTAATTAATTTTCTCAGAAAATAAAACAAATTTAAACATAACTATATTTTGTATGTGTTTTAAATATGTTTTAATGTATAGCTATTAATGTATTAGGTGAGTGGTTAAAAATCTTCCTACCGCCTTTAAAAAGAAGTAGGTACTTAGTTACTTTTTTAACAATGTATCTGTATCCAAGTACCATTGGTAAATATGTTTTCCTTTAGTATGGTTTTATATCACTCCATTTCCAAAGTAGGACTTGAATAGGAAACCAGCAATTTTCAAAAGTTCCGAACTGAACCTCTTGAACGTATCTTCACATATCCGAGTTTAGGAAGGGATAAATTTTGTTACTACCCATAAAGTTCCACAAAAAGGCATCATTATTGTATTTCCTCCCTTTAAGCACTGGGTACTTCAGTTATTTTTTACTACCAGGCTATTCTTTAAAAGTCTTAAAAAGTACTTTTAGAGTTCAACCAAAATCCACCCACCTCACCACCTTCCACTGGCTTGATCTTGGAGAAGTACGAGGTACAGATGACTTCCGAGTCGGTCTGGAAGTTGGAGTTGTGAGGAGCCGGCCTGACTCCGTAGCGACTCCAGCACTCGTCGTCCGACACTGCAAAGTACTGCCAGGGTCTCCAGGTGTCGCTGTCCAGGGAGTTCTCCAGCACCCAGCTCCCGGGCCGAGGCGAGGGTCCTGCCTTCACTATCACGTACTCCACCTGGTATTCCTGCACACACATCAACAGATGATTAGTTCGATAAAATTTAATCGTTATAGGGATTTCTGCTGGAATAATCAACATTTTAAAAATATGTTTCTCCCTTCGGTTTGTTTATTTTTCTAAGTGAATTGTTGTCTGTGTTCTAAAAAGAAATCTACTTAGGTGATAGTAACAATAATCTTACGCAAATATTAGAAAAACAATTTTAAATTTGGCAAAACATAGGCGGTCTTAAAAGGGTATTATATTTTTTCACACGGAGTGTTTGCCTTTTTCGTGTGTAAGGAACATAGAACCACTCTTACCCTGGCAAGGTCGGCGGCACGCGTGACTCTTCAAAGAACTGAGCCAGACAAGACAACCCTACTAAAGCCGATGTTTTTGAAACAGAAGATAAACTTGGATTTCCACCTACCCTCGTCCACCGAAGAGAAATAATCAATACTTCACTATTTCAGTGGTAAACATGGGTTCTTGCTTGGTTAATCACCAAAATGTGTTTGAAGATGAAGCTAAAAACCCGCCAGCCACAGATTCAAACTTCAGCAAAACTCTCGATCACGGCTCATCTTCTCCTTTGTGTAGGACAAAGGCAGTGGTTGCTGGTTGGCGCGGGCGGGAAGCGGTCACGGGATACACCACTTGCTGACAAGTCGAGGGGAAAATAAGCAGATCAAATTGCGGCCGCTGGGTTACGCAAAATCGCTTCTCCCGGGGCGCCTCGCGTAGGCGCTGCGCAGTGCGCCCATCTTTCCACGTGACCTGACCGTCGAGGCCGCGGAGGCCACGGGTGGAAAACTATCCATTCTATTTTTAGTTTAGGTCAAGTATCGTAAAATATGGAATTCACGTTTCAATTCACACACCTTATCTTTCTTAGACTGGCATAACACTAGTTCACATTATATTAAAGATACTTCGATTAAAAACCTATTTGAGTTAACAATTAACATACAGGAAACCTCATTTTTAAGTTTGTTTTGTAAGAATCTATGGTTTTGCTTGTTTTCTGGGTTTCATACAATTCATCCTGTTTTGTGAAATGTGTCAAGGAGGCATTTCGCTTCAAATCTGAACATACTGTACTTTTACCAAGATAAAAATTCTTGCTCTCTGACCATCAAAATCTTTGGAATGTCCTCTGTCTGTCCAACCAACTCTAAATAGATGTTTCTTGGCTTGTCGTTACGACCAACTCCTGGAACTTAACGCAATGAAGAGCCACCAACATAAAACACGATTACACCAACACATATAAACTCCGTTGAAGAGCACGTTCCTATCGCCACAATAGAGGATAATTTCACAGCTAGAATTGATTCCGAGTCCTGAAAGCCTCCAGGGCCTTGACAGCGGACGAGAGACGATGAAAAGAAAGTGTTGTGCAAGAGTGACCGTGTCGTGTCCAGCAATCAAAGATGGCGACGAAGCGATCAGCTGAGCGTCAGTATAAATAAAGCTATTAGGGGGCAGTGGCTTGAGATAATTACAGGCCGGTGCAGAAGACAGGTAAGGCGCATGCGCCTGTTTACGAGCGACCGAAACTGGGGCTCATCAGCTGTACTGTGCAGTTAGCTGCAATTGCTTTTGGTGTCACTTTTTTACTTGTGGGAAGGTTTTCCTTAAGGTTTAAAAACAGGAGTTCTTGGAAGGCTCTGGGAAAAGGGTGTATTAGTTCTAACTAGTCTACTCTACAGGGAGTTGTAAACAACCAGAAAAGATATAATACAGATACAACACTTAAATTTACATGCCAACGTGGTACTTTCTATTCGCTTGACACTTTGCAAAGACCTCTGTTGCTGTCGGGGTGAGTGGGGGCTTGTCGCTCCTGTCCTGACGAAGGCGCTAACTCTAAGGTCACTTTTGACATAAATTATTGACAAAAAGAAAGGAGAAATGAAATAGGTTGATCAAATATTCACAATTCGGAGACGTTATGGTAACCTAGACGGACACGAGCGGAAAGAAATACAGTAGTTGTATTTCTAAAGGAGGTACACAGACTGACTTTGAACAAAGCGAGTCAAGAACATTACAGTATAGACTAGGAAGGAAACAGATGGTTAGTTACGCAAGTGGCGGTAAGCTGAAAAGCAATATCTACAGCAGCCGAAGGAACGAATGTGGAATTCCAGTAGTGGGGAATGTATTTGTTCCAGTCAGAAGTTATGTTGATGTCGCACAAGTGGTTGGGTCACGTAGCTGTTGAAGCCTCTGGTCAACTATACCTGGAACACTCCAGGAATGCTGTGAGGCACTCCAAGAGTACACTCAGTTATAGTCTCAAGGAGAAGATTCCAGGAGTGAATTAATCAAACAACATATAATCCCACAGATGCAACTCACCACAAAACAAAACAAAAATCACCCAAGAGATACGACTCAAGAGTTATAAGATCCAACTTGCACGGAAGAAGATGATCTGACCGGGGATGAAAGAAGTCATGAAAAAAACTGCTACACAAGTCAGAACTTATTTTTAAACCATTCGGTCATCACCCGGCTTATTGAAAGGTATTTTATTAACTAGACACTCGCAAAAATACAAAGACAATCTTCGTAACTTGCAGAGAAGACAAAAATATTATTTTCCTTGTTTGCCTATAATTCTTGAAATTTCTCAAGTACTAAACATCACCAAGTGAAGAATCCATCAACTTGAGACAATCAGTCAGTACCGTGGGAAAGTTCCAACACTTGTGTTTGATCTGGGCTCGGAATCCCCAGCATCCACTCTAAGCTGATCACTATTGCATCCACGTCTGGAGACAGTAACTCCCATACCTCAGCCTCCACTTGGCTACCAGGTCACGTGACCATCTGCCACTGCCACTTCCAGGAACGGCCGCGAGGAGTCGCTGAAGAACACAGCCGCCACATTGTTGGTGTCGGAAATGTGTAGTTTTGTTGTAGTGGCTTTCTCTAACTAGAGTAACACCTGGGTAAGAGCTGTGGATTTTGACTGGGTAGCAATTTGTGATTTGAAACTAAAAGCTTTTTTTTAAGAATTAAAACAACTGACAAAGTACTTGCAATAGTAAATTTTTATTATTTGTTCAAATTGTATATGCACACAAATAACCATACTTAATAGTCCTTGAGTCTTGCTTTATGATTCGATCAGTATACCTTAACACTGATAATTTCAGTGTATAGTGTGGTGTTTCCATTTTTTTTAACTCTTCGAATGTAGTAGAAATGGAGACTTTCAAACATCCTCTTTGTGTTGGTTGATTGCTTCCAGTATAATGCGTGGCCATTGGGATATATCTATGACCTTTGCTCTTTTAAGTGATGTTTTAAAGCAGAAAGAAAACCTAGATTTCTAATTTTTCCAGTGTTGGCTGATATGGATCAGGACATTGTTTAGGATTAGGCTATCATAACGTTTCATTATTACTATTAAACTGCAATACTAAAACTTGTTATGCTATTTATGCAGAACGATGTGGTTTGTTTGCTTAGTCACCTTTCTGATGTTCGACCATTTCTCTATACTATCTTCAAGCCTTTTCAAGGTAAATATTTAACGTTACCCATGATGACCACAGTTTGCAAAAGTAATAATACTAATTTTAATGAGAACTACGAAAATTGCAAACAAAAATTATGTATTAACCACAACATGTTTAGACAAAATTAATGTCATTGTTTTAATTAATTAATTAATATCAAATAGCTCATTATTTCCAAATTACTCAATAATGAAATAATGAACTATTTGATACAGTGAGACATCTAAAATCAACTTTCATCAAATAATTCTACCCTGTGTAATTTAATTTTAAATTTTCATATGTTTTTCTTTTGTAAACTTAAAAGTAGTGTTATTGTTTTAGTTGGTCTCTTTCCGCTCGACAATGACATTAATTTTCTCGAAACATGTTGTGGTTAATACACAATTTTTGAAGTTCTCATTTAAAATTCGTATTAAATATTTAACGCAATTTCACGAGACAAATTCACGTCACAATCAGACAAAGACAACGTATCGTTCAAGAAGCTGTCCAGGCCGAAAACAAAGCAAGCTAACGGTCCGGTCATTTCACGTATTTCACAAAAGAATGTCGTGGAGTGTACTTATGTAAATGTTGTTAGTTAAGATGCAGACCACGTAGTGGGCCACTGACGAACGCTTGACAGTTCGTCCTTTCGGCCCTGGACTCGCGGACAAAAAATATCCACAAAACCCACACACGCTCCCATCCTCACTCACGCACGCGTTCTCTTCGCCGGGGTCCCAGAGTCAAGTCCAACGGTTGACTTTCAAAGTGCCATTATTTTCTTTAGATTGTTGAACGAGATTTTTGTAGCAGTTACTTGGATTGGACGTGAGAAATTTCATAGACAGATCATGAGAGTCATCAGAGGCAACTGAATGGCGGGTTTAAAACAAAAACTGTTTAAATGACCGATATAAATGATATATCGAGAGAATTCAAAGCTTTTCTCTGTCAATGTGTAAATTAAATTAAAATACAATATCTTTAAGTAGTTTATAACTAGGAGGTACTGTTAATATCTATACTTTAAGGTGCTGGGGATTAGGTAAAGGGGTTATTTGTGCTTTGTGTGCTGGGGCTGGGGTTATTTAATTGTGTAACAATTATTCTGTCAGGAAACCTAACTAAAATTTAAGAAAATCCCACCGAAAATGGACCAAAGTTACGTGTTTGTCGTAGGAACCTATTTATTCCAGGAGGAGGGTTCGATTGTACGACGAAGGGAAATGAGTTGGCAGAACTCTCATTATCGTATCTTGGAGAAGTATAATTGTATAGATTCCTCGCAACCTTTCCACATACAGAACTACATTGTCTCTGTCTCATTAAAAGGTCTGTCTATTCTTTCCATTGGTTAATAGCAGCGTATGAGCGTTAATCAAAGGTTCTCAACGTGTCTCTGAGTGACCCATGGTGGAAGTATCAGCAATGAACAACCCATTATTAAACGTGTACAACGACAAGAACCCCGAGATTGAAACATAACAAGTGAAAAGTCATCAATTTTAGTGAAACTAGACACGACCACCTGCATCATCACACCACCCTGACTGAAGCAGGGTCCACGTCAAACCCATTACGTATGGTCACATCAGATAACGATGAATCAAATCACGCGACGACGGACCACACACAATCTATAGTGTTGTGGTCTCAGGCTCATTAGGTCCTTTAATCCTTGTCCCAGGACATGCGTACGCGCAGGGTGTCTCGCCCTTTGTGTCCTTCCGCCCACGTCCCCGACCGTTTAACCGCCCATCGGTCCGTGAAAACTAGCCGACCCTATCATTTCCCAGACGCCCACGCGTTCATCGTTCCAACGAATTAATAATTGGTGGATAATCCGGAGTAATGCTAGATTGATAACTCGCGTTGAAAAGGGTTTAGAGAATGTGATGTTTTCTTCATAATTCAAGATGTTTCAATGATATTCAATGTTCGTGCTTAGAACTCGGTGAGAAAGCCGTCCAAACTGAACAATCTTAGTGGACGGTTTTCAAATCCAATAGGACGTATTCAGAACGAAAGTCTAAACTTTCAACAAACTAATTAGTCAATTTAAAAATCAAGCTAAATGTCTAAAATATGTTCTTTGAAAACCTTTTACAGACCTCTTTGAAGACTGCGGAGTGGACGACAAAACTCTAGAAAGAAGTTGAAATCTTCTTGGTGCCCGATCCTGCTCGAGGATAAGATTCTAAATCCAAACTACTAAATCGGGATTAGCCCTCCCGGTGACGCGTCCCCTCAACAAATCCCCTCCAAATCATAAAAAGGACAATTTACTCTTGGAGGAGTGTAAAGAAGGAGTTTAACGGCGGCGGCACAGTTTGTTTATGAGGACTCAACACTTTACACAGCACACAGATCACTTCCTCGTGTTGCCAGTGGCTCTCTTGTGTCGGCTTCTCCCCCTCGATCTCGTGTGTTATGGTTGGACTCCCTGTCGACGTGTGAACTCTGCTCTCCACGCGGGGAGTCTACTCCCGTGTAAACAAACATTCTGTCAGCTGTAAGTGACGTAACAGTAAGCTGGGATTACGTCAGGATTTTAATTTTTTAACTCACACACACAAACAAACAACAAAACATGACTGAAATCGCTGTTGTGAAAAATTAGCAAATCTATTACATTTTACAAAATTCTTAGTTCTTCCCTTTTACCTTATTATGTACTCCTGCTTCAACTGAAACTTTCTGTCTTTCATAATATTATTGTGGCAATTCGAAGGGCAAGTAGCTTGAACGTTACTAACAAATAATTATAGAATAGAGTAGTTTTGGCTATGAACATAAAGAAAATAATATCAAGTGACTTAAAATTTAGATAAGGAAAAAATGCAGTCAACCTGAGGCATTTTTTCCAGTTTAGATTTCATGCAGACAATAAAATGGTTTGGTTTCTAGCCATTTATTTTATTTTCCGTCTTATTTTAACTTTCGTTGGATCCTTTACTTCTTCCGGTAGTGAATTGACAACCTTTATTCCAAATCGAACGGCTTTTCCTCAAAGGAAGTCGAATGGCGGACGGTAGTTTCAGGTTTGTTGTCTTCCGAGTGTTTGACATTTATTTATTGCAAATATAAACTGTTGTGCAAGTTTCAATCCTGAGATCGTTCACCTAGGGTGATCTGAGATCTTATGGGACGCCTCCAGAAGCTATTATCTGCCGAGCTATTGGCAAGTACAGCACAATGAGGCTATCAACAGCTCTTAGCGCTATCTCGCGGCACGAAGAGGCATGAGACTGATCAGCTGTGCAGATAGTGACACTTTCACCTCTGCACTGCACTGTGCTCATTCTATCTAATCCACAGACCTTCTTGCAAGCTTCGTGCCACCTTACGACCACAGGCTGGTCTTCACATACCCTAGAGTTCCAAGTCACATATGCACGTCATCTTCCAATTTGTGTTAGCATTCTTGATTCTTGGGCCGAAACAATTTACCATGGTGTAACACAAAACTCCCTTTGGATTCAAAGCTACTTGTAGTGTTGTCTAGACCGACACACAAGAATTTTTTCTTTGACGTTCTTGAAGATTTCCATAATCTGTGTTTCATTGTGGGAAAATCAGCAATTCCGGTTGAACACACTTCTTCCATTTATATGAGCCAGTAGTTAACACAGTAGTTTAACAGTTTAGCCCAGTGTCAACTTTCTGTGACTACTCTTCTCGGAGTCTTTCTTTATCTCCTCTATCTATCTAATTCTCGCTGGAAAGAGCTATCTTTTAGTTCATTTTTGAATGGCTTTTAAAAAGTGCTAAGTTTGAAACTACAGTAGTTTGAGCTTAATTGCAAAGTTCATATTTTATCACTGCATCATTTAAAAAGTGGTATGTACCACTACATCACGGTTCAAACGAGCTTTAAAAATGTAAACCTCTGCTAAAATATGGAACTTCAGGACTGTTGCACGGCTCATATAAATGGAAGAAGTGTATTCAACCGGAACAGCTGATTATCCCACAACAAAACAAATATTATAATTTATAGAAAGCTTCATGAATGTCAAAGAAAAAATTCGTGTGTGGCGGTCTAGACACTACAAGTAGCTTTGATTTAAAGAAAGAAAAGAACGCCTACAACTACAATTTACAATTTAATCAACCCACGAGATTTACAAAAATCACAGGACAACCAACAAAATTCCAGGTGTTATACGGCGCATGGACTCTCGTGCGGCTCAGGGTTGCCTTGCCGCATAGACGCGGTGGATGCGGCTTTCTCCCATGGAGCAGTCGCAGCCGCACTTGTAGCTGCTAATGGCCCCGTGACTCAGCCGCAGTTATTTATCGGTCTCCCAGCCATTAGTGAGAGACATTTCATTACGATGATAGGTTCACTGCAGCTTCTCTCCCTGAGCCATTTACTCCACCGGCGGAGCTCGATGACCTTTCTTTCTTTATTACTTCCGAGTGGGTTCCCACCAGTGGCACAGAGGGGATGGATTACTGTGACCTGATGGGAGGTCTGGATCACGTTTGAACAAGGGCCTTTACATGAAAGGTTGAAAAGTTTGACTTAATCGGTAAATTTAAAGGTATTCACTAAATTTGTTTGGAGCTTTTGATCATATCACTTCTCTGACTTCGTCTGTTGTCTGTGTTTTAATGATATGTTCTTTTCAAACGCTGCATGTCTTTCTCATTTATTTCGAATAAACAAAACCAGCAAATAACTAGAAAATATAAAATCAAACGAACCTAAGACTAAAGAAATTCAACTAAAACTTATTGAAAGCCTTCGAGAACGGTTAACGACAAGACGTAAATACGAGAGCTCTATAATTGCGTATTCAACTTTGTTCTGTTAGTTGCCGGTTGACTCAAAAATTTAATTTGATTTTATTATTCTAAACTAAAAAATTAAAGGTCGAACTAACTCTTGAAAGCCTTTTAAGGGTGTTTTCCTTATGCTGTTCCGCCGCTACTAAAACCTCGTGTCCAATATGATCGCAGAATCAGGATCCATCAAATATTTCTTCCAGCGACATGGTCTTGCTCGTCAACACCTGAATTCTTATCACAACCCCGAGTTTGTGTCAGAGATAAACCAGCTGTTGCTACTTTGCTGGCGCCAGAAGTAGAAACATGTGTTTCCTCTGAAGTGCCGCCAAATAGCCGACATCCGGACCTGACCCGGACCTGCGCAACCTGCCAGGCTCGCACATTGGCAGGGTTCAATGAAATACCGGCCACTTTTAGATCTTCTGCTGCACTAAATCTAAGGTGCCACCACGAGTAAATGCCACCAACGTGTGTTTTTTTATCAGATTTTGCCATTCTTTGGTATTTTTAGTTGCGACACGAAAAGTATTAATTTGGCATTTTTTCTTTATTGCAGACTTAACTAATAAGAAAATATAGCAAGTATTTTCTTACCTATGTTTTATAATTATAAAACTATGTATATCTGATGTATTCAACATTCAGAGGATTCCTTGTCCAAAAATGTTCAATAGACAAAAACTAAATTTGAACTATTATCAGAACCGCAATAAAATGTGGAAAGAGTCTTGTAACCACAATTTAAATGCTTGAAGTTAAATTTACATCTACATCCTAAGAACATGTTCCTTCATTTCAAAGAAAAACGCTCATAATTATACGCTGTATGGATACAATCTTAATTATTAAGAAACTAAAAATTACCAAACTAATAGACACGAAATAAAAAGTGCTAAACCAACTGCCTAAGGCCTTCAGAATGTAGGAGCTGTTTTGATTGGAGCAGCTGTACAGTCAAGTAAACAAATTTGGAACTTAAGTGGGAAATTTCGAATGCATAAGTTAGGGTGAAAGAAGTTAGTGTGCTTGAAAAATATCAACAGTGATACGAAAGGACTTTATAACTATTAATAAAAACCATTACGATACAATATTCATTTATATAAAGTACACCCCGGTGTTGGGATTGGCATACAAACAGGGAAGTACTCCGGTCATATGTCAGTGTACTCCCTCCCTTCTATATAGTCCAGGAATCAACCAAGATATGAATTATTTTGCTCGTATTCCACATTCCACTGCGACAGCGACCATGGTACAGTCGGGTCCAGACCTCAGTCTGCTGAAGAGGACAGGTCCAAGTATAAATAGCAGAGTGTTGCCATTTATGGAACACAGTGACTCAGTCTTCGGTCCCTCCACCGGCGGTTCAATGGTCTTATATCGACTTGGAGTCTCGAAAATATCTGCAGGCAGGAACATCTTATAATAACGGACTGAAGAAACATAGTGTATATACTTTCAATTTATAGATGGAAATAACTGAAGGGCGTCATCTAAAGTTAAGACTGTCTCAGCAAGTCTACTGAGGATTTTCTTCGTTAATCTGAGGATGCTCGATTGTAAAATTAGCGAAACGTTTGGCCCTGTAAATAGTTTATTGACCGAAAATAATATACGATATTCGTGATTCCGAGCAATTAACCTCAGCTAATTAAAGAACAATTTAATTGAAAGTCACTGTATACAAGTTAGGTCGTTGAAACAATGTCATTGCCTGTATTTTAAATTACCATAACATAGTTTAGGTTTCTCCAAACTAAATCCGTAGTAGTGCCCGTCCTTCAATTTCGTTGCATAAGAGCCAATGGAAAATATATTTTCTTGGGACACTTCACACCTACAGTTTTCATCGGATTTTTATGAAACAAACTTTATTTTAAAGTGTATTAAACGTTTTAGTGACTCCGCTGAGCAGAATTTCCATTTTCGCATTTATATTTCCGTGGCATAAACACGAAAATTGAAGAGACTTTGAATTTGAATGTCTTGTTTTCACTAGTAAGTAATTAAAATTTTCAAAAAAGTGCTCAGTGGAGTACATAGTTATCTTTCAAATAAATCTTAGTTCAAAAAGATCTTATGAAAATTGTAGGCGTGAAGTGTTTCAAGAAAAGGCTTGTTTTTTACATTGCTCTTATGGGACACAAAACAAAATGGCCGACAGATACTGCGCACTCTTAAGAATATTGGATAACTTAGTAGGTTGTAAATTTAAGATATGAACGCGAACAAAATTATTTATAAGAAAGTAAAAAATAAATTACGTAAATAGTAAGTAAGTTTATTATTTGTAATATGTTCAGTACTACTTCTTGTTTGTACACAGATGCAATTTCGTGCTCCTGTTCTGGTACGATATTAACCACAACACCAACAATTAGGTTGATTACTCAATACTCTACGGGTAATGCCAGTATTTAGCAGCACTCAAGTTTGATAACGACTGTAATTTTACTGCCAATTTCCCAATTACTGCATTTAACGCTGCTGGTCTCGTAATAACATTATTACTTCTCTGAAACTGCTCAAGGTCTGAGTAAACTGCGATACTGTATTTCTGTTTAACGATCAATTTCCAGTAGAAAAACTGTTATTTTACTTGTGTTATCTAAAATATAGTTAGAAAAGACTCACGCTACATTGTTTGTACAGCCCCAATGCTCATCAACGTAAACATTGAAAATCAGGAGATCTTTTAGTCCATCTGTTTCGTTTTCAGACTAACATTATAACAATGTTGACCAGAAAAACTTAAAAGTGTTCAAAGTTATGCATTTTGTTTCTTCACAGCATCAGGTTAACTTTAATTACATTAACAATCTCACAAGTTTGGCAACACTTGTCTGTTCTTGAGACATCAGCTGATCTACACAGCAGCAGGTTAACATTAATCACATTAACAATCTCACTTTCTCTCGTGGTCTAGGTACCAATGCCAGAGTTGGTGAGTGGTGTGTAATATATTCAGTTGTGTAAGAGCTAGAGGAGGTTGCAGCAGTGCTTGTCTAGCCGCAAGTCTAGCTGCACAGCTGGCATCTGGTCTAGGTTTGGCAACACTTGTCTGTACTTGAGATAGCAGCTGATCTACACAGCAGCAGGTTAACATTAATCACATTAACAATCTCACTTTCTCTCGTGGTCTAGGTACCAATGCCAGAGTTGGTGAGTGGTGTGTAATATATTCAGTTGTGTAAGAGCTAGAGGAGGTTGCAGCAGTGCTTGTCTAGCCACAAGTCTAGCTGCACAGCTGGCATCTGGTCTAGGTTTGGCAACACTTGTCTGTACTTGAGATAGCAGCTGATCTACACAGCAGCAGGTTAACATTAATCACATTAACAATCTCACTTTCTCTCGTTGTCTTGGTACCAATGCCAGAGTTGGTGAGTGGTGTGTAATATATTCAGTTGTGTAAGAGCTAGAGGAGGTTGCAGCAGTGCTTGTCTAGCCGCAAGTCTAGCTGCACAGCTGGCATCTGGTCTAGGTTTGGCAACACTTGTCTGTACTTGAGATAGCAGCTGATCTACACATCAGCAGGTTAACATTAATCACATTAACAATCTCATTTTCTCTCGTGGTCTAGGTACCAATGCCAGAGTTGGTGAGTGGTGTGTAATATATTCAGTTGTGTAAGAGCTAGAGGAGGTTGCAGCAGTGCTTGTCTAGCCAGCAAGTCTAGCTGCACAGCTGGCATCTGGTCTAGGTTTGGCAACACTTGTCTGTACTTGAGATAGCAGCTGATCTACACAGCAGCAGGTTAACATTAATCACATTAACAATCTCACTTTCTCTCGTGGTCTAGGTACCAATGCCAGAGTTGGTGAGTGGTGTGTAATATATTCAGTTGTGTAAGAGCTAGAGGAGGTTGCAGCAGTGCTTGTCTAGCCGCAAGTCTAGCTGCACAGCTGGCATCTGGTCTAGGTTTGGCAACACTTGTCTGTACTTGAGATAGCAGCTGATCTACACAGCAGCAGGTTAACATTAATCACATTAACAATCTCACTTTCTCTCGTGTCTAGGTACCAATGCCAGAGTTGGTGAGTGGTGTGTAATATATTCAGTTGTGTAAGAGCTAGAGGAGGTTGCAGCAGTGCTTGTCTAGCCGCAAGTCTAGCTGCACAGCTGGCATCTGGTCTAGGTTTGGCAACACTTGTCTGTACTTGAGATAGCAGCTGATCTACACAGCAGCAGGTTAACATTAATCACATTAACAATCTCACTTTCTCTCGTTGTCTAGGTACCAATGCCAGAGTTGGTGAGTGGTGTGTAATATATTCAGTTGTGTAAGAGCTAGAGAGGTTGCAGCAGTGCTTGTCTCCAGCAAGTCTAGCTGCACAGCTGGCATCTGGTCTAGGTTTGGCAACACTTGTCTGTACTTGAGATAGCAGCTGATCTACACAGCAGCAGGTTAACATTAATCACATTAACAATCTCACTTTCTCTCGTGGTCTAGGTACCAATGCCAGAGTTGGTGAGTGGTGTGTAATATATTCAGTTGTGTAAGAGCTAGAGGAGGTTGCAGCAGTGCTTGTCTAGCCACAAGTCTAGCTGCACAGTTGGCATCTGGTCTAGGTTTGGCAACACTTGTCTGTACTTGAGATATCAGCTGATCTACACATCAGCAGGTTAACATTAATCACATTAACAATCTCACTTTCTCTCGTGGTCTAGGTACCAATGCCAGAGTTGGTGAGTGGTGTGTAATATATTCAGTTGTGTAAGAGCTAGAGGAGGTTGCAGCAGTGCTTGTCTAGCCACAAGTCTAGCTGCACAGTTGGCATCTGGTCTAGGTTTGGCAACACTTGTCTGTACTTGAGATAGCAGCTGATCTACACAGCAGCAGGTTAACATTAACACCTCACTTTCTTTCTCTCGTGGTCTAGGTACCAATGCCAGAGTTGGTGAGTGGTGTGTAATATATTCAGTTGTGTAAGAGCTAGAGGAGGTTGCAGCAGTGCTTGTCTAGCTGCACAGCTGGCATCTGGTCTAGGTTTGGCAACACTTGTCTGTACTTGAGATAGCAGCTGATCTACACAGCAGCAGGTTAACACATTAACAATCTCACTTTCTCTCGTGGTCTAGGTACCAATGCCAGAGTTGGTGAGTGGTGTAATATATTCAGTTGTGTAAGAGCTAGAGGAGGTTGCAGCAGTGCTTGTCTAGCCGCGAGTCTAGCTGCACAGCTGGCATCTGGTCTAGGTTTGGCAACACTTGTCTGTACTTGAGATAGCAGCTGATCTACACAGCAGCAGGTTAACACATTAACAATCTCACTTTCTCTCGTGGTCTAGGTACCAATGCCAGAGTTGGTGAGTGTGTAATATATTCAGTTGTGCATTAGAGGAGGTTGCAGCAGTGCTTGTCTAGCCGCAAGTCTAGCTGCACAGCTGGCATCTGGTCTAGGTTTGGCAACACTTGTCTGTACTTGAGATAGCAGCTGATCACAGCAGCAGGTTAACATTAACAATCTCTCACTTTCTCTCGTGGTCTAGGTACCAATGCCAGAGTTGGTGAGTGGTGTGTAATATATTCAGTTGTGTAAGAGCTAGAGGAGGTTGCAGCAGTTGCCCAGCACAGCTGCATCTGGTCTTGGTGGCAACACTTGTCTGTACTTGAGATAGCAGCTGATCTACACAGCAGCAGGTTAACACATTAACAATCTCACTTTCTCTCGTGGTCTAGGTACCAATGCCAGAGTTGGTGATTGGTGTGTAATATATTCAGTTGTGAGAGATAGAGGAGGTAGCAGCAGTGCTTGTCTAGCTGCACAGCTGGCATCTGGTCTAGGTTTGGCAACACTTGTCTGTACTTGAGATAGCAGCTGATCTACACAGCAGCAGGTTAACATATTAACTATCTCACTTTCTCTCGTGGTCTAGGTACCAATGCCAGAGTTGGTGATTGGTGTGTAATATATTCAGTTGTGTAAGAGCTAGAGGAGGTAGCAGCAGTGCTTGTCTAGCTGCACAGCTGGCATCTGGTCTAGGTTTGGCAACACTTGTCTGTACTTGAGATAGCAGCTGATCTACACAGCAGCAGGTTAAATTAACAACACTCTCTTTTCTCGGTCTAGCCCAATGCCAGAGTTGGTGATTGTGTAATATATTCAGTTGTAAGAGCTAGAGGAGGTTGCAGCAGTGCTTGTCTAGCTGCACAGCTGGCATCTGGTCTAGGTTTGGCAACACTTGTCTGTACTTGAGATAGCAGCTGATCTACACAGCAGCAGATTAACACATTAACAATCTCACTTTCTCTCGTGGTCTAGGTACCAATGCCAGAGTTGGTGAGTGGTGTGTAATATATTCAGTTGTGTAAGAGCTAGAGGAGGTTGCAGCAGTGCTTGTCTAGCTGCACAGCTGGCATCTGGTCTAGGTTTGGCAACACTTGTCTGTACTTGAGATAGCAGCTGATCTACACAGCAGCAGATTAACACATTAACAATCTCACTTTCTCTCGTGGTCTAGGTACCAATGCCAGAGTTGGTGATTGGTGTGTAATATATTCAGTGTTGTGTCTTGTCTAGTTAATTTTTAGTCAACACTTAGCTGTAAGCTGATTTTCCACGTGCAAAGCGCTTAGTTGGCAGCCAATCATCGTTTTCTCTCAAAATAATCCAGACATGCATTTACAGTGGTTTACCCTGGTTCCTAAAAAGAAGGGATAATCCTTTCACCGCCTTGGTCGTGAAAATTAGAAGCAGCTGATGTTCTAATGGTCAATTACGTATTCATCTATTAACACGAACACTTTTGTCGGCCGTGTGATGTCGGCTTCCTACCACTTAGCTAACCACCCCGACCCGACCCTGGCACCTGATGAGAGGTCTAATGGTGGAGGAAGTGACTGTACCGAGTACAGTCTGAGACTAACCAGCCTCCACTTGACCGTCTGTGTGAGAACGAGAGTGCGGTGACATTCTCGTGAGTGTCAACACAACACTGATAAACATAACCATTATAAACAAAAAGAACAGTTGATTGAAAATAATAACGACAGACGAAAGGAAAGGGAAATCTAAAAGGAAAGGTCGAATAAATATTATATAATAACACTAAAATGTGTCACAGTCTAAATTTTAACTGAATAGTGAATTATTTTACTTTGGAGAGTGGGTAATAAACAATTCTCAATAGACAGTTCTTTCGTTACCATACCTTCAAACTTCTGGGGTTATACCGCCAGAGTGCGGGCTAAAATCAGCGAATAAAAGTTTCATTCGGGTTAGACTTCTGGTAAAATGCAGGACAGCAGGGCATAAATCATGCAGGAGCAAAATATTAGAAAATGATCGAACTAGAAAATTTATGGTCTTTAAAAATGGCAAATGTAAAGGAGCGTAAAATAATAAATTGGTGGTGGAAAAAGAAAGGACGTAAAAGCCACTAAATCTGAATGGTTCATTTCTGAGCTCCAAAAAATATATATATAAAAATAGTGACCAAAATATAAAAATATAAAATGGCCAAATATAAAATGACTAGACGTGTAACTGGCTAAGTGCTTAAAAAACTGTTAGCATTTTATCGTTTGAAGCCGAGTAAAGCATAAACAATGGCCAACAAACGAAAAGAAAAATCCTTATGTTGAATCTATCCATAAAATTAAACGAGTGAGCTATTACTTTTGAAGTCAGCTGTGGGAATGATCCAATTCCGTATTTGAGAAGTAACCATGTAAACAACACAGACTCTTTGATACTCCCCACCCGGTCTTTCAAACATCTGGGACGTGTTACAAATGCTCTAATCTGCTGTTTTCATGTTTACTAGCTGCCCGAGAGCTTCAAGAGCTGTTTTAAGTGCATTTACACAGTCTAACAAATGCGTTAGAGTGTTAGCTTCGTACTTCCAACAGGAGTTTTGCGGAAACACGACATTTACTTACGACATGAAAATACCGTAGAAAGTCCTCAGTGGAAAAGACCGTGTAATGGGCAGTTTCAAGAACGTGATTATAAAGATACATTTTCTGGGTCTCACTTGGTAAGTTAGTCGTCTGAATGGTATAAGCATGGAGAGTATTACTAATATACTTATCTGTGGTATACACGGATGGGTCAATCTCATACACCTGGTGGCTTCTGTTGCCTGTTGTAAAGTAATCTGTGGTTGCTATTGTTCCGGCAACTAACATTCTCCTACTGATACTCCAGTAGCAGCATAGAATAAGGATCCTTATTCTAGGGTAGCGGATAACACATAAAATGGTGACTTGATGTTCATGAAGAAAGGTTTATAGAATTTAGATGCATCTGATTTGCGTCACTTGTGCGTCATTAGTCTGTCGATACCGAAATAATGTGTTCGATCTTATTAAAACAGCTGCGGTTTAATTTCTAACGTTTTATTATTAGTTTATGGATTTTTGACTTTGCACGAAGAAGATCAACTTGTCAAAAGGCTGCCAAATTCGATTAAAGAGTCCTGATGCATTTAAAATTCGCCTCGACAATATTTTGATCGCGACAGCATTTTATACCACCGACGAGTTTATGGTACATCATTGGGAGAACTTGTCAGAAGACGACCGAACGACCATGGGGCTAAAGTATGGCAATTTGAATGAACGAGTCGTGAAAATGTAACAAAAAAATATCTTGATGTATGCGAGTGTACAATTTTATTTACTAATAACTAAATATTGCGATGCATGTAAAATGTACTTGTGTAATAAAAGATTTATTTCTTACGTTTATGTATTTGCAAATAATAATACCTCCTAGGTAAATAGGAAATACAGTACTTTTTTCCTTACGTACACCATGTGTTGAACCTTTTCATCACCACTTATAAGACTGCTGTCACAAATTAAACTTCTCAGTTTGCACAGACACAAACAAGTTCCGAGCCGAGAAACCTCCACATCTGTGGACTCGAGGCTTATCTACAATCAGCTGTTTTGCCGCGCAGTTTCCCGCCTGGTTATCTGCGGTGTTATCAGTGATAAGATACACACCTCATCTACATACCTGTCTCGGCCCGGACCTACCGCACTGTGCCGCGTGTACCGCAACGTTGGCGACGACCTCTCAACAACACTGGTCTAGATAAACAAACATCTATTCAATTTGGGTTTGCAACAATTTACGCGTGGCTAATTCAAACAACCCGAGTTTGAAAGGCTCTGGTCGATGGAATTGGTTTTTTTTTCTTTTCTCTAGGAAACGGCAATAATTTCCGAAGATCTCCCTCAAATCAAATATTTTCCCCGAGTTTACTCCTTCAAATCTTCCCCTTTGAATTTTTCACATTTCCATAATCCTTTTTGTATACAATTTAACTAGAACAGTTTTACCTTCCAGAAGACTCCATTAAACGTTGCATACATTATTTTCGAAGGAGCTAAACGTCTAATGTTTCAAGTGTTGATACTTCTGAACTGTTCAATTTTCAATGCAATAGTTTTCTCGTAAAGATAATGTGAGTGAACTCTTCGGGGTTCAACGTGGCTTTCATTAGATTAGATCCGTGTTGTAAGTGTTTAATACTTTTGAGTTTTACCAACCCCTACACGAATGTTCCGTTCTCCATTTCTTAGGTTACAATCCGTTCCTCCCATTATATCTGCCCAGTGCAACCACGACAGCTGACGCCGAGTGGTTGCAACGAGCAGCTGGCTACAAAGACAGCCATTGGCGAATTTGCACACAATATTCCAGGGTGCATCCAATCTGCATACTTCTAACCAGTTGACGGTTCCCCATCTTAGTACCTAACGGTTGCTCAATTACTCCTTACTCAACATATGAAGACATGTGAGAGAACTATTTAAAGTTGCATTTGCTATTCAAGATTCGTTGGAATCATGTTCCAAGGGAATTGGCGGAGAATATTTCATTTTCTAGAAGAATTCAAATCACAAACTAGTGCAGTCAAGTGGGAAGAGTTCCTGGCAGTGCAATCACGTCTGCTACAGTGGGATGAGATGAGACCTAGAGGTTATTTTAGTAGTGACTAGTAAGTAACTCCTAGCTTGTAACCGTTAATTAAACTCTACCATTCTCCTCTCAGTCCTGGAGCAGTGCCAGGTGTTTGAAGTCACCGCTGAGCGAGACTCTTGCATCAGGACCACAGAGACCAGAGAAGAAATGTCTTCTCTGATCAGGACTCTCTGGAGAAGAAGTTGAACACTGCGAGAAACTGCTGGAAGAACTGTTCCAAATGATTCAAACCTTTTGCAGAAATACTGTGAAACTCGTTCTACTGACTCTTTTGCAGAATTCCAAACCAACATTGAACATTCCATTAGCTATCAAGAGAAGCTTCTTCGATTATAAAACCGCATTCTTCAAAATTATCTGAAGAATTGCCGGAATTACGTCTGGTAGTTTGCGCACCCTGGATGATCAGTAATCAGAACTTTACACCGTGCCATCTTGCAGGACGAAAACGCATTACTTCTGAATGATCAAGGTGAATTCATTAGAAGGGCTAAGAAATTCCACGCTTTCAAGACACCGATATTACTAGTGCTCAGCACATAAAAGAAACCACATTAAGTAGTAAGAAGTCCATTATTCAGCTTAAACGATGTCGGTAAAACTTAACACGCGTTGATGGTATGGAATAAGAAAAGGTTTTGCAGCTTTGTGAGCTTCTCCGACTTAGACCATTTATTCGTCGCGAAGGCACTCAACTACAACATTCCCTAAGATTCCCTGGAGGAATTTTCCACTTCCGAAGACTTACAAAATATCGCCCTTCAGAACTTCAAGAAATATTTCTACACGAGCAACACTTTTCTGAAGGAGTTGAAATCCTAGCCTTCAAGAATTGACTGCAATTTGATTGAAGACAATGGAGATTGAAATCAGAATAAAAAAATTATTTTCTGAACGTGTTTAAAAATAAAAAATGATTCATATACAATTCACGTAATTTTCATCTTCTAGTTCGTCTATTCCACACCGTATGGATGCGCCATTGGAGGTCACCATCCAGTAAATTGGCTAGATTTAATGATGTCAATCTCTGCGTTTGTTCATTGTACACATTCATCACCGGAAATGTCTCCGCCCTGCCATGGGAAATGGTATCACCTGGTATCAGGAAGGAATTCCTTCTCCCTGCCCAGTATCAGCCGTAGTATCACTATCATCAGCACAGGTTCTGCAGTTCTGCTTTATCTTGCAACATATAAATGTATGTACTAGGAAACCAATGAACTTTGATGCGTGAGAAATTAACTCAACTCATTATTAGCGAAATTCCTTTGGAAAATGAGATATTCATGCCGTCAGCATGGTATAGGATCCAGACCCGGGACCATGAAATGAGCACCAATCCTGACCCCCAGAACACGTGTTGAGTATGTTTCCAAAATTTATATTCATACATGTGTAGACTCTCTACAGGTCACATTTTTCGTTCGATTTTCATAAAATTTGGGGTTTGTAAAAATATATCGTTCAAGCCAGCAAAATATGACTACTGAAAATCCACTTTTCGAAAGGGTTTCTCATCACAAAAGCTGTTTTCATTATCTAAAAACAATCACTTCATCCGATTTCAATGATATTTGAAATACGTTTTTCTTTTGTGGTATCTATGGTAAAACTTTCAGTAGTAAAAGACCACAAAGGCCACAGCGAGGCTAACGAAACTATCTTCGTTCTACTAAATTCCTTAACAAGCGTCTGGATGTTCTTCGAAGGAAGCATTCATCACATTGGATTAGCATTCCACTACCAAATGTAGATCTCTTTCACTAAATCCACTTGATACGTAAACAATGGATTCATTAGTAAGGTTTAAGTCACTCTGTCAAGACGTGAAGGGAATCCTCTACATTCTGGATTTTTGCCACTGGATTGGGAGATGTTTAGACGAAACAAACCCAAAACATCGCTTCACTGCTGAGTTGGCTACTAGCCTTCCATAAATAGTTTATAAAGTAGCTGATTATTTCAGACGTCGACTGGTTTAAGTGTGTTTAAAAGCGTTCTTGTAAAAGTATTTTCTATTTTTGTTAGAGAGAAAGTTTTATTTGGACCACGCGGAGGAAGAGTTTATTTTTCATTTCTTCTTTACAGGATTTCGAGTTGCAAATGTATGGAATATTGAACCAGAATATTTTGAACTTTACACCCATTAAAACCTGAGCTTATGAAAATACAAGTAAGTTTTTTGAATAAAATTCTTCAGACATTTTCGTTACGATTTAGGTTAATTTTTTCTCATTACTAGCAAACACTAATATTTTGTAAATTGTAATTCTGAGATACGAGTGACTCTAGTAAAGCGTAGGCTCTTCAAACACTATCGTGAGCCTGAAAAATAATGGCGTATGTTCAAAAACATATGAAAAGACATGCGAACTTTTAAAACAAGTAATAATAAGGTTAAGTGGTAGTAAGGGTTCTTAAGCATTTTGTTTTAATCAATAAATACGATTTGTTATTATTTTTAAGAATCCAATCTTTCGATTGGCAGTAGACTTTTGCATGACATAAATTGACTTTACCCAAAGGACTACAAGGAACACACTATTTATTGGCAGGCCTACTTATCGATTAGCTAATTTATTAGCAAAAGTCGATAATTTGACTTGCAGACGAGTTATTGTTTCTTCGTCACATCTTGTTCGATAGATTTATTATTTTCCACTTCCGAAAGATATATGTTGATGTCTGGAGCCAAGACAGATGGCCAAATTGACAGCCTAGAAATCAACGAAAACATCCCGTCAAGCCAATTAAGTTTGAGATCTACCACACCAAGTTAAATTCGGTCGCAGATAAACATTGGGTGATTTAAAACGTATGTTTGGTCTTAAATCAATTAGCGTATTTTTGGAAATACAGTACGTGGAGGTTTTGTAAAAAACGGACCAGAGTAGTTCAACGGATACATGCATGTAAGTATTTACCTAGGTAATGCAGGTTTTACTCAAATGTCTCCAATGTGACTAACTTGACTGTCCAAAGGATATCTAGCTATAGCGTCTGAGTTTACCTTAGGTTTACGGATGATTATTGATTTACGTTGGGTTTCTTTCGTCTTAAAGTTGGCATGATAAACACCGTCTTTACGCGTTTCATGGCAACAAAACATAGCCGACACGTAGCCATAGAACCAGTTTTAATTCATCTATTTTAAATTAGGCGAAATTCCTTATCCCCGCAGTCACAACTTACATTTGTAATGTGACTGTACGATAACGCTAGGTAAAGGTCGATGTTGAGTGGTAGAGAGGACTTTGTAGTCCTAACTTCACCTCGTTAAAAAGATAAACCTTACCTTTTTACTTTCTGTATCCAAGGAAACATAAGCTAGTAAATTATATAACAGCTTAATTTATTACCAGTGCTCTGAATGTCAAAGTGCAGAAATTCTGATTAAATAACTAAACAGAAATTACTTTAAAACTGTAGGTTCTGCAGCAACCAAGTTGTTTTGATCGGTGGAGAAACTAAAACTACTATACAGGGTGAACTTTGTATTCAAATATGGTATTGCTACAATTTGATAGGTAAATCAAAACTTTGAATCGCCACCATTTTGAAACGAACGCTGAAAGTGACGGGTCTTCGATCGTGACTTTGATTCTAATATTTACAAAATTAAAAATCTGACGCCTAATGAAAACAGTGGGAACAATCGAGCGAGGCGGCTCTGGAGCTCTATAACTTATTAAATTGATTTCAAATCTTCTTGTTCGATCAGACTCAGAGACGAGTATTTTAATTGGTCATTGACCATTTAGACAGGTTCCAGAGCGTCTCGCCCTCCTGTCCATATACAGCGTGGGAGCAGACAGACAGACTGACAGAGGCGTTTAGTGTTGTGCGTATTGATAGAAGGATCGATTGAACAAGATCGATATTCATTTATAATCGACTCTCATAATCGTGCAGTGTGGTCGGTGAAGTCGAGTTGTGTTGATAGTCCATACGTAATAGTTTTATGAACTTGATGTTGACTTTCGTTTTCAATAACTACAGAAGTCGAATTTGACTTGTTTTATACAGTAAGCCGCTCGCATAAAATAATGAATCAAAGGAAACTTATACATCGTATTTTAAATCGATCTTAAAAAATCAATTGTAATTACAATAGTTTTGAACATTGTGAAACGAACTGATACAGTTTAGGGTTTACTAAAAAGCAATTCAGGCAAAAAGCATCGTATATATATTTTTTAGATGTTATTTCTTCTTAAAAAAAAAAAAAATAAAAATTAGTTTGAAGTTTGTTGTTGACGATGGGAGGATTTCAGAAGTTGAACTATTATTGAACTATTATCACCAGGTGATTCTTTTTGTTCACTAACGATGGAATATGTCCGCGATAATAGTTCAACATCTGAAAAATATATTGCCAAATAAACTCATTATTATTGGATTGAGAGATGTAAGGAAGGTTCTGTACACCACCTGTGGTGGTTCGGTAGGCCTATATTGAAAAATAGTTGTTTCCTTACAGTATATATGCCTATTCAATTTAAACTAATAAAGCAATAAAAAGTATTAGTGTCACTAGAAAATTATGAACGAGTTCAGGGTTTTTAATGAGAATCAAATATGACAAAAGAGTCATTGTTAGGTTAGACTGTCATTGTATTCCAAAACGTACTCTAACGTAAATAAGATAGGCCTACACTTACTAATGTATTTTTATAACATACTTCGAATTATGACTGACTTGTAATTTAGTTTTGGTTAATTTTAAGTCCTTTGTCTATTCATAATAATATGTTCAACGACAGTAAAGAATCTTGAATCTTGAAAAATTACAAGAGGTAAACACTATTAGCTCATTTTTAAATATAGTAAAAATCATAAACTGAATATGATGCGAGAATCGAACTGTAATCGATATATCGATCATCCACTAGTTGACGTGTGTCGGACTCCTACTCGCGGCCCACAGTACGTCCCACCTCAGTCGGACTGATGATATCCGGGTGAATCTGTTCACATTGAGTTGTAGTCAGTCAGTCTACAGTTGACATTGAAATGTTATTGTGAGCGTGAGGAAAAAATTAAACGATTCAAACCAGTTAGGTTATGAAAAACTGATACCCAAAATTCAGCCTATAAGCCTATAATCAGTTATCGTGGTTCACCATGTAGGGAGTTTTCTAAACTCATGTTAACCTTTTTAACCCCTTTCTTTAAAAAAACTGACTCTTTTAATAAAAACTCTAAAGAATTTCTTCCCCTCCATTTGCTGTGCATAAACAGGTACTTTGGTGTCTCTTGCTACCGTTGTTCGGTCTTATACACGTCTGTGATTGGTCGTCCGCTGCTCCTAGCCAGCCAGCCAGTACGACGTTGGGTAGCTGTCACTGGCCATGGACGTGCTTGGTTTCTAATTGTTTGTTAATTTCTTAACGTGTTTGTACGTGTTGTATTGTATGCTAGGCTATCTGTTTCAAAATACTGTAAAATAAATTAAGGGATAAAAACAATTGTCAGTTAGTCCACTGTAGTTGATAGGTCAGCTTATGCTGATTACTTGTAGGCTAGCACATTTCCTAACACTTTGGGTTTGACTGGGACTCGTGGCGTGGTCCTGTAATCCAGCTTCATGGAGGTCAGGTTTTGAGGATGATAGCAAAGCTCAGATAGTCTCAGTGATCATCTGATGATACCCGCAACTCCCACCATCGTTTAGACATATCAGACCATCACCTGCGTGGTTCGGAAGTCACGTTAAGTCCTTGTATTTCCATTGGTAATTGGACTATTAATTAATTAAAGGAAGAGTCGGCCTTAGTTTGTAACATGACTGCACCTCATAACTCATTACTACAACTCATCACACTCATCCCTCACCACATATTTGCCTTAAAATACCCTCATGAGAGTGGTCGGCATCTCAAATAGTGATTTAGTGATTAGATTCTAGATTCCGAAATGTTTTTCTTGTTCACTAAAAACTATACAAAACGTCTGCGATAATACTTCAACCTCACAGTTAAATTGGTTTTGAATGCACTATAGTAAATGTTCATACCTACAAACACGTAACAGAAGAATGTGAAGATATTCTAGAAACTGGCACATAAAGTGAGAAGGGTGTGCTGTTTTACAGCATCCACCACACCAGCACACACTGGAGCCCGTGGAATGCTCTCAGTTTACGACCAAGATAAGACTACGCAGAGACCCGAGCCTGACTTGTGAATGGTTAGCTATGAATGAAGGTTTTCTAGGTCATATAATCTAGAGTGCTCTCGCAACACCCCAGTTCTTTACGATATCTGCTTTACCATTTCGCATAACAACCGGTTTCAATGCTTTCTAGTCGATACGACACGGGTAGAAATAAACTCTAGCTATTGTAGGGTAAAGTACTTTATGGTGGTGATTAAACTTTGACTCTTGGTGTGAGTTCTTATGGACAAGCTCGGTAAATACTTCCTAAGGGCTGAGCAAAACCTTTTGATGTATCTGCCTTCTTACAAGTAGGCATGTATGACCTTGTGATGTTTCAAGTAGATATTGCGTAATCGTCCCTTTGATTTATTTATCAACTCCACCATCGTTTAGAATTGGAGAAAGTGATACAACGATTACGAAGTACTGTAAGTGATATAAAGCCGCAGTTGGTCTGTTCACGAACCTTCCTATTTGAAGGTTGTTTTAAGTTAAATACTTGGGATAAGATTTGTGTCGTTGTGAATCATTTATCTATACTTTCATACCAAGATCAACCCAAGTTCCTTCGGTGACTTTTCCAAACTTCCACATGGATTTTGTAGGAACATATTGCCAAATAAGTTCGTTTTTAAGTACCACAATCAAACAAAAATGTTAAACTACTGTAAGTGAAAGGTCATGCATGAGTTTGCTTTTACCTGCTTGAGGTCCAGTGTCATAGTGACATGACTGTACTGACTGCCCTTATGCAGGGATGGACTCTGCCACCAGCGCTGACTGCCGTCCACCGCGTGCTCAGGGGGGTGACGCTTGTTGGAGTCAGGACTCCTGGAGTCACACACCTGCGGGGCACAACTCAGCACCCTAGGGTTCAATCTGCAGAACTCCTCCGCAGTCTGATCCCCACAGGTAGCGTTGGCTGTCACCTCTGCCCCCACCGCCACGTTCTCCACCCCCGGGTACAGTCCTGGAACATGCAAATCAGGGGGTCACGACATGAAGACAACTAAATCATCTAGAGAGAAAGTGCTAAGCTATAAGGTACCTCAGGGTTCTATACTTAGTCTACTTCTCTTGATTTACGGACACTTCCACTTCTTTTCTTGATTTACGTTAACGATCCTTCAATGTTACGTGTGCGAGACGCATGGGGCGATAAATAATCTAGTGGCGTATCCATTCAAGTGAAGTGCATACGAGGAGGGTTTTAAATAGTTTCCTAACAATAGAACTCAATCTTTTTGTATTTCAGAATATGGAAGGAGAGGGGTTTGTTATGCCGTATCGTAACTTTGGACTCTGGATTTGCTTAAATAAATCTTCATTTCGTGGAAGAAACCTCCAGAAGGAAAAATATGTAGAATGTTTGAATCGAATCGTTTTGGATAAGCTAAACATAAAGACCCAAAAAACTTGGTCATTGGAGTGATTAAATCAATTTCTATTACATAGAGGTTTCGTTCCTTGTCTTAGACTATAAAACACTACAATATATCCAAGAATTCAGTTGGCGTTTATGGTTAGAAGGAACACCTTTAATATTATCCAGTGTTGGCGTCACCTGCACGGGCTGGCTATCTCAGAGCACTCTGGAAGGGCCAACAGCTGGTTGTGGTTGTTACAAATGTTTACGTCACAGAGTACTGTATACACTTATGCGCATGCGCAACCCAGCTGTGCGCAGTAATCAGCTGTCAGCTCGTAAACAAACCGCGCTGTGCAACTGCACCGCAGATATACCAAACAGCTGTGCGTTGAACTCGCTGCTTACTGTGGTTACAGTTCAATTGCTGCGAATTTATGCACGTTCATTATTAAAGTAACTTTGCTCAAACAAGATTATTTAATAATGGGATTACTCCTGTTAAAGAAATATTAATGCGAGTTTTGAATATTGGTAAGACCGTTGTTACCACGCTTATATTTCCGACTGTTCTAGCGGTCAATTACCGATCAACTTGTAAGTTTCGTGAAGCTTATCTGGTTCTTTGAAAAATTCCTTGATCTTGCGAGCATATTGTTCAAGATTTTCAAGTTGGTAGACTCTTTGGAGATGCAATAAACTAGGTGCCTACTGAAGGTTGTTATGGGTTTAAACCCCCGTTACTTTAAACTTAAGGCCACCCAACGCAAAGTTTGCATAACTTTAAAACCTGTATATTTAATCAGAATCAAACTCATACAGCTCCAAGACAAGAACCTTTTCATTGACGACTCATTAATGCCCAAGCTTAACCGTCCATAAACAGCTGTTCGACTGACGAAGGTTAAAGTCACTAATGGTCTATGTGGAGCCGCTAAACGACGTCGTTACTAAGTTGTAAATCTCGTAACTGGAGGCACGAGATGCCGTAAAGGGTTTCCGGTCGTAGATCATACGACATGTCGTAAACGAGAGTTTGGCACTTCGCCACAATATATATCGAGAGTATTCAGGGTCAATAATGCAAACAAAGTTGTTTTAAAACTACATTTAAATGAAGGTATTTTTAACCGACCATTCAGTTCAGGTCCTTTGCTTCACCCATACCCTTTCTCGGTGCCCGGGCCTTATGGGAAGGTTTTATAACTCTAAACTCTTCATAGATTTGAAGGGTTCACTACGATCGGACCCACATAAGCTATACCCATATAAGATTTTGTAATTTAAATAAAAATCTTGAAAGTACTACGTTGATCGTCAAGATTGAATGGAAAATTGGCAACAATTATTCTTTCGCAGTTTTTTCCATGCAACCACATATTGGGTGTACCGTACTCATTAATTATTTCTGGAAATATAATGTAAATTGTAGTGATCTGCAGATATATGGCGTTAAAAACAATTTCCTTACGGCCCAAAATCAATTTACCGTAAATTTCTTATTTGTGTCAGTTAAAATTGGCCAACATTTGAACAGTTGTCGGCATTGTTGAATGGTTCAGTGCCGGTTGAGCGAGCTAGAACTGGTGTATCCTGTTCGGTCCATGAAGCTAGACCCAGACCTACTTGCATATATGCCACACGGCTCCGATCATGCGTGAAGATTGTGCTTAAATATTCCACGAGTTAAACTAGAATGCAAAACTATTTCATGTTTAGCTGCAAAGTGAAAGCGTCAATGATTAGTAGACTTTACACACACCAAAAGAACAAATGCATCTCCAAACAGAAAGTCTCATAACTCATTCATATACCACCACACGTGCACCGACAGAAAATAAAGTAAAACTGAACAAAAGCCACAGATAAAATCTTAAATCTCCGAAGATATTTATCACCGGCGACCTCTCCTAAGTTACATTGATTACGGTGGTCCAGCACAGCACTTGAATGCTGGACAGGTTTACTAGGCTACTGTCCATTCCTGGGGCTGCCATTGTGTGTTTAATGGCGGTGGTATTCTCAAAGCCTCCTTGCATCCATAAACCCCCGGTCCCCCGCAGAGCGCCCCGGGAGCCCCTAGCGCCTCTCTTTTGTCATCTTTGTCTCCGCTTCATAATTAGACCATCAGGTAGTTCTTGAAAGCTGGTGAATAGGGCTTGGAGGTGGCTTTCGCTTTTCTTCAGCCCGCTTTGTGTCGAGTGTGTGTTCGGTGTTTATTTAGAGTGACTTATCTTCACGGACTATTTTCTGGTTTGCTGCAGCTTTACTGCTGGGAGTTCGTTCCAGAGGACTTAACAAGCCAAACATGATAAGGATTTACAATTTCAGACCAGCAACCTAGGACTAAATTCCTCAAAAGAATCAACAACCTGCCCACTAGATACAATGATATAATTCATATATGTGATCAACGATAGTAAAGGGGTAGGAGGGAAAGGCTGAAGTGTTAGTTGGCAAACTTTTATTGATCCTTTAACAAACCCGTATTTATTAAAAAAGTTGGTCAAATTAATGAACAATCAGGGGTAGTAAACTGGCAGCGTAAACCTGTATCTTTCTGTCATGCTAGAACTTTTGCTCTAGAGTTTCTCCTCAAGCATGAATTTTCAGATAAGAGTATGTTAATTGTTTATGGTTATTAAACTTAGCTTTAAAACAGGCTGAAGCGCAGTTACTTTCAATTAGTTAAAGATGAACTTTATCATCAGTTTGTACCCTAACTAAAATGCACATCAACAGTTAGAAATAATCTTTTGAATTTAAGGGTCCGCCTCCGTGGTCACCGCAGAGAAAGGCTGAATTCGTCCGATCAAGGAACACAAGAAACCGCACACGCTGGGCTAAACAACGGGCTTTCTTTCAACTGATGCGGCCTAACTGTCAAATCCTCCGCTTGCAAGGGTTTCGTAGAAAGTAGAAAGCGCTCTTATATGAAGGTTAAATTGGAATATGTTAAGTTTTATGGAAAGAGAAAGAGTTTATCTGTGGTTGCCTGTAATTTGATTTTAAAAACCTATTTTTAGCTTCTTAAATTAGGTCTTTAAACACTTTATATTTTCTAACTTTAACCGTTAATAGCATAAAAACTAAAAGACATTTTGAAAAATGAAACTACAGGCAAACCTACATAATATGTTTATCTTTCATTTAAAAGTTGTTTTGTCAAAATCGTCTCCATTTTATTTCCCGCAAACCTCTGCAACAACGCTCACGAGCAGCTGAGGCGGACCCTTATAATGCCCTGAGATACAGACAAGAGGTAATATTCCATATATTCTAACAATGCAAAAAAATTGATTATCTTAGTTTTCGGAATTTCTCACGATATGGCAATAATGGTTAGAATCTATAACTGCTCATATCACATATCCTTATCACCACAATCCAATTGATAATGAGCCATTAGGATAACATGTTAACACCCTTTATTGATAACACCCAGTTTTCAACTATTTACCGATAAGATTTCCTCTCCGACACTTCTCGGTCTGGGAACGATTGACAGTTGGACCAAACACCCGTCATATTGAACTGTGCAAGTCATTCCCATCATTGAGAGACCGTTAGCATTCCTGGGGACAGCAGGTCTACAATAGTCCAGGAGAATCTTTCTCTATTCTCATAGTTCAAAATCCTTTCACGCACGGCTTGTACGAAAACTCTTTCTGTTTATTAAATAGTGATGTGCACTTCTATACTTAGGTATTAGTACAACTTGTCAACTTAGACATCGAAATACCTAAAGTGTCTAAGTACCACAATGAAACTAAAAAGCTCTGGTCAAAAATCAAAATGAGGTCTTTCATTGGAGTTATGCCATAGCAAGTACGAGCCTTAAGGACGACTATTTTATTGTATTAAAGTCCAGTGTACTTCGAAAGACCTCATTGTCAAGTATGCAGCTCCGAAATTCCAAAGCTCTCCAAACTAAAGTTTGCCTAATTTCTCTTTGGTCTATACTGGACTTCTTACTATAGTCACGTTGATTTCCCGTTTGCACTGATATTTCTAATAAGATTTGCTGTATTAACAAATATATAAAATTCTACAACTGTGGTGATTCAGTCTTTTTATAACATCCAAGCTCAACTCATGTGGAAATCTTCACTGAATTTTCCCCGCAGGCTGTCGCACTCATGGGTAAATTTTGAACGGGTAAATAGAGAATATAGTTATGTGAAAGCTAGCTGTGAAAAGTAAAAAATACGTGACAGCCCTTCTATATACAGGCATCATGGTGAACTGAGGGAAAATTGATAGTTGGATGCGAACAGATTTTACCATTTTTACGTATTAGTTCAATGTGTAAATTCAATGCATCTTGTTCAGGCATTGGAGCTGCGTTTTCTCTTCCACCCCATACTTTGTGATCGCTACCACCACACACATGCTCCATGTTGATCTGTTGATCAGCAAATCATCTGCACCTTGTGAAGCCTGGTGCATTAGACCCGTTACCCGCCAGGCTGCAGGAAGCGGAGGCTGCAGGGCCCGTGCCAGACACATGCCCACCTGCACCACTCTCCTCTCCGCTGTGATTCCTGAACCGGTTCCGGTGCTTGCCCTCTCCTCTCTCTTTCTCTCTTCTCTCCGTTAAATACTTCTCGGTTTGTTTGGCCTTCTTCTCACTCTCTCTATCTCTTTCTTCAGCTCTGCTATGAACTAGCAACTCCAGTTATGTTTCTAGTTCTTCGCTTACTTCTTTACACGGTAGGACTGCGGTGTGATTTGTTCAAGTTCTGACCGAAGATTGCATTCCGTAATTGGAGGATTTACTTTCGTTAGGAATTGTTCCAAGAATGGAAAATGTTTACCACCCATAAGGTAACTAAATATTTGCCTTTTCTAGGTATTTCATTTGGAATATTCTTCATCAAATCAGAATTGCTATTAGTTTATCATCAGAGCATTCTTTAAATTTCTGAATGTACTTACACGATTCTGCTACAATGAGATGCTATTCCTTTTTCAACATTTCAGTATCCTTTGGACAAAACTTCAATGCCATAAATAATCGCAGCAACAACACTCGTATCCAACAACACTTAAAATTCCGTCTTCTGGTGGTATTTGATTTATTTAGTTCTTTTTTCATAGCCCCGGTGTCTTCCAGTTAGCGCGCTTTCGGTCCCCGTTAAGTTACACTATCAGAGGAACAATCACGATCCTTTTTCTATTACAAACCCCGACCCAAGTGACTATCTCCAGATCAAAGTCGGGGGTCCTACACGAAGAGGCTGGGAGGTCGGACGTTTCAGTGGGTTCGCGTTTTGATCGAGCGCGTCGAATGGCAGCAGGTCCGCCCCTCTCTGATTTATTTGATCGTTCTGTGGAACAACGTAATTTGGGACTGTTGAGTGCACAGCTTTGTCTTTTGGCACCGGAGTGGAACCGGGACCGTAGAGCTAGAGGCGGCGTCTCTAGTCCTCGCATCTTCCTCGGTCCACTAGCTTCACTACTGGACCTGGAAATATCAAAGCCAGCCGAAACAAAAACTCGTAATTGTGTCTATTAATGTTCTTGCATGACTGATTTTATGGCGGAATCCGGTTTTCTAGAGTTGTGTGAGTTCCATTTTGTGTTGACTTCTGCTGTTTGTCTGCTACCGACATTCATGCTGAGGAATTTGTTTTATTTATGATTTTTCTATGGTTTGCTTTTTATTATTTTATCTCATTCCTTTTACAGATTAAGATTATTGCTCCAAATTTAAAGGCTTCTTCGTTGCTCGTCATTTCTTTTGTGTGCCATGTAAGCTGTCTTTCTTAGTTTCTGTATTTTGTTCATTTTAACTATTTGTGTTTCTTCCTTTCAGGTTATAATTTTCTTTTTTTATTGTTCATGAAGTATTTGATCTTAATTGTTTTAATGCCTATCTTTCAATTGTCACAACGAAATGCAATTCTGTTTCAAACGTAAATTTTCATTATTTTCCCCTAGTCACTACTTAGGGTTGGCTTTCTACCCATAGTATCTAGCTGGCAAGTTCCTTGACCTACGACCTGTGCTCGGCTCCAGCACTTGCTCGCTCTGACAAGCTGTTCTGAGACCACAACTGCGATAATTCATCTGGAGAGAGCAGAGAACAGACAGACACAACCGTGAGACTTCCATCTGACACACTATATGTGATACATCACTGCGGACTGCTAGCTTTTTCACCTTACGTATATTTTACATAGTTTATATCCTTCTTCATCAACATAGATTAGGTAACAGCTCAACTTTTGGTACTAGTTAACTGTGTACTTTTGTACAAGAAATCATTAATTCACAGAAATAGAAGAGGTTTTTATTTGTATCGGAACTTATTTTTAAGAACGACTTTTAGATGATCTTCTATTTCGGGTAGTTAGAAATCCATCTTCAGAGGACTACAATCTGCTTAATTAATATCTTCTTGCACTAACCTAGGCTATTCTATTTTACAATAGCGCCTACATCATGAAAATGATGGCTTGTCAAAATTACAATTCAAATATGGACAGTACAAGGACGTTTAGAGATAAAATGTACTGACCACGAACCTGCATGCACTAATAACACGTACGGTATGACATCTGAAAAATGCGTAGCTTGTTTCACAGCATGATGTTTTCATAATGGCACATTAAAACTATATCATGAAAACAAGTATAACATTGCTAAGGCCTACTGTGTTTATGGTCTCCATGCTTGCTCATCTTAGTTACGAGACGTGTATTAGTTCAGTCTATTTCTGAGTCATTAAGTTCTTTATGTTATCTGTTATGACTTTTTCTGGCTGAAATTGTTTACTGTTTAATGGGTTTTAACATAGGTATCAGAGGTAACTTCTATACCACTTTGGCTAATGGGAGTCATTTGTCAAAGTACATTTTCTGTGCTTCATGGTGGAGAATTTTAACGTTATTGAATCAAAATGTCTCATGATCATCTAATTTTGAAGATGTGGTTTCTTCATATTTTAAATTCTTCAATCTGAAGATTTCACCTATATATTCCTATCACATACAGCAATGCTGTGCATGAATTGCTCAGGTTTAGTTTACAGATGTCATTTTGGAAAAGAACTTATGTTAAATCCTAGACTCTTCATTTTTTCTGAAACTTTAGGTATATATATGCTTATGTACATTAGTTTCTCATCTATCTCTTTATATAGCTGGATCAGAAGGTCTGATAGCTCTCCAAACGATCTGGCAGATATTTGATCAAACGAAAAGCTACAATCTTTAACGTGTAGAGTAAGTACCTGCAGTCCTGTACATCAGTAACTACTTTTAACATCTGTAGTTAAGGTCCATTGTCATCATAGTTCCAGTTGCATCCTTGTATAGAAGCCTGGGGTAGATCTTGGTACTCGTCTCGGGTATTCGAGTGCAATCAGATCATCATGAAGACCGCTCCACTGCTAACTCTTCCTTCTCTCTTTATATTTTCAAAACTATCCTGCATATTTTAACGACGGGTCTGCAGTTCAGACGGTTGGCTCCAGCATAGGTATCCGACCAGAAACGGAGACGATCTCCGGATCCCCAGCATCGCTTAGCCCTCTCGGAAAAGGAAGCATCCTGTGCAGGAATTATTTTTAATAAACTTCCTGAATCAATGAGGAACTGTTCCAAAGAAATGTTTAAAGGAAAGCTAAAACGTTACTTAATAGATAAAGAATTTTACTGTATTAATGATTTTTTAGAGTATAATGATAATTTAGGTAGTTAGATAGTTGTTTTTTGTGTATTTTGCCTGTGAAATCTATTTATTTATTTGTGAATTGTGATACTGTATTTTAAAATGTTGAGCCTAGATATCTAAATGTTTTTACCTGTTAAACAGGTCTGTATTAGATCTAAAATTGACTAGTGAGATATACTTGTAAAAAACTTGTATCTATTCACGAATAAATGACTTATGACTTATAAGTAGGCTGCTGTAGTTCAATTGGTTTGATTTCTCAGAAGTTTCTGGAGGAGGAAAATCACATTTACAGTGATTAACATTTCCATGTCCTCTTAGTCCATAAATGATTTGACAATGTATCCACCTACCATAAATTACATGGCTTACTATTTCAAAGGTTAAACGAGGAAATATCTTGCCAAGGTTTGCACCTCGACTACGTGTAAACGAGTCGTTGTGCCAGAAGCCACAGAGTAAAGAGTACCGGGTCAAACAGCTGTTTAAATGTCAGCTGTTTCAGGTGTTGAGAAAAACAGCTGATTTTGACAGCTCTCGCATTCCTCTTTCGACCCGCGTTTTACCGTTTATTACCGCATTCATTTGGTAATGAGGCTTATAAATACTTGTGAGTAGGAAATAAAAATATTTGCCCTAATTTGAGAAAGATTTTGCGGTTTTGTTGAGATTGTTGAAGGTTATTTGGATTATTACTGTCGTGAATTACAAGGTTTTACAGCCAACAGTTAACAAGGATTATTGAAATTTCTTTCGCGGATACGAAATGCCAAGCAAGCTGTACTTAGAAACTGTTATGTCCTTCCATTTAACAAAGGAGTGGTTGGAATTACTACTGTTTTGGAATTATACTACTGTTTTGAAGGTAACTGATAACAGCTGTCCTAAACTTTCTGACTCAATGATCTTGCCAGCAATATTGTACGAGTTTAATTGTACTGTCATTTTGTACTGGGTTAAGATGGAAAGCTCTAGTTTCCACTATTCTTCTTCTTTAATCAAGCCGTTTAAAATAAGGTGGCACCAAAATCTTATTTTAAAATAAAATTTTGTAATAATGACGAAAATTTCATTTTGAAAAAGAGCAAAATTGTTCTATCTACTAAAAGTTAACAGGGTATATTATTTAAAAATTAAAATAAATCCTGGTATAGTGAGTATTAATTTACCATATTTATAATGTTAACTCATAACATAACCTTAACTGAAATAAGTGGACCCTTGTAATGGACTGTATCTAATTTTAATGCATTGTGCACATAATTATTAAACACAGCACTGAGATACTAGGGATGGCTTGAATAACCACGAACCATACGCCTACACAATCTCACAAACCTGACCCAAATGTACAACGAAAACTACCATTTCTCTCAAATAATTTCTGTGTTTTTGTTAGTTTTTTCATACAAATGGGTATTCCTCCCAACGCCAGATTTTATAATTTTGATATATTTCCTTTTTGCATTTTTCTAACTTTGAGTTCGTTTAGCTGCGTTTCAAATTCACTTGTGACCTCTCGTAGTGGTTGCAATAACTAAACAGTTGAATTTACTATAAGCAGAACCCCCCCCATTCATAAGTACCTGACACCTAACTTTCAAGAACATGCCAGTCCACGCCTTCATTCATCCTTGTCAGTGGCAGAGAGGCATGAATGGGCTCTTGCAGTTGTGCAGGTTTCCCGGAAGGAAGGAAGCTACACCTGTTGCTTGTTATGTCAGCTGTAAAACTGTCGCGAGACAGGTGAGAAGGTGTGAGAAGTCACACCTCGGGGTAACATCCCCCCACACACACACAGGGGTGAAAGACCGCGCGGGGCAGGTAGGGTTGTAATTCAAGCTAACAGAGGTATTTACGGTGTAGGTGCGGCCTTTTTTGCTAAGGAATTTCTTCTTTCGGTTCAAAGTTAGGTATTTCGGTGACAAAACCAGTTCGGTCAACGTTATAAAATATAAATTCAATAGGCTTAAGCAAATTGAAATAACTTGGCTGTTAATAGTGGAAAAACTGTAATCGCCCATCAAAACAATAAACACAATGTCTAAAGGAGACTAAAATAAGATCCCAATATTGATTAAAAGATTTTTTCATTTGAGTTATATTACGAACGGCTAAAAATTGCTCACAATACTATTCTCTAGGCTAATATGTGCCAGTTAACACTTAGTCCATAAGTTTGTTGGTAGTGCTCGTCGTTTCATTCAACAATTTAAGATAAAGGGTAAAAAGATACTTGCAAAGTTCGTCATTAAAATCATGATTATGTTGGGAACTTTTGAACTACGGTTCAGATTAATCTTTGATCTTCGGAATACCCCGATATTTAAGGACTTTCAACCCTGTATCATTGTGCATAGTGCTGCAAAGCTCTCCAAAAGTTAGCCCCAAAGTAAAATGGTGTTATTAAACGTTAACGTAAGCTATTTCTAGAATCATAATATCATTCTTGCATATTTAATAGGTCAGTCAATCATTTAGTGTCAGCAAGCCCTCGCAAAGTGGGCGAGTGTATTAAATATCAGCCCTCCCTCCCCGACTGCTCCTGGTTAGTTAGTTATGTCAGTCACATGTTGATGATCATACTCTTGACATTTTGTGATAGCTAATAAAACCCTAACTGGTTTGGTAACTGAAAATTACCTCTGATATAAATCTCCGGCGATGGCTTATTAGAGCCGTTGCAAATTTCCCAGCCGGTAATAAACGACATGATCCGTTAAGAGCTATTAATAAATTCTGTGTTCAAACAACCGTGCATGAAGATGTTATAAAGTTGGCTGCAGTGTTTAGAGATTTGCTCGTTAAGAGAGGGTTGTCAATTCATTACCGCGGTATGTACATAATGGAGAGATTGTGTTATCCTTTTTGTTAATTGTACGGTAAATTGATTTTTATAATAACATATTCAGGAAGAACGGATTTTTTCTGAGAAAATCTGCCCTAACGTTTTCGGGTACCGTAGTAAAACTCCACCCGTCTTCAGAGGACTACACTTATCTAGGAACTACAAATATTGGTTGGAATAGTCTTAGGTTAGATCTTAAGTTAAGATATTAATTAAATGTAATTCCTAGATTAGTGTAGTCCTCTGAAGACGGGTGGAGTTTTTAACTACCCGAAACGTTTGGAGTAGTTTTCTCCGGAAGTGGCTGGAAAAGTCCGTTCTTTCCTTTTACTTAATTGCTCTCCGCCACTATTATGAACTTTCAAACTAACATTATCTAATTAATATACAACATTTAGCTGATGGATTTTAATGTTGTTAGGGACATTGCGGTATAATGAGGGATTTAGTTTTGAACTATAGTATGACTAAATGACGAAACTGTCTCATTTGAGTCAATGAGATTTTGAAATTTTTTGTTTGTCAAGTATATAATAGTCTTCTCAAAAAGGTTACGGTAATTTATTAGTTCACCTTTCTTCTAAATTTCTTTTTTTTTCTTATTTTAGTTCGAACTTAATGTACCTAATCAGTAAAGGTTTATTCCTCTTTACCCTTTATCGTCTTTTTGGAATTCCTCGTCTTTTCGAAAAGTTAAGAGATGCATCGTTGAGATGGATGCAAAGAAGAATATATGGACGAGGAACGAAATATATGTCTGGTACCAACACTGGCAATTCATCTTTGCATATTTTGTAGCTTACGTATCAGGATGCGCATCTAGACCCAGCCACCTCCACGAACTATTCCCACCCGTGACCCGACCACGAGAGGTCGGAGAGGTCGAACTAGCAAAGCTGTTAGCGAGGCCGCCATCTTGAACTGTTTACGCTGTTTCACCGTTATCTGGATAAGTTATGGCCTAGGTGAGCTCTGAGTCTAGCTCGCACTGGATCCGCCGCAGGCCACCATTACACCACTACACGAACTGTGCATAGAGCAACGGCAAGTAGGCCATATCAGGAGATAGAGGCTCTAGGAGTCAATGTTGCAGGTCAAAAGCTAGTCAAAGATTCTACGTAGGTATTTCCACCCTCGTATGTTGTTATTAGCGAATTTCCACAGGATTCTCTATGGATTTGCTATATATCGCCATAGAGAACGAAATGTCGTCGAACAAAGCTTGCAGTTTTGAGCGTTCCAGCACCCCTGAGTAAAATGGTAAACTTTAAAAGTGCGGAAAACCTGTCCACCACCATCTTGGTAAAGGTTTATACCAAGTTTTATCGAAATCTGATCATAATTGCATAAAACCTCACTTTTAGAAGACACGCCCTACCAAAAGGTACAAATTATCCCCCGTTACGAGCTGAAGTACGTTGAATCAATGATTACTAATCTACTTAATATTAGTAATCATTGATTGAATTGAAACAAAATAATTTTTAAAACGAAGTATTTTCAGATTTGGATGATTACATATTTAATTCATAGATCTACTTAATTTTCATTCAATGTCCAACATTTCATCTCAATAAGTTACAACCATGTGCACCGTTATCCCGCTCGTATTACGCAAAAGTTTAATAAACCCGTATTACAAAGTCCTTACTTTTAAGGAAAATTACAAAGTTAAATAACCTACTGCAAAAGTACCTAAGAACTACAACTATTGGATTAAATTTGCATTGCATGAAGCAATCTAAACTTTAATCTTATTGAAAATAGTTGCTATAATCTCATAATTCAAAGCGCAACCTTGATATAAACTCCTTCAAGCATAACTAGGAGTAACAATGGAACTGAATAATCGCTTCTAATCGATGTATCGCAACCAAAGCAACCTTGAAATCGGATCTAGAGTTACTAAGTAATCGTATATCAGAGCAAATAAATACTTTCAATGGTCGGATTATAAAGAGCATTGCGGCTGTTCAAGGTAACGGATTCGTGTATGAGTGGAGACAAAGATTCTTCACCGTCAAAGTACGTTTTAAATGTAGATTATATAGATTGCCAGCTTCTATACATTTTTACTTTGAACTCTCAATTTCGTATAGTGAATTAAAAGGTTTGATCTAGAAACGGTTTCTCAGTAGTTCTTCTTGTATCTTTCAATATGATTTTTTTTGCATGACTTCTAACTACTCCTGTATAGTCAGGGATCGCTTACAATCCAATTGTTCAATACCAAAGTATAGAGACTAGCTTGCGTTTCAACTAATTTACCAATGAATTGAAAATGTGTTTAGAACCATCACATTGGATAATAAGTTTAAAACGACTTTGTTACAAACACCTACAGACAATATGCGTGAATTTCCTTACACAATTTCATTCATCTACGGGAAAGGGGTAAAAGCATTAGATACATGACTCCAAACTTCATTTATCCACGCCTGAATTTGTTGTCGCTCGCTTCATTTGAAAGAATAATTTGAAAATACAGGCAAAATCATGTGTTGCAACTCTGGTCGAAATAGAAACTATTACATAGAGTAGTACTAATATTGCAGACCAGTGCACTACTTTATGCTCCGGCGTGCTGTTCAACAAATGACCTGTGTTCAAAGAAACACTCAGCTGTGTTTGGTGATAAAGGGGGAACACTTGGCACTACTAGTAGAGTGAGTCACGTGAGTTGATTGTTTAGTCGCCGCGCCGTGGCACAGTTTCAGGCTGCGGCAGTTGTGTTCGTGGATGGTTATTGGATAACTTGTAGGCAGAATAGGCTCAATATTAAATGATTTGAGAAAAATAATTTAAAATTTCAAACACCAATATTATAAACTTTTGTTTAAAGAGAGGTTTTCTAATCAAATGCCAATATGAACATCTGATTAAACTCTAAATAGTTTCAAAAGTTCCAGACAACATGGTCAGCCTAGAATAAGACCAGGTTAGAATAGCTTTGTCTTGGTTTTGTGTTGAAGTTTTTTGACGTTGTGACAAAATGTATCGAAACTAATTAAGGCCATTTTCCAAGGATTCTACAAAAGTTGGATGTAGGATTTTGTTTAATAAGAATTGTAGATAAATATTGTTACTAAGAGGTTGCCAAACATCTTTATAAAACGCGGGTTTTCTTCTGCAGAGTCTAGAGTCCTCTTCGGGGAAAAACATGCAGAACAAATTGAGCTCAATTCGGGAAGGGTTCGTTCTATTCTTCTAACCTTAAGATTGTAGATCTAACGATGGTAAGTGTTTGGGTCCATAACTGATTAATTGAAATATTTTATTTCGTGTCATAATTGTTAACATGTGATATATGATCTTGTATATCACATGATCATCACACCTTTCCTGAACAATGCTGCTTTTGTCATAAACCTTTCTGGATTTCATAGTTCTTTGACCCATTCTAACCAGCTAAATTAAGAATTGAAACCAAAATATCCCAGTTTGTAGTTCTCTAATTCTATTCAGGCATTTCGAAAACGAATTTCTCATTTAATAACCATTATACTCGTATTAGATTTACCTGCCATCCGTGTACAATATTATTGTTATTTCAAGGCCTCAGGCAAATTAATGTGTTTGTTGTGGAAGGTTTAAATTTCAACTCCACATTTAGGATTTTATGTTTCACGAAATATTGAGGCAGTTTCCAAAAATTGTATATTTGGAGGAAATTTGAGAAAATGCCATAACCAAATAAAATGTAAACACCCCAAACACATTCAAACCCAGAAATGTGCACATTATGAGCACGAGGTAGGCTATATACAGAGTGTCCCAAAAGTCTTTACCGATTCAAGAACCCACCTCTTCATAATGGGTGGGTCTTTCGGACCACCTTTCATTTTTCAAACACGTTGAAGTACCTAAATGCAAATAAAACTGATATTCCGTTCACTACTTCGCTTTGTAAGGTCAAAAATACATCACCGAAGCATTAAAACTAAACTGCGTCTGGTTAGGCGCGAATGTGGCACAACTTGCAAAGCAGCCGGCTGCTATACAGTTACGGAAATGGCTACTATTTCACATCAAAGGGCAACTGGAGCGAATGGCGTTCCAAGAAGCACTCCGGAGCTGAATCGGCTGAGTGTATTGTGTATACATGAGTGTATGTGTGTAGTGCTCACGCACGTGCCGCTCTGTGTACGCATGCTGGGAATAGCTGAATCCAAAAACAAACTTCGCTGATTTCAGACAAAACAAAGAACTTTTCTTTTGTGTTTCCCGACTGTTGTGTGTTGCTGTTTTCAACCTGAAAGAGGCTTTTGCTGTACAACAATCAACAGTTGATCAGCCACTAGTTGTTATACACCATTTATCGTCAATAAGTCTCTCAAGATTAGATCCTAGGTAAGGTTTTCAAATTCAAATAAAATAAGAACGCTATAGTTAACTATTTCAAATATTATATAGGGTTTTTGACTACGCTGATTACTTTAGGCTTGCTCGTTTTCTAATGTTCTGTGTTATGTTTTAGGTTACTTTTCACCTGAAGACGGGATCAGATTGCAGATCCCGAAACGTCGTGATCATCTTGCTCACTAACGATGGAAAATGTCCGCAATAATAGTTTAAACTCTGCATATAGGTTTAAGATGACAAAAGTAAAGGGTTATATTTGGCTTATTTCAACTATCTACATTAAATTAGTACACCTCCAAAAGTGGCTTTGCATGAAAAGATTCTAAAATAGGAATAACTTTCAAGCTAACATGAGAGAGAACCGAAAATATTACTGAAGATATCTTGTCTAAAGCTTAGTTTTTAGGCTGAACACTGAAACCATTCATTGTCACATTTGAGAGAAGAGGTGCTGGAGCCCCCAAACTACGCAATTTCAAACAACATTTGTTTGTTTATCTTTTTCCGAATTAGTGAAATGTATGACTAGATCATAATCCAAAATATAATCATTTTCTAAACCTGAATTTGTAAGAAGACCCTCCCCACATGTCTGTAGTTTGTTGTACTCTCCACAATCAGCGGCGGTCAGCCTCGCCAAGACAAATCTCTGCCATACACTGTGAAGCCATATTTAGCGTAGCATTGTGCCGTGACAGACGCTCTGACTCTGCCCGGCTAGACAGAGGGTTTGGCAGCGTCTCAGCTCTCAGCAGTCGCAGGAGGAGTCAAGGTTAAGCAAACTCAGGAGTGCCAACAGTTCAATTATCATGCATTCAAACTCCTTTTCATCCCGAATACTATATGCGGGCACAATGTTGGCGCAAGAGCTTCGATTGTGCACAGATGAATGAGCTGATTGGAAAAACTACAATGGTTGGTTTACAAGAATAGAGTTCTCAATATGTCTTCCCTTCAAGATTCCTTGCTGGATGTAGTCACATGCATGGTGGAATTAAATACAGGGTCATCGAAAAGGTGTAGGGAATTTGAAAGTGAAATGAAAATGTTAATATAATTGGTCGAATTTTGATTTTTACATCAAAAGACACGGCGAATCTTAAATTTTTAAATGTATTTTAAAAGCTGCAGCTCCCCATTGCACAACAGACATCTAGCCGATGGTCAACCTCCCGCCAGGTGTTTTGAAGCATTTCAGCAGTCACCGTTGAAATGACTACATTGATTCTTCTTCTCAGGTGCTGTAGATCACGTATTTTCTCCGCATAAACTAAGTTTTAAATTTAACCCCAAAAGAAGAAATCTAAAGGCGTCAAATCAGGTAGGTGGGCCAAACAGAACCATTCCTCCTGCAATCCAACGATTAGAAATCTGTTGTTGAGAGCTTCTGGACGATTAGACTGTAGCATGGAGCTTCATCCTAAAAATGGCATTAACGCTCTTTCCCTTTCAATTTCTTCAACTTGGAGGAAACATATACAAGTGATTTAGTGATGAAGATGAATCAACGTAGCCATTTCAACGGTGACTACTAAAATGCTTCAAAACACCTGGCGGAGGTTGACTATCAGCTGGATTGTTGTGCAACGGCCCCCAAAACGACTCACACATTGAAACTTTTTCAATTACTTAAAAAATTAAGATTTGCTGTGTCTTTTGATGTGACAAAATTCACCAATTATATTAACATTTTTATTTCACTTTCAAATCCCGTACACCTTTTCGATGACCCTGTATTTAATTTCAACATGGTCACGTGTAGACTTACTTTTGCAAATAGTTAGCAAGCTTTGAAAAACACACATTTTGGACAAAACGGGTCCATGTTAATTTAAATTAGTAAAACACCTGTACTTATTTATTAGAACTTTTTGATTTGGATGTACTAATCAACTGAGTTTTGCAGAAGAATTGCTTTTGCAAAATGTGTTGTTATTCTTTGCCTAAAAGTAGTCTACGAGTTGTTAGACATAGAAGAATTAAAAACAATATACAGCAATAAAAACCGGCTTGGGACTCAGTAAAACTGGTTGAGGACACTGACAAAGGCATGGTATTACTTGGGCTAAGGTGCACCATGCAGATTTTAGGAGAGGATGTGATGATATAGTGTCAGTAAAAAGAGTAAACACTAAGCAATGTATGCAAATTGCAGCAAAAAGCAAGACTCAATGGTATTTTCTGATGGGGCAAATGACAAACGCACTCAGATCTTAAGGTCTCTTAAAGCTCTGCCCTCTGCGTTTGGGGCAAGATGCTCAAGGCGTGGGTGGCAGGGCTATCAACACACCCAAGGCACAAGACAATATCAAGCCTAAATATTTGAGTTATAGTAAATTTATACAATTAACAGTTCCTTGAACGAATACTTTCATGCTTGATTTTGTATTGTTTTTAAAAGTGGTAGATTGAGCTACGTAGGTGTAAAGTAAGTATCGTAATCTGTTAACTTTCATACTTTCTGCGTGAAATGAATCAGTTTTACGATTGGCCACCAGGAGGAGGAAGGAAGCAGTGAGTCATGACATGGTAGTCTGGCGAATGCACGTGCTCAATGTCCCCCAAGCTCTTCAGTCACGTACAAGTCATTATCCACGCAGTTCAGCAACGTAAATCAATATTTTGAAAGTCTCTGGTCGAAAATCGAGATGAATTAAAGGGAAGAGAGGACTGGTAATGATGTGCGATGTTTGTTATTGATGTAGGTATTTAGTTGTATGCGCGTTTATGTTGTTCTGTCGGCGAGCTAGCCGCTAGGTCAGTTGGTAGCGTGCGAGACAACGTTTGGAAGTCGGAGAGTTCGAGTCCCACTTGAGCTAACAAGGATACATTGATTTGAGACACCGACCACTTCTAGTTGGTATTTTAAGGTGGATTTGGGATGAAGGGTGATGTGTGATGAGTGTCTTGATGGATGATGAGGTGTAGTCTTGTTACAAACTAGGGCCGACTGTTCCTCAGACTGGGTGATTAATTAATAGGCCAACGACCAATGGAATGGACCAACAGCTTAACGTGACTCGAACCACTTCATTCTTGAAAAATTTAAAATGTATAAAACTATGCAAAGTCCGCAGTGGGAAAAAGCTACTCACTGTCACTTGCGTGGTGACTGTTCACACAGTGAATAGCTGGGCGAGCCAGATAGCAGGGAGTGGAAAACCAGTACAACTATAGTGGCTGTCTCAGGCAGCCTCTGCTTTTCCTCCAGCGGACCAGCAGTTCTATACTTACATACTAACTCGCCCATTTGTCACTGGTCATGTAGACGACCGAGTACCTCGCCTCTTCACTCGCCTTCTAACTCGACTAATGTAAACCAGGCTTAAGCATGATCAGAACAGCTGTTTCCGCCCTTAAATTATGAACTGCAAGTGTTTAGTAGCTCGAATGAACCAATTGTTGAAATAAATAAATAACGTGTTTGTATTGTGTAAAGTTGTGTTTGTTTGGTGTATTCGCGACATGCACTCGCAGCCAGCTGGGCTGACCCTGACTTTGGCCGCTCCTCTGAATCTGACTCACTCACTCACACAAACACAGCAGTCAATACACACACACGACAGTGCAATACGTGTTCCAGTTCAACTCTGACCACATCAGTACATACTTCACTAGTAAAGAATAACTTCATTACATCACCGATGATCAGTACTTACTCCATCAAGGAATATTCTCGAACTTCAAAAAAAGCCAACTAAGTTAGTTTGGAAATTTTGGCCGACCAGAAGAATGTTTACTAGACTCAAAAATAATAATTCACTATTGAGAAACGTTTGTGGAGGACCTGTAGGTTTAGGCTAATACTCCAAATAAAGTTTTGTTGCATAGACTAACGACAAACGGATATTTGGCACCGGTAAGTGCACAGTAAACTATGTTCGTCAAACCAGACGGCTCCATTAAAAACAGCATTACGACACAATCAATCTTGGTAACATAATGAGAAAATGTGTTCGACTATACGTGGTAGGATGGGGTGTCGAAATATCGAAATGTCGAACAATCAGTATACCCGTACACGGAATTTTATTTCAGAGACACAGGATTTTAAATACCACTAAACACTGTTTAGTGAGTAAAGTGTTACAAAATAAGAAAGTCCAATATTACTGTGTACGAGTAACATACATCATTAGAACGGAACAAATTAATATATTTAAATCAGCCAGACCAATCGACCATTAGCGGATTGGTATCGCACGCATATCCGGAGACCGGAGCTCGTCACTCCGGTGGCGTTATGGAGGTTACAATTTGTAATGTGACTACACGGTGACACTAGGTAAGGTCGAGGTTGAGTGGTAGAAAACATTGTGATCCTAATTCCCTTCGTTAAAAAGACAAACTTCTTTTACCTTTACCTTAAACCTATATATGGGTTGTAACTCTCGCATTTAGATTAGACTAATTATGTTCAGATTCTTTGGCAATGGCAACACTTATGCTGTAACCAATGTTTTACCAATACAACGACGCCCTTTGCTGTGCATTCTATCTCTTGAAGAGAGGTGAAATCGCCAAAAAATATAAAAATGCTTTTTTAGCCGTTTTGATTATTTGGAGTAAATAAATCGGTAACAGCAGGTTTTGAACTCAGATCGAGTCCTCCCGAAGACTTGACATCCCACACAAATGATGTTGACAACTGAGCTGAAGAGACTACATTATCCACCGCCTCTGCGGAGGGGTTGTGTTTTATGTCAAGGAGAGTATATTTGTGGACTGGGGAGAGAAGGCTCAATATCTAAAGACAAAACCATCTGGAGTTTCCGTCGGCGATAACAAACAGCTCTGATGACAAGCCGTCAACCCTTTCTGTGCTTCCTGCTGAGGATTGGGGTAGTGAACGCATGGCGCTAGTCTTCGAGGAGTAGATTCGGGATAGTAATGGGAGGTGCAGACGTTGGTTAATAGAGAAGCACTAAGATTAACATTTTCTCAGCACTGTAGGTTGAACTCCGTGGCGATTTGGTATTGCGCGACTCGGAGCTCATCATCCAGTAGCGCGGGTTCGATCAGTCACCATACATTTGTAATGTGACTAATACGGTGACATAGGTAAAGGCCATTGGTTGAGTGGTAGAGAGGACTTTAGTTAACTTTGCCTCGTAAACACTGTACCAAACAACGAATTTTTAGAACTGCTTGTTTTGGTTTCGTGCCTCCTTACTCCTTGTACTCAATTTAATACAATACTAGATGACCCGTATTGTTCCGCAACAGTGCCGAAAAATTGTTCGTCCACACATAACTCCTCTTAGATGTAACTAAATACGTCGAATGTTATCTCTAATGAAAGAGTTCACTGAGTGTGACCAAAACGAACCAGGGATATGACAGGACAAAGCTAAGAAAACATGGGAAAAGCCTTTTTGAGTATAACTTGAGAAGGGCGAAAGTTAAGTGATTTTTGATGTTTTATGACAAATATAACCGAACCTTTCATTAAGAAAAAAGAAGAAATTCGGTCTGACAGAACGGTTGTACTGACTGCCATTAGATTTTCATAAATTCTTTTAATACATAGATGTTTTAAAGTTAGTTTTTTAGTCCCGCAACCATCTTGTTTCGCTGAACAGAGTCTGTAAGATTTTGTAAACATGCTGGATAGGGTGTTATAAATGTTTACTTAAAGTTTAATCGACTTCAGATCATACGAGTAAATAAATACAGTTCGATATCATAAAACTCTAATTTAAAAAAAAAGAAAACACCCTTACCCCCAAAAGGTCCCTTCCCAAAACGTGGACTGATTTTGCCGGTTAAAATACCCTACCTTTTAATTTGTACGTAATTTTACACAACTACGAGAAAACCGTATAATAAGCAATATGATATGATTATGTAAGTTAGAAATTTGTTAGAACAGTTAGAAAAAAGCTTAGAATTTTTCTAGAATATAATTTGAATCAGGAGGCTTTAAGAAGCTCAAAACCACAAGCCGTTATATTCTACGACATTTCGTTCCTTATATCAATAGAAATAAACCGCTCTGTTTCCTACATAAATTCGCTAAAAACTAGTACCAAAAGCATTTATTATATAGTATAGACTGTCAGGTGGCGAGACATACAGCAGACGATACACATCAGACAGACTCTGTGTGTTATTTCTGCCCACACGCGCCACTCTGATAACTATAAATAGATAACAGAGCCGAGCCGGTGAGAGAGAGCGTGACAAGTCCAGATGATTGACATCTCACTAAGGAGTCATCACGCCTGTCAATGAAACAAGAAGTACCGGAAAACTCTCCGGAGACCCGTCAACAGATTTCTCGAGCAAGCCCCCGGACCTCCTTTTAATCTGGGGGGAGAACCCCCCAGACCCCCTGGTCGTCCCCAAGATTGTTTGCTGACGACGCCATTGGTCACATCGACTTAGAACAAGTGGCTTTTCAGGGGTTTGCAACCCACCAACCCTTGTTGTCGTGTAATGAACTTCTGTGTGTATCTTAGTTTCTACACGGTGTAAATAAGATAGAAAAGAAATTGAAGGAATGTTAAAATATAAACATAATACAAATTCATTTTTAAAACTGGGTGTTTATATTATACATGTATACATGTTGCCGAAATTTCATAGACAATAAAATAAAATAGAAAAGAATGTGTGTTGAGCTGTAGAACATTTCTAAATTTACAACAGTTTTATTTAGCGCAGTTTTCACATCTCCGAACTCCAGGTTGGATTCTGAACGGTCACGGTTGTCTACGAAGTCTCCGACCCGTGCTCTTTCAGTTTGTAATTTTTAGACACAGAAGTGATAAAACATCATGTCACTAATCCTCGAGTAAATTCAACTTCAAAGTCAGTCTCCCGCAAAAACTCTGTACGTCTGATCATAGAATAAGCATAACAGCATGGGGTTTCCCTATGAAAATTATGGGGCTACCACCTCATTCTCCCATTTTGAAAACTAGGGCAAAGTGTCAGTATGCAATAACAGGTACTTTGGTTTACTCTAATAAAATTTACCAAGTTCGGTTGCGCTGGAAAAACTGGTTAGGTTATAAAGGAGTTTCCACACTTTTGCCGTACCCTATATATGACACAAGGATTCGTCTTCACAGCTCAACGATTTGTCAAGATCTCATGATTTAAGATGTGTCAAAGAGGTTTGGTGGACTTCTTTCAAAAAGGGTTTTAACAATGAAATAATATTTTAACCTGTCTAGTAGCCTGCTTTGGGTTTTCAAAGATTTTGAGATTTCCCATTACATCACTATTTCGACAAGGTGCGTATTCAACTAAGCCGCACGGAGAAAGACTAAACCTACTGTATTATTCCACTATCGTTATTGATGAGGTAAACTGTTAAGTGTGATCATGATACAAAATAAACACAATTCTAAACACATTATCGTCCGGGTCCGTCTAGAAAACTTGTAAATGTGGCCTCCTCCTTCGCTTGGGTGGCTAGATTTATTATTCCCCTGAAAGGGAATCAGAGGTTATTAAATCACCAACCCGACTCTGATAGTCTAAATGACAAAATGGCAGCTGGACAAAGTACCACCTCTTAACACCCACTGGCGACCCGACAGTCGCTTTCATTTTCTGATTAAATTTGGAAACTATTCGCAACACGAATTTTATTTCAATAAAACATCTAGGAACTAGTTAGAGTTGATGGAAATACAAACAATCCAATACAACTTATTTATTAGTTGGGTAGGCATTTCGAGAACATAGTTTTCATCGACAGATCAACATCAACTGAAGTAATGTAAACCTAACCTTCAGTTGTTGTTGGTCTGTAAATGACTTAGTTCTCAAAATGCCTAACAACTAATCATCAAGATTTTTGAATTGTTTTTTCCATCCACTTTAAATTGTAAATCCAATAAGGAGCTCTCCTAGATGTATCTAGGAACTAATTAAAACCTCTACCAGAGATGTTAGGAGGGGATCTCTCCTTTAGAATCGCAAGAGGTGAAGCTGTAGATCTCGATATAGTATCAATTAGTAGACAAGAGGGCGGAAGAGAGGCGGCGCTGTTGGCGGAAGTCAGGTCGAGGGTCAAAACCATTACCAACCTAAATGTAGTAACAAGTGATAAACCGCGGAGATAAGGAGAGAAAAAACTTCAATCTGCATCTTCACATGGTGCACCACAATATTAGCATCATCTACTCAGTTTCATAAGTAGGCCCTAAGCGTTTGCGTATAATAGTTTTGAAATAGCATACGTTAGAAGTTTAATGTACAATGAAATCTTAATGTCAATTTGAGGAAAAAGAAGATTTTAGGTGGGAGTTTTACTATTGAGATTGAAACTCCCAGCACCGAAACTTTTAGTCCATTGCTGACCTTCAGATTTCAAGTTGAATTTCAAGATTTAAGTTCAACCGAGGCCAGGAGGAGACTGGCTGTTTCTGGGTTTGTTTGCATCTGGAGTACTCTAAGGATCATATCTAGGACCTTCACTGTTTTAGGTTTACAGGTAGGTTGTCTAATGATGATGGTAAGATGGTAATGTTTGGTTTATTCTTCTGCTTTAGAAAACAGTGGATACATGTATAATCAGTTCTTAGCCTGTATTCGCACAAAAAGTTCCAAGAGTTCATGATTTCATTTTGTGTAAACCCGTCCCAACCAAATAACCACCATTTCGCACATATCCACAGTGGTAAACATAGCCGACCCGCAGTCACAAGCGCTAGCGTGAATTCCAGCGAATTTCCTGTAGCGAGGGATAATTTATAGCACCGTACCTACGTGTGCAAAAAAAATTGTCTGGCCAAGATAACGGCGGAAATGAAAAGTATTGGTCTGGCTGAAGAGTTGTTGTTATTTTTGGTACAAATGTTAGGTTCGATACATTGAAAAATTGATACACACGAAATTGATAGTTTTCAGCTTGGACCCCATTTTTTGGGGGAAACGCCCCCAAAAGTTCACTTCCGGAGGACCGATATTGCCGGAACGAACACAACCTATAATAGGTTTACAAAGGAACAGTTAAACCAAATTTTGTGAAAATCGGACGTGTAGAGTGGTCACGTAGGTTATACTGTATAACGTTTTGCAATTTTATACATAGGTGTTCGGAAGGAGAAAACAACAAAACATGAACCGTTAGTTCAACGACATTTCGTTGTGGCGATAGTAATGAATTGCTAAAGATTCCTGAAGACATTTGCTAAAATGCATGGCATTGTACATATAGAAAGAGTTGCGTGCTTGTGTTGGCTGGACGTGACGTGCTATAGGTCAGGAACGGTCTCTGTGGGCGCGTGTGAGTGGGTGTCTCGCCTTCCAGCCTCTCAGCTGAGGAGGAGTACGATATACTCGTAACTACAATGAACATGCTATCGAGTTTCTATAATCTGTGGAATAACCAACAGTAAATAACAAACATAGGGCCGTTTTTTTTTAATTCAGCCTTAACCAGCGGTTAAAATTTAATTGGCTTCTAACCAATAGGAAAGCTGGATATTTTTTGAGGTTAAGTATTATTTTGCCTGTTTTGATTTTGCATTTAAGTGTTTTAGTTTGTAATTAACTTTTATAGCATAACGTATACATGTTAAATTCAATACAGAATGAAAATAGAACACCTTTATTACAGGAATTATCTTCAATAATACATTAAATGTTTTGAACGTTGCATGAAAATGTAAACATTGCAGACTGTATACAACTTAACTGGCGGTTAGCTAACCAGCTGGTTAGCAGGCAATTGAAAAAACGGCCCATAGGTGAAGCGTAGCCGCAAGCACTACCTTGAATCAAGCAAATTTCCTATGGCGGGATAAAAATTACACCCAAAGTGCCCCTTTTAACTGCTTTTTTGGACCCTTGTGACCAATATGCAGGTTGCACTTTTTGTCCGATTTTCTTAAAATATGGTACAATTGTCCCTTTTGTAAATAACAACTAGAGTAAGTTTGTTAACAGCAAAATCGGATTACATAAAGTGCCCTTTGAGGGCGGGCTTTTCCCCACAATAGGGGTTTATGCTGTAAGAGCTGTATTTATGACCCTATTCGATTAAACTTGCTTTACACATTTATGATACCTTACCCAATATGTGTACGAATAAAAACAAAATCTGTTCAGCCGGACCACGATGGTGGCTTAAAATCGTGTTCGCAATCGTAAATAAGATTGGATTATAAATACAGTAAGTTGTCACAAAAATGAAAAATATAATTGAAATCCCTGATATAATGTGTCTAAATTTTGTCCCTCCCCTTTCCGGCTTCAATTACTAACCTTACTGGGAATTCTGCGCGAACAGAATGTAGCTTATGGGGAAAAATGGAAAAATATGTATCAATAGTAAATTGGATCAGACGTAGGGACAACAGCTGATATTAATGGTTTAACGAGCTCAGTCTTGTTTTAGTCTGTTGTGCCTCTGAAGATAAACACATTGTGTTAGAAAGGCCTCAGGCAAATACAAATTTATTATTGGAATATGTGCAGTTTATTTAAAATTAGATAACTTTATATTAGTCCTGAAATTTACTATCTTACCTCGTTTCCCATAGGTCCACACGCAGGTCACCAAACCACACAAAGTAACAGCACTAACCACAAACCGCACTAACCACCCCATCGCACTGCACTACACAGACACTACCATACCGTGTGCCTCCACAACTAGCGGATCTGTTGAGGTAAGAGTCCGAGAAACCGCGGGAAATTATAGTTTACAACTCAACTACGAGTTTAAACACCGGTCCGGGTATTTACGCGCACTAACAAAGTCATAAACATCGCCGAGGGTCACACGTGCGTGCTTCTGAGTTTGAAATTCGAAGAAACGATACACCGTTGTTGTCGTGGAGAGAGACGGACTGTCAACAATCCAGCCGGCTCGGCGCGCTGCAGACAGCACGGGCACAGGCGCAGGGTGAACATTCCCTCTGCAGCAGCTAAATTTCCCTGCCGCGGGAAACTTTGAGATTGTTTTGTGATTATGCTGCAAATGTAGGCTGTTTCACAGGTATGGACACTTTGCAGACCACAATACAAAATACACACATGAAAACAAAATGTTCTCATTTTTAATTTTCAAACGTGAGTAAATTTTGTTGCTTCACAAAATGCAAGTAAGAAAAGTTAGAATTTTATAAAAATCTTAGTCATTGAGATAAATAACAAAAGCATATTATATAAAAATAATTCAGCTAGACGTAGCCATGCAAAATTGTCTTTGAAACACTCCGGTGCATTATTTTACCGATTTGTAGATTTTGTTCATAAACAGCATGGTGTAAGAATATTCTTACACCATGATAAACAGCTGTTCAACCCCGGAAGCGCCGGTTTCAAGTTTCATTTACTCATATCATCCATTCTATTTATCTTGACTGAGCTTCCATCAGTTTCATGTCATCAGATGTTATCAGATTACATAGCCAGACATTATTTAATTGTTTTAGAAAATGAGCCAAAAGCCAATTTTAATGTGTTGCCTTTCATTTTGAGTTTTCCAAAAAGTACTAGTAGATCTAATCAGCATTTCGTAAATAAATCAATAAAATAAATAACAGTAACACAATCAAGTGTAGTGTACACTCGATCGACACTATGATTGTTTAACACTGAGAGTTCAATTTCAACAAATTAGAAAATCATATTTTTAAAATTTAACCGATAATTAATACAGTAGTTGAACTATTTTTGAATTAGGAGTTCAAAACAACACTGGAATGCATGTTCTTTTTAATTTAACTTTCAAGACACAGTTCAAATGTTTTAATGTTAGGAAGAGCAAACACGAACTCTTTTGGAAGGGATGTTTTAGGGGCCTCGTTTTTGACGGGGCTTAAAACCCAGTAAGCTCCCTAAATAAAAATTATATTCAAACGTTTGTTTTAAGATCTTAGTTATTTTCACTTCGATGTTATTTTACGAGCACCACACGTTTTCACTTTTCACTGTGAGGTGGCCAATAAGACCATATTTCAATTAGTTTAGATTTCATGTCAGATAATCTCGTAGGCCTGAAATGTTTGTAAATAATTTGCAGGAAATCATACAAGAAATACCAACGGGTCAATAACGTCCCCCCACCCTTTTTGTTTCGACGAGCAAAATAAATGTTACACGAAATATTAAAGAAATTGTGTTCAAAAGTAATCAATCCACGTTATCATAAAAAGCGGAAAAATTACAATAAAATTACAACACAAAATGTGCTACAGGTGAAACTAAACGTAACGATACATGAAATTGAACATAGACTATTAAAATATGTTACTTCTTTAAAAATATAACTCTACAAAATGTTTTACTGTAAATCTTTATCTCCTGTAGATATTTTTAACACATTCTTGATGCGGCAGTTGTTTTGAAATGTTGGAGAATTTCTTTGCGGTCAGAGGGAATTATTTCTTTCCCGCGGCAACACTGGCGAGCGTCTAGTGCTGCTGTCGGCGGAGACCGGTTGAACTACGCATTGTTGATTGTTGTCCACTCCGCCAACCGCCGCCCGTCCAAACTTGGAGTTTCCTTTCTTGTAAATTCCGATTTCCATTTCGAGCTCGTTTGGTCTACTTGGGACAACATCTGGACTCATTTTCAATAAAACAATGCATTGTGTTTCGTCCGCTGTTCGCCTGTCAGTGCATAACGTAGTCCAAAGTAGGCGCATTTAATTTGAATGAACTTGTATCACACTAATAACTAATTATTTCTTTATGAATCTAAACAATATTTTATTGTCCTAAACGACAAGGTGTTTTATTTTTATGTATATATTTAGTTGAAGATTTCATGCTTACTATAATCTAAGACAGATAGACAGTCTCAAATTGTCTCATATTGTATTCCACCAGTCATGTTGGATGTAACTGAAATCGAAGAAGTCTTCTCGGTACAACTTTGAGGCAACTCTCCAAATATTGCCCAACTCAGGTACTAACGACGGCATATTAAATATAAGTATAATCTCATTATAATATTATTAACATCTTATTATAATCTTATCTCATTCCCTTATATGAGGTTGAATAAACGCCCACCTTTCCAGACTTTCATTCTGAAAAAAGAAGAAAACAAGCAGTCAGAGCGATTACAAACGTAGCAAAACTTCAGCAAAAGATGTTGACCTTACCCTGCCACTACATTTTGGAAACGTGTATTTTTGTAGTAAAATGCGATCATGTCAGAGGTATGGAAATACAGAAAGAAAGAAAGATTTAATCCATGGCATACAAGATGCATAGGTATACAAACAAAACATATAACAAAGAACAAATAAACAAAAACAACCAAAAGTTCCAGGCAAACAACGTTATTCTTCACACATTTCTTCCATCAAGTAGTCGTGTACGGAGTAGAAGGCCTTATGTAACTATAATAATCCAAACGTCAAATTATTATAAAATAAAATATATAAGGAATTTGTGCAGTAACATCCTTTATTTAATTTTAGAACAATCATTACATAACAACAAAATTTTTAACTACGATGTTTAACCACATTATGTCCTGATACATTTTAAAACTTGCAGTAAAATAACTACATTTGAAGCTGAAGGCCGAAGCGAAACGGAGAGCGGAGCAAATTAGAGTTAAAGCAATGATTACTAATCTATTCAATATAGTTGATTAGTAATCATTGGTTGAAACTAGAAAATAAGAGTATCACCATAGATAACAGAGTTTATCTTTGTAGTTTATCTCTGGTGACACATTGCCAATGAAATTCGCTTCACTCACGCCAGTGGTGCTTTTGCACTTAGCTGCGTGTTGGCCTAGTATTTATTAAAAAGTGCTAAAGATTTGTCAGAGTTGATTCTGCCAGCTTACAATATTACTGTTGAGGGACGTTACTCAACACTTATTTTATACAATAATAATTAATTGTTGTTTTAAATTAAAACTTTGTATTTAAAACTCCTTCAATAACAGTCCTTTGTTAGCACAGCAGTTCTGTGAGTAACGTAGCGTTGTTTTATTTGAAGGCGGCTTACAATCGAAAGGTTCAGGAGGAAAGCAGTTAACAAAACAGAAGTAATGAAGTATACAATTTATATTGTTTTAAATATAAAATAGATTATTAAACATCATTCACAAAATAACAGTACTAGCATTGACAGTGAGCAGTACTATAACTAATAAGACTAACTGACTATAGCGAATATAACTACTTTAAATCTTCTTATGATTATTGTATTAAGAAGACACCTTTGTTTAAAAGGATTATTGCTTTCCTATTGCAAACCTTCGGCAATATAAGTAATCCTATTTAGGTAATGAACATGTACAAGAGATCGTTGGACTAGAAAACTCAACATTATAAAAATAAATCTTAGGCTACTCTTATCGTAAAATATAAATAACATAAACCAAAAACTAAGATTTTTACAAGCAGCCACACATCAACAAAAAGTTTAAAAAATACAGTTATGGAATTCAGGCGAAAGAAAAAAAAGTATACACGCATCCATTGTTAATTAGAATAAAATGAAACCATTTGTAACATACTATCTTAAAGAAGAAATACTCGGACAGATTTCTATAATATTTACTTAAGAAGTAATATCGAACGGCTAACAAGTATGCAGAGTACCGTATATTAAGAAAAGAGTACACATAGAAAAAATACTGATTGAGAAATAGTGTGTAGTTTCGAGTATACGCTTATGTAGTTACTCAAACAATTATTCAAACAGTTTAAAATGTAGTGAAGCTTAATAAGTCTTTTTGAAGGGAACTTTTACGGTTCATAGTAGTTTTATATCCATCCAACAAAGTTGTAATCAATTATTAACATTGTAAACATCAAATCTGTTGAACCCTTAAATTCTTCATATAGTTTATACATATTGTTTGTAGACCAATGCAAAGGCAAAACTTCAATTTCTAACAACCTAAAAGTAAATTTAAAGTCATACAAAACAATGCAAATCAATACAAAACTAAATAAAAACAATACATTTTTCTTTGTTAACTTTTTACACACACTGTCTCCGGCCCAGCTGACTCAGGTACGTCAGAGCTTCAGCAGCTGCTATCTCCTCCGGGGGAGTGACTTCGGCCTCCGAGTTGTCCCAAGGATGCGATCTGGAGTCTCGGGTGTCCCAGCGGTTCTTGGGTGTCCAGAGGTCCTCTCTGGGCTTGAAGTGGACTGCACTTGCCAGCCACTTGGTCATGGACTTGGGCACAGGAGGTGTATCTTCAGCTTCAGGAGGTACTTCTTCATGAGGTTGCAAGGTGGTGAGGTTCTTCTGGATGAAGGGTTCACTGCAAGACACTGCTGGGGGAAAGGTTGGCTGAGGAGTTTTAGTGTTTTCGATGCCACTGGGTCTTTTCTTGGTCCCTTATGGCAGCCTGAAAATATAATTTACTCGGTTTTAAAATGTAAGAGCCTGAATCATGGAACATAAATTGTATTTACTTTGCTTGCAGTTTTGTAATTTTTAGAATTTTTTATAACAGTACTCCCATACGTACGAGCCTGCCACTATGGATTATAAGTTATGTAATTATGAGTTTTTGTACGTTACTGCAAAAACGCCAATCCATCTCCCAAAACACGTTGACGAAAATTGCAACGAAGTATTTTTGCAATTGACAAGGTTAGGGGTGGGATGGGGTTGATTAATTTTGAGCCATCCTGCAAACTAAACTGGCAAACCATAAAATTACTCGTATATGAAAAATACCTTTTGTCGACTCTGTGTCACACTGAAGATCGTCTGTGCTTCTTCTGTTCTTGGATGCTGCAGGTTCCCTCCCTTCGACCTCTTCCAGTGGTGGATCGAATACCCGAGGACGTCTCATTTTCCGCCTCCAGTTGGCGAACCAGTTGCAGATCTGAGACAAAAATTCATATATTACCATAAGAACAATTTTAAATATTATAGCGGACGTTATCCATCGTTTAATGAACCCCACAATGGATAACGTCCGCAATAATATATCAACCTCAGAAAATCTACATCGTCAATAACAAATTTCAAACAAAGAACAGTTATAAAGTTTTTTTAATGGAACCGACCTGCCCGGTCTATTGTGTTAGATATCAGTATGGGTGACAGATTAGAGTGACTATTCGAGACTCTAGAACCGTCCATGATTGACACTTTAATTATGAAAGCTTCTGCCATGGCTGAAATCCAACGACACTGCAGAGATCGCGGGGATGTTCTAGAAAAGCTGTTGACCTACTAACATTAAAAGAAAAGGGCTAGAAGTAGCTCCTTCTAGAAGGACTATACTCCTCAGGTCGTAAGAAGTCAGTCAGTTCCTAAAGTGATTAAGAGACGCGTCCTTTGTGAAAGAATACAGGGTTACACGGGAATCGTAAACATTCTGGGTCACACCCCTTGAGTCTCGGTATCAGTGATGAACTACGTTGAGCCCGCGGTGGACATCTGCGAGTCATCTTAGACAGGATGGTCTGACAGAGCTTCTTCGTGGTACTTCCGGAGAGTGCTACCAGGAAGACAAGAGAGTGGAAGCAAATATCACCATAACACGGTCTTTGGTGGAAGGGATTTCGCGCCGGGATTTCGAATAGACTGTGAAGTGTGAATTGCGAAATAAGGAACTGTACATCACGTGCGTGCTATCAATCGCAGATCTGACAATGGTATTCACCTGGACATCGGTAAGACCTGTCTGCAGGGCGAGTTCTCGCTTCTCCTGTCTACTGGGGTAGGGGTTCCTCCTCCGAGGTAGCAGCCAACTCTTCAAGCACTTCTTGATCTCTGGGGTGAACACTTTCTTCATCTGATGCACGTCTTTCACCGCCTTGCTGTCACACATAGAACACATCTGGTGTTATTGCGTACGATATTTTACTTCTTAAGTTGTTTTGTGTAGTCAAAACTTTTGAATTGATAACAAGAGGCTCGGAAAATTGGGATTTTATATGCCTAGATATATTTGCAACATTAGCCACAAAAACTAGATACAACTTCTTTACCAAGCTTCGTCCTTTCTACCTGAAAGGCTTTTAGCCGAAAAATACCACGTTTGATTCACGATATCATAAATTTACCTGAACCTGTGGGCAGTTCGTAGAGAACGTTCACCTCTTGCACCCCGCCTTCTTGACATCCATTCGTTAGAATCTTCTGCTGCGCACCGAGATTCCTGGTTTGCGCTGTCTTCCACCATCCTAGCGTGAAATAAAGGAGACAATTAAAACAATAAAAATAAAGTAACAGTTTTTTTCAATAAACAAATCACACACAAATACAACGTTTTAATAAAAATCGGGACGTAATAAACAACAGTTTCCAACGCAAAACTCGCACGGTGGGGTCACCGATTTGGTGTGTTCATGTGTTATGGGCATTTGATTATTTTCGATCCGTGACTTGGTTCTCATGTGTCCATCTACAAGTTCAAATGTAGAACTCCACATTTGCCTTTAATTGGGTTGGAAAGAGAGTTCTCGTTCCAACCCAATTAAAGGCAAATGTGGAGTTCTACAAAGGTCAGTTTTAGGTCAGATATTATGTATGCCACTTGTTAGTAATTAGCTCCATGTCTCCATGTATTAAATGGCGTGCAGAATATTGTTCAATATGCTGATGATACTACATTAGTTCATAAGCATCAACAGTCCCATTGTTAGAATAATCCGCAAGAATCTGTGTTCAATATTTTAAATTGCTTAGTTTTAAACCAATTAAAAAAACACACACTTTATTACGTTTGATATTGGTAGACCATACATTAAAGATTCACTAATAGCAGTATTGAAAAATGAAATTATAAACAGAGCTGATAATATTACATTTTCATGATCGAATTTAAATAGTTATCTAACATGGGAGTCACATATTGATTTTGTTAGCAAAAAGTGTTCCTGTGTATTTATCTTGAAATATTTATCACAATACTGCATACTCGATATTTTAAGAATTGCATGTTATTTCGTATACCTGAAGCAGTAATTTAAGGTAAATAAATTAATTTTAATTGAGATAATCAATTAATTTTACATTGTATGCTATGTTTTTTATTGAAGACGGTTTAAACCGAAATATATAATGGTTTATGGTTTTTAGAGTTACCTTTTTTCCTTTCAGTTTTTAAGGTAAATAAATTTTAAAACATCTAGTGTCTAAAACTATAGTACTAACATCCAAAGTACAAAAACATATCAAAAGTATATAGCACACCATGAGTTAAAACAAATTGTCAAATGGGTAGTATAATAATAAACTTTAAGACCCGATCAAACAAGTTACGAGTGTATGTACGAATATACACCTTTTTTGCACAATTAATACCACAAGCGAAAAGTAAAACTCTGGACATCTTGTATCCAACCCAAATGTTAAGTTTTATAGGTTCTTTTAGTAATGCCTAATTACAAGTTACAACTCTATATTCTTACAAAATTCAAAATAAGCAAATTTTCCAATCCTCCTTTAGTGCGGGGGAAGGGGTATTTCATATCCTACACTCTCTAAAAAAGCCTAAACCCCTATCTTAGTGGTAAATAATCCATTTACCAACAGTCAATTTTGGTGGACAATTTTTGCTGATTATATAACGAACCTAACTTAAAGATTTCCAAAATAAACATCTTTTCGTAAATTTCGAAAGAAAATATTGTACCAATTGTAGAGTGGTATTTGTGTAGATATATACAGTGTGTTACAAAAATGTGTAGCGCGCTAAGCAGAATCGGATTTTACGTACAAAAGTAAGTCGAAAATGTCTAGTATTTTTTTTTATTCCGGCTTAGTATTGCCGTAATCCGCCATTTTGTAAATGTTTAAAAAAGACTAATAACTCAAAAATCCTTTGAGATATCTTTGTGAAACTTGGTATAAACCTTAATTGCATTCCTAATAACATTTTCCAAAAATATTTTTTATATGACTTATTAAGTTTCAAAATGATGGTAATTTAAAATTTCAAAGTAAAATGGAATCAAATTAGAATTTGACTTAGAAATTTTGGAATGGCCGCCATTTTGAAAAAATAAAACAATTAAAATTTAGACCAAAGTGATTTTGAATTATAAATCATTTTCAAAAATTAACAAAATTGTGGATTACAATTAAACTAAGCCGCAATAAAAAACATGTTATTAGATATTTTTGACTTACTTTTGTGTTTAGAATCCGGTTCTGCATAGCACGCTACACATTTTTGTGACACCCTGTATACTTGACAAACAAAAAAATATTAAAAGCCCACTGACTCAAATTAGACAGTTTTGTCATTTAGTTATAGATCGAAATTCAATCGTTCATTATACCGCAATGTCCCCTAACAACATTAAAATCCATCAGCTAAATGTCGAATATTAATCGGATAATAGCCATTTTAAGACCCGAATATACCTTTAACTATGTAAGTAATAAAAGTGAGTTGGGTTTTGTGTTTTGCCATTTTTATATAGAGGTGCTACGAAACTGAAAACTTCTGTTTTGTTCTAAATGGCAATAGAAATGAATAACGCTATTTCCTATGAAAATTCACTAACATCACCCAATAACCTGAACAACAGCTGTCATGTAAAGCCTATAGTATTCAGTACTCACCCACTGTTGTCTATGACACGGTCACTGACTCACTGATGCTTGGGCATTTGTTGCTACAGCTGACTATTTCGAGCCCAGAGTCCGCTCTCCCACGGCGCTCGCTTTTTGACACCTTGTTGTTCCACTGCCATCTATTTAAATACTTAAATCCCTTCTGTGAGTATATTTTTGTCTTTTGTCTGCTATGCGTGGTTTAGATAATTTTTATATGAAGTATTATTTGTTACATTTAAATTTGGCCTTCTCAATATTATGTAATTTTTTTCGCCAAATTTCTTAATTCGTCCAACTTTAAAACCATCTAAATTTAATATTAAACCATTTTTACAACTGTTACCAAAGACTGAAGACTGTTTTGAAATGTGTGACGTTTTATTTTATTTGATATTTAACCCTAGGGCTGCTAGTTCGGAGAGGACCAAGGAGACCTCACTGGCCCATAGTGATAGTGATATAAAATATAAAATTGTTCTATAGTTGTAAAACAAAATACTCACATGAGTATACAACAATGTTTTAAATTATGGAAATAAAACCTATTTATAGAGTTGCGTAATGTATCATTTTTGTTTTCTCTCATCAGCTGATTTATAATTGTTAAAGAGTAAATACAGCTAAAACACACGTTTTTCAAGGGTTTAAGAATTATTGTTCCTAGCATTTCTTATACCAAGATGTTTAAGAATTGTGTTGAATTTGTGTTATTTGTGCTCGACTGCGCTTCCCGACAACTTTCAGCTTTTTTTTAGTTATGTACCTATGGTGTCTCGATTTTGTTTACATGTCTTGTTATAATATATTTTTATTTAGTTGTTTCTGTTTTTCCACATCGGTTACCTTCTTTGTACCCACCAGTGGAGTGGACCCACCGGTATATCGACTTGTTTACAATAACTTCATCATAAATCCTAATTAATTATTATAATTGTAATAATTTGTAACTAGTTCTGCGGTGAAATTACTATAATAATAGTAATAATCTGTGGTTGGGCCCAGTGGCACCACGGTTTTAAATCGGGAATAATGGTTGGTTCGCTATAAGCTCTATGCCGTTCTGACTCCAATGTTCTATTAGAGTAGGTACAGCCATAAGACCACCGAGACTCTGGTGAAATTATATACTGGCAATGAAAATTGTAAAATGTACGCTAAGGGTGTGGGTTGAATAGATGGACTGTGATAACAGCTTTGTTTACAAACAAAATATCGAACAGCAAAGTTAAAACAATTGAAACACCTGCTGTTTAAGGTTGGAAATCTAAGATAACTACTAAAAATTCATGTACTAGTAAATAATGCAAAAATTTTACATGAGTGCTATTAAGATAAATATTTAACTTATAATAATAAAACATTACAATACAATATTTTGGATTTCAATACAAAAAATACAAGTTTTCGATTACAATACAAGTTTTATTCATAGACAGTTTGATGTTGTTGTACTTATAAATTATCTAATAAGAACAAGCTCTTGATGATAAGTGTTCATGACCTTTCTCAATATGCTGTACAGAACACAGTGGTAAATGACGTTTTCAGGCTACGCAGCAAGATATTTAAAATTGTTGTTACAACTTCAAAAGTTGTTGTATATAGCCTGTATTTGTATTAAAAAAATTGAAATATCCAACAATTTATTTAAATTATTACAAAATTATTGAAACTCGTTTAACGAAATATGTACAGGTTTACGAATTCGTAATAATGTTACAGGCTTCCTACAAACCAACCTATTATTTTGATATGTTTTATTGGTGAAAAGTAAACAGCACCTTTTAATTAGCAGACGCCATTTTGTAATTAGCACTTTGTTGACGAGCCGGAAGCAATCCATTAATCAGAGCCCATTGATTACCATCTACTGCTTGTATGATGCATGATGGGTCACAGGTGACGGTTTAGGATATATTAAGTTGCTGCCTGCTTTGATTTGCTAGGAAGCGGTGACCGCTATGTAACGGCCGTAATATGACGGTGATCCTTTGTTTTCGATGTGATCATATGGGAGTATTTTCTTAGGGAGCGGTGGCCATGTCCATATGCATTAAAACACAAATCACCGTAATATTATGGCCGTAAAAACCGGTTTCCGATTTGTGAGGAAGACATAGCATAAGGAACTGTCAAGCGCACCCAGAATGAAAAAGGTTCTGCACCGGTGTAATACCGGTAGATGCCCAGAACGCACCTATTTATCTTTGTGTGTACTGTACATATATTTTATTTTTAAATTCTTATAACAATTGTAAAGCAAGTATAAATTTTATTAAATTTCCAAGGTGTTATGGTTTGATAAACGCTCCCGTATTTTCCATAAATACGCTTATTTTCATACAGTTCGTCAGGTTTAGCATGGCCGGTGAGATGGCCTATAGGGCCAACTTACTCTTATGTAACAAGTTCAACAAACCATTTTCAATTACCATAATTATATTCTCATTCCTGTAAACTTCAAGTAAGCATTATTAGCACAGGTTTTAGTAATCTAGAAAACATTTTGTTAACAACAAACCAAACAGGTAGTTATTACGAAAGTGCGGCAAGGAGGGGAAAGGGTAGATCCCTTCCCTAAACAAAAGAGGGTGTCAGGGGAGTCTGTCGCAAACCAAGTATCGATTTTAGGTTATGTTCTCCACGTGCGGATGTAAACAACTGCACAGCCGGTCTAAAGTATAATACGAAACAGCTGTTTGTTCCCAACAATGTTTACAATTGACTTGCCACACCTTGTTATCAGTGTTAACTATCCTGATGATTTTTTTGATGACGCAACTAATCGGTATCTGACATCGACACTCGCGCCTGCGCCCTGATGTAACGGACGAGAGAGTTTTTAGGGCTTCCAGTGTCTCGTTTCAGTAGAGTAAACGTAGTGGAGGCATCGAACGGTCGATTTATTTCGTTGTTCGATATATACATCGATAGTTTAGCGCCCAATGTTTAGCAGTGATTTCTTGAGAGAAAAATAATTTATCCTGAAAAGCCAACACTTAAAGCTGCACAGATTTGAGTGGAACGATGTAAATAATGTAATTATATAACCCAAGATATTCTTAGAATCAATTGATAGCAGCAAAGTCTATTGCATAAGAATTAATTGTAGCAAAACCAGCTCTTTGTTGAGAAACTGCTTGAGAATCACTTGCAACTACAAAGCCTCATCAAATTATTGTCTTATTATCTAAGATATACAGAAGGTTACCCGTAAGTTAATATAAAATTATAGTCGAATTCAATTAGAGGAAAATACACATGTAGATTGTGTAAAAAACAATTTGAACCAATAAATTGCATTTTTGGAAGTTTATTTTGAAAATATAGTTATTTAATAAAAAGACACAGCAAGTTCTTTCAAATCTCAATGACATTTCAGACATAGCTTGAATTAAATCTTGTATAGTTGAGAGCCTATTCAATCAAAAGTTTTAACGGTAATGAATACCAAGGGGCCCATATGTAAACGTGAACTCTAAATATGTATTTTACTAATTACATAAACAATATTTTTTAAGGATAATGCGTTATAACATACGTTAAAAGAGGACTCAAGCAAAATACGTAAAATCGGACTTACAAACACTCGACTCAATCGAGACAAACAATCGACCCATCGACACAACCACTGCACAATCGATGATTCTCCTATCTGTTGCCATGACTACAGCCAGTTGAGCGAGGGCCGGGTATCAGTGAGGTCGCGTCATGTCGGTCCAGACAGGGGAAACCACGTGCGCCGAGGGCAAGGCCCCTGAGGGGGAGGGCGGAAAAATGGTGCTGAAAAGAAAAATAACCCTAATGAACGGCGTAGCGATAATCGTAGGAACCATCATAGGGTCGGGCATCTTCGTGTCGCCGGCGGGGGTGTACAAGTACACCAGGTCCGTGGGGGTGTCCCTGGTCGTGTGGATGGCCTCCGGGGTGTTCTCTACGCTCGGGGCTCTGTGCTACGCGGAGTTGGGCACCGCCTTCGCTCGCTCCGGAGGTGACTACGCGTACATCCTGGAGGCTTTCGGCGACCTGCCGGCGTTTCTGAGATTGTGGGTCGCTCTGCTCATCATCAGACCCACTACTCAGGCTATTGTCGCTATGACGTTTGCAGAGTACGCCATCAAGCCGTTCTTCCCCGAGTGTGCGCCTCCGGGAGTCGCGGTCACCCTGCTGGCTGCGGGCTGCTTGTGTGAGTACCTAACAAATTATTAAACACGAATAAACACACGCGCAAATAGAAAAATAAATATACAATATTAGCTATAAAAACCTACAGTGATAAGTATTACATACTGCACGGATAATGGATATCCGTGTGATTAGCCCATAAAGTTTTCAAGTGATAAACTCAGCAGTATTTGGACAAACTCAACAAAAATGGTGTGCGGAGTTGACGTAACACAGAGATAATAGAACTTTATTTAAATCAAACTGACTTTTATGTTTCTATTGCAATTTCCCCTGAAACAAGCACTTACACTACAAATTGTCATATTTCTCTCTAAAGTTATTTGGAGTTGACTTAAACATTGCTATATGTTTCTTCATTACGTTGGCAAATTATAGTGACAAACCTAACCCTAGAAGAAATGCACACAAGTCCTTAAAGTTAAAGACAACGTAATTGGTTCTTAAAGCGGTTGAGCTCGCCACCGAAAGAACGAAAGAGGAATCGGACTGACCAGTGAGCTTGAATACTGCCTCGTATATACAGAGTATCGGTGAACTCTCTGGACATGCTATGTAGACATGTTCCTTGAGTCAAAACAATAATATTTTACCATATAAACAGCGCTTATTGTCTCCGGCGCTTCGTTGTCCGTCTGCCTGGGTGGATGTGTTTTTACTAAAATAATTATGCCAATAAAACTAATGCTCTGATTACAAAGGTTTGGTCAAAAAATTAAAATGTCATTTCCTAATTAGGAAAAAAATATTATTGTTTTGACCCAAGGAACATGTTTAAAAGTATGTCCAGAGAGTTCACCGACACCTTGTATAATAATCCCCAGTAGCATCAATATAAATAACTAACTTCATTTAACTTTCCTCTTTTAAAATCAAAATTTAAGGTGGTTTTATTTCAGTAGTTTATTAAACGAAAAACATATATTTCTATAACAGGTGTTTTATGTGTCTTTTGAGTTTTCTTTGACATTATTATGGCAGGGTGAGCCTGTAAGAAGTAAACTGCGTACGTATTTAGCCCCTTTAATGCTAAAGGCACCGTATGTCCGAAAAAATATTACGCAGTAAAAGGATTTTAGTTCTTCCAAGTTTCAGCTCATTCATCACACGCCATTTAATTTGACATTAGGGAAAACTGCGTCCGCCCTTTAGGCGGAGTGATAAGATAAGAGATTATGTGACGGGGTCGGAGTCCGTCAAATATAGCACTGATAACAATACTGATAGTGGTGGACTAGTTTACTACGCACACATAGATAACAGAAACACGCAGACAGATGATGGACAAAACTGCTTTGCGATAAAGTCTAACCGATTATTGAAGTCGAAAAGTGTAAACAATGTAAACGTTCGCGTAGGCTATGAAACCACGTCAACTTTGAACACAAGTATTTTAAACTCCCACTTTCAGTTTTGTCTCGTGAAAGTTCTAAAGTCTTAATTATATTTTGCTCTTGGTTAATACTGTGCTCGTAAGATAATTCCTACTGTTGGATGTTATCACTATTTATGTAAAGGAGGCTTAAGGAGAAATATGCATACATAAAATTAGTCTTCCTATTTCAAATATAAACAAACCCATAAATATAATCTAGTTCTTCCGGTTTATACCGCGTCCAAACTGCATAATTAGGTTGAGATATTTCGGCCTCGCTGTGGAGTATCATCTTCAGTCAGTGATTGGCTGAAACTGAGCTACTTGCTGTCTGCTGTCCTATCGGTGGTAAACCCATAAATACACAATATATGTAATATAACCAGTTGCCGAAATCAATGCAAATATCTTACCAAATCGTTTCGCAGTTCTATGAAACCCGGTAGTAAAGTGTGATTTGTAATACAAAATTCACACCAGCAAAGCCATATGATCTAAATGCTTCAACAATCGCTAATGCTGACCAAAGCCAAAGACGGTATATATCGGTAGATTTCCCATGCACATGGCTGGCGATAGCAACTGTTTTTAGTTCGGCATCCAACATCCTTGGCAGTGCCACTAGTCCTCGTGTAACTCACACGCAACCGCGTGAGTAGTACAGTACCAGCAAGTAACACCCCATATTCCAGTTCCCAGAGCCTTATAATAACACTGATTGGGCAGTCTTCTTCTATTGACTTTGAGTTTAACACAGGATCAAAGCTGTGTAAGCATTGTTAAATACTGTAGTGGATGTGTTAAAGGTCACCTGCTGAGGTAAAACTCTATTTAAATGTAAATTTTCTAATATTCTTCGAACGACAGGTAACTGACGCTACAGACGACATTCGTTAATCGATTCATTTTTTGTACAGTGAAAAATTTAAATTTCGTCATCATGTAGATAGATATTGCTACTTCAGTGGTTTTTATTAAAAACATAGCTTTTGATTACCTAGTATTTCCTTACTTTGTTTATATTCAAATCCTTTGGGATCTTTGCTGTAAAAGATGTGACAAACGTAATTTAATCACAATTTAAATACAATAAAAATAAAAATTGTTGCATAACATCGTTGTCAAGGCAACGCAGCATCTCTGGGCTGGGAATGTTTATCATTTTAACACGTGTGCAATTACCTTTATGAGGCTTCTGTTTATAAGCGACACTTAGTAAAGGTTCAAAGTCCGCTAACTCTTCTGTGAAGGCCAGACATGTGGTAAAGTTGGGAATCCAGCTTACTTAGTTGAGATACCATAATGCACCATGCATGAAAGGCAAGTTCAGACACAAAGGTATCATCTGGATATTAACCATTGCAATATTATCCTGGAATTTCCGTGGATCTTGTTAAATCTGCTACTGAAACGAAATCACAAAGACGAAGATGGCTATTCAAGTATTCGTAGTTCAGCACATATTTCTTCGATAGTATCAGTTCTCACGCAAATACCATGACTGAACGGTGCGACGCGGGAAGGCCACAGAGTACGGAGTTCAATGAGAACTACATCAGCTGACCGTGACATAGTAAACAGACTTTCCTTCCTTGAGTCAGCTGACGATGCAAACATTGCTTCAGCACCTGTTGGAACGCAGAGGCGTGGTGCGTCGCATTCCACGCAGGTAATTTGATATAACACTGCAGTGCGTTTCGAGGACGATTGAAATTCTCGGTCCTAATGTGGTCTCAGAAGACGGATAAATGCGAATTCCATCGGGTCCGAAATTGTAATTTGTGCTCCCAAAATTTAATGATTAAATATTGCATAGTTTAATTATTTTGTCATTTGCGATAATGGTCTCACAGGGAATTAAAACGTTATACAATAAGTTAATGACAAGTTACATGGGAGAGTGCAGAGTTCAGTTTAACTTTCCAAGGTACGGTACAGTTGTAGTTATTCGTGTTTTAGCTGTGTACAGTACTGTATTTCAAGTCAAAATGCTACATTCGTACAAAATTCGATTATAAAAATTAAAACCAAATTTAGAAATCAAACAAATATTTAACTACATTAAAAAATATACGTAATAAACCCGTTTGGAATTTTAAAGGTTGAGTTAAAACGAAGAGAAAAAGGTTTCATACAATATTGCAAACAATTCCTAGTTCTGAGAGGAAAAACAAACTCATCATTCAAACTATTGAGAATGCAAATTACCAAGTAATCTAATCGTAAAATTTGGCTCAATGCATCACTTACTACATAGTACTGACTGCAATACTTTATCTAAGTCTGGCCTGTTATCAGTCCTTGGCCTACTACTCAATGTATCATGCCTCTAAGCAGTGGCATGGTAGATCCACCTATTGAATCTGCCAGTAGAGTGAGGGACGAGATTTCCTAAGGTGCGGCGATGTCGGCTCGCTCGGAGGAATTCGTGTACAGGAGCAACCAAGGCGAATGCGTTGAGGTTACATTTTTAAAAGGCGATAGAGGTAGTTAAATCTGTGATTGGGACAATGAATACCCTCTAGGAGTGGTTGGTATCTAAAATAAAAAATTCAAAGAAATGAACTCTAATTGGCGAGAACGCACTTATGGTGGGTCTACTTAAGAAGAACATAGTGTTGGAGTTAGAAGAAGAGCCTTAGACAGATCATAAACCATTTGAAGATTTGAATGAGGGATATTTACAAGAATGGATACAGAAGCTAAACCCAAGAAAGGGAAGATTTCCGTAGAAGCTAGTCCTGAAGAAAAGAAGAATTTGTCTGAGGAAATTTTGTTCAAAGGTGGCCCTAATGACGAAGCATCACAGAAGGAGAAGGCAGTGCTAAAAACGAAATCACTCAAACTGCAGGAGTGGCTATCCATCACAGGAGCCACCACAGGGTCTAAAATATTTATTTTAAGTTTCTTGATCCTATTTTGATGTGACTGTTTGCCTTTTTGAAATAAGTAGTTCTCGCTCTGTGCCTTAAAACACTCTGATGCACACAATCATTTTTATTCTAACTGTGAATAACTGAAGCACTTGAATTTTTAATAGTTAATAATCCTCCTCTTAAGATGAGCTCATCATGCTAGTCTAGGCGGCCCAAAGCCACTGCTTTTAAACATTTTCATGTACACACACTTAGGCTAAGCCAAAGTCAAATCTCACCTGACTCGATTTTATGGTAATTAAATGTGATCTTTGGGTAAACTTTGAACATACGTACTGAGTTTTCAGAAGCATATAAGCTTAAGAGTTCCTTCTTTTCAAACGATGCCTCCTTGAAACTCTTCCAATTTAAGGAGAAGGAGATGTTACTAGGTTTCAATTTGAAGGAGGGCATAGAAGAGTCAGGAACGTACCGACGTAGTACAGGGTTATTCAAAAGAATGTCCCACTTTCAAACAACTCTCCAGTCTCCTTCATTTATTATTACTTAGATATACATAAATTAAATACTAGTAAAAAGAGCACTTTTCAAAGTTTGTCTTCCTCGGTAGGACACTTCTATAAATGCTCACTTGTCCTCTCCTGACTGCTCCCCGGAAAAATCATAATAAATTTTCCCGTAGATCACGAAGTTAATATTGATTTATGGCATTGACTACAGGTTTGATAGGGTTCCGCAGGTCATTTAGATTTTGTGTCAGAGTGGATACGCAACCTTCACCCTTACATAGCCCCACAAAAAAATTTACAAGTCAAAAATTAAAAAGGAAACCATAAATCTAAACTCTCGCCTAACTGAACTGACTGGCTTTTTAGATATTCAAGAATGTGAAATATCTTGTGTTGAATGGGCAGCCATCTTGTTGATAATTAAAAGCAGAAATTACCTCTCAGTATTGTGTAAAACACTTTTTGAAACTTCTTCTTTTCAACCATATGTAAATTATTCATGAAGCACTCATACTGTAAAAGTTAAAGAACAATCAAATTAGGATATTCTTTTTGAATAACCCGTATAATGTAAATTAAGTAGTAAATTAAAAAGCCTTTATATTGTATGTTTGAAAAATACCTTGATGTCAGAATAAATGGGAAATTTCAGCTTCTTAACGAATGACGTTTGCGCATTCACGTCATATGTCATAGTAAAATGAGTTTTTATTCTTAGATAGTTACACACTTACAGAATGCTCAGATGTATTAAAAAACATTATACTTACTCAATTCATAAGCCTTGTTTATAATAAGCGGGTCATATTTTATTCTTTGACCCTTTAAACTTATTAAAATAGCTACAGTAGGTTTAATTTGTTTTCAATAGCTGTGCGATATTATTGTTTATTGACACTTCAAAGTGATCAGTTATCTTTTGCTACTGGTCTAGAGACATCACGTGATCTCATGTTTACTCGTATAAATCCTTATCAATCCCCACGTGCAATAGCGCAGTATCATTGATAAGCAGTCATATCACCCAGCTACGATAACGAAAGCCGGACTGTACAGATAAACCAAATTTTTTGCTTTAGCCGTAAACAAAAAAATAATGATCAATTTTCTTTAAATGGCAGAAAGTAAATAATTTTAACAACGTTAGATTCAGATACGAAATTTTAATAAGAAATTCAAATAACTAATTAATTACTACCAAGTCTGCATGCCTTACTAACCTCCACCATTTTTATCGTAAACTCAAAACTAAACAAATCTTCGACACGTTAACATGAAAATAAGTATAAAGGTTCACAAACATACTAAAACTAACTGGCTTAACTAAAATAACTAAAACTAATGCCTTAGCTACTAAAGTTCTCATGAGTTATACAATTCATTTCTAGAGCAGAAAGGCTGATCCTGTAGACAAGACAAAGCTTCTTTATTCACACAAACATAGAGTATGGTGATGGTGTCAAAGTTATACAATTCATGAAGGAAGGCTGATCTTGTAGCAGGTGTTCAAATAGTCGCTGCACAGTTGTCTCTAGTTCTAGTTGGCTTCTTTTGGAATTCCAAAAAAATTTGTTTTATGTTGGTTGGTCTTGTATCAGGATTGTTTAGTTTGAGTTTTTTCTATAGTTGTTGTTTTTGTTATGTACCTGGTTTTCGTCTGTGGAAATAGGGTTGAAAACTGTTTTTGTTTATTCTGTAGTTGTTTTTTGGGTCTGTGTCAAGATAAGATTAATGTTGGTGTTAAAGGAATTGTCAGCAGACTGTTTTGGTTTTCTTACTTTGATTATGTCTTCAGGTGTTGTCCAAACAGCCGCTTTTAGCTGTTGATTCAGTTCCTCAGGCAGTGCATTCAAATCTTTGCCCACACTCAGCTAGCTGTCTTCTCTGAACAGAAAGAACTTTTAGAAAGGTCTCATAACAGGTTAGTATTCGTTGGTAGCGCAATTGCAGCCAAACTAGTTTTGGGATTGAGAAATGAAATTCCTGCAGGCGAAACTATCAAATATCAGTTGTGAAATATGAATGGTCTGTCAAGTCAGTTACGACGCAACTCTTTCATGGTTTTGTCATTCGATCTATTCTGTCAATAATCTCGACCCTATAACAATATTGTTGCCGATGGAGCTAATTGGCTGACTTAAAAAAAAATAAATGCCGATCGATGTGATTTTCAGATTAGTTCATATAATAGCAGTCACCCGTGAATAATGATATGCATAGTTTTTCTTCTTCACGCTGAAATAAATTATTTGTTATTTTGTGTGTTATAAAACAAGACATAAAGACAACGTACACTATTAAAGACTACAGAGCAAGATCATGAATGTTCATTCTTAGTGCATATGTTTTTGTTCCTGGACCGAGACTTGCCTTGCACATCATCGCCAATGTCATTTAAATACGGTAAGTTCGCGGGAAACTATAAATCTGAAGCAAAGAAAAAGCCATTGCCGATGCGTAGGCACAAGTGCTACCGTGACTTCTAGCGAATTTTTTGTAAGGCGTTTTCCTTCCAAAATTCATGCTAAACATCGTGCTATCAAAGCTGTACTTTATGGTCCCATTTCGATTATACTTGGTGCTTTGCGACCCCCTCCCCATAGTGGTTTTACTATATAAAACTAACAAATTTTACGATCCATTTTGGAGTTTACAATTATGTACCTTCCATGTACCATGTGTGTAGTGTGAGTACAAATAAAAATAGTCCAATCGGTCAGCCGAAGATGGCGGCGAAATACAGATCTTCCACTGCCAACTAAATGGATTTTGTTGATTTTGTATATACATTTTATATACGGTGCCATAATGGGTTATTCATAAATGGATCATGGTTTGTTCTATGTCGTTTCGTTCTCTTTGGCGGTAGAAATGAATAGCTCTATTTCTGTGATATAGATTCTTTTCACAGATAGCAAACTGAAAAAGCTCATTCCATGTTCATTAATTAATAGTCATCAAACCTTTTAGAAGGATCACCCCACCATTGTATCAAAACGTCGTTAAAAATCAAGACTAAAATTTTCAGAATAAAAACACTATTGTCGAGCCATTAGGTTCACCAACTGACGTAACTACTTTCTATATCTTGTCAAGTTGTCTATCAGACCTGCCACCCAGAGTCATGTAATTAACATCCGGAGAACCTACGACCTCTCATTAGTCACTGTATCTTCAAATCTGTCTGAGCTATTTATAGATCCAACTATGTTTCGAGAGACATCACGATTAATGACTTTTTACGGTTTCTTATAACAATTATGTGCACATTATATGGAGATAGATTTATTTATACTAGTACATTGACGTTCAAATTCCTGGAAGTAATGTGACGTTGATTGTGCTTTTTAGTCTGGGAATGCATGCATAAACGGTGTGTGTAATTGTAACGATACCGGTATAACAATATCACTAATCTCTAATCACTATCACTATTTGAGATGCCGACCACTCTCTTGAGGGGTATTTTAAGGCAAATATGGGGTGAGGGATGAGTGTGATGAGTGGTAGTAATGAGTTATGAGGTATAGTCTTGTTACAAACTAAGGCCGACTCTTCCTTAGAATGGGTCATTAATTAAGCCCAATGACCAATGGAAATACAAGGACCAACGGCAACGTGACTTCCGAACCACCCAGGTGATGGTCTGATATGTCTAAACGATGGTAGGAGTTGATGCGGGTATCATCAGATGATCACTGAGACTATCTGAGCCGTTTAGACCTTTATCATCCTCAAAACCTGACCTCCATGAAGCTGGATTACAGGACCACGCCACAAGTCCCAGTCTGTAGCTAATTGTGGTGATATTAAGTTTCAAACATTGCATCATAAAATAATCACACTGGCTTATATGTATCATTAACTTTGATAATACTGTACTTTATTCCACTTAACGATAACACAATTTTTGAAAAATTCAGTTGTTACCTACAAATTGTAGCGTAAAACAGCAATTTCAAAGTTAAAAAATAAAACTTTAAAACTCATATTTCGAAACGTATTTTTATTGTTGATTTTTCAATAGATTGGTGTACAGTAATTTTAAATAATCCAACCGATGTTATGTTTTACCTTGACTCTAGGTCATTATGCCTATTTAACTTGAAATTTGCATTTTGTTGACGAGAAAATATGACCATAAAGACGATCCCTCGTACACTCTGCCGCTGTGCACAGTTCGGTAGTTTTCTGCCAGTTCGGTAGTTTTCTCATGCCATTAGGATCCACGGATCAATCTTCCATGATTTGGAAAATGATGGTTTATCTTGTAACTAAATGCTGTTTGTTAACGACTGCAAGTTTATTGGCCAAAAATTGAGATGGATTTCTCGTTGAACCCGATTTTAGTCGACGTTCGTATCGTCAGGATATTGATGAGGCGATGAGCCTATGCCGTTGGATAAAAAAAGTTAAAGTTTGTCTTGTTTTACGAAGCGAAGTTAGGACTACAAAGTTCTCTCAACCATTCAACCTCGACCTTTACCTGGCGTTACCGTGTACTGTAGTCACATTATCGACTATGATCGATGATCGACTATATTCACATGATCGAACCCGCGCCAGCGTAGTGATGACTATCGTGCACGATTCCAACTCGCCACAGGTCCACGGGTTTAAAGCTACAACCACAAACCGGAAAGGGTGGATATTATAATTATAATTAGAAATATCTGGTATAGTTTTCGCACCTGTCCTAAAAGGCTTATGTGATGACCAGCAAATAAGTTTTGCTGCCTTTCATCTAAAAGCCAACACATTCCAATAAAAGATATCTCACTATTGAACGTGTAATTATGTATTTGCATTCAAGACACAAATAAGAAGAACGTGGGTGCGGATTATTTGTGCATATTGTTTGCTGCTTCAAGAAGCTTCCTTGGTTGAATCAGCTGGTTTACCTCAAGATTTGTTTATCAACTGTTCACCAGAAAAGTTACCCAGAACTCTCTCCAAAACAAATACAAGTAGAATTGCGGTAGTAAAATTGTTACTCTGACTACGGACAAACTGTAAATTAAATTTTGTTTGTAAAGAAATAACTTCTTTTAGTGCTCGTGAGTGTATAGTGAGTATACGAGACAAAATCGAAGGCCTAAAACATGGGAACAAGGCTTCTTTCAGCTAATATTTTATTTCATTTTTTGCTTAACCAAAAACATGATTACATAGTAACACTGATCCTGTGTGGTCCGTGATGCGTAGCATATTGCTAATAGCTTTGCATTGTTGTTCCATACAATAGTTTGCAGCGAATCTCGACTATACAAACTGTTTACGGTATATGATAGTTACTAGGAAACAAATACTAAATCGCTATTAATATTACTGTATGTACAAGTAGTATAAAAAGTAAAGATTTTATAAGAAATGTATCGCAGATTGGCGTACCTAATATAGTTGCAAATATATTGCTACTAATAATGTAGTTACTTTACCTATCTCCATTACACATAACTGAGGAGGTGGCGTTCAAAAAAGGATTTGTCACAAAAATCACCTGGTTGAGATTTTGGTTGCAATTTAAAGCTGTTTTTGAACACCACATGTTAGTGAATAAAGGTTTGATCAAAAAAATTTAGTCCAATGGGTTTTCACATGTAAAATATGGATAGCCAAACAAAATAAGTTTTGTCCACGGTAGTTGGTCGATCAGAAAAGGTTTAGTCAAAGCCCACCAATCACAGGGCGGCATTGGCCCTACCCATGATGTTCAGTGCTCTGTTGTTTGAGGTTAGGTTAGGTTTAATTTTGCTTAAATATGATCAATCAAAAGAGGTTTAGTCCTCATAAAGTTCATTCAAAAGAGGTCAATCATAACGAGTTTAGTCCATTGTATAAACTTAATTTTAACGAATATGACCATAATATTTTAGTTTAATGTTTATTTTTAGGGTCCAGAACAAGCAATCTTTCATGTAAAAAAAATGTCATAACACCACACCTGAAAAATATAACAACAGTTTTTTCAATATTCTGAACATTTTTCTAGTTGTGACAAACCCTTTTTTGAACGCCACCTCCTCAACTGTATCCTTAACATTTTGTCTTGGTGTTTGTTTTACGTACCTAATGACCTGATCTGCAACATCACCGCAGAATGGGTTCCCAGGGAATCAAAACCGGATCTGAAACCCCCCAGACCGCAGAAGGCACCTGTCACCTAGCCCAAGACACCAAACTCTAGCTAGACCCCAGTATCACCAACCCCATTCCACCATGAGTTCCTATATAGTCCTCAACTGCCGATACTCGTGTTACATGTTCGTACCACCATGTCAGGCTTCTTCGTCCCCATGTGGTCGACCGCTATCTTATTTATTAATTATTAATAAATAATTATTTGGGATTTTCTTTGCCCTGTATAAAAGTTGGATCCATTTCAGTTCTGCAACTTTGAGTCTACGGTCAACTATGATCAAAAGTCCGTATATATTTTAGCTTTAATATATGCCCAAAGTAAACTTCTAAATGAATTACCTTGCATGCAATATTATTACGGACGTTTCCCATAGTTTCTTTTCAAGTAGAGACATTTCGGGATTTGGAATCTAATCCGTCTTCAGGTAAATATAACCTAAACATAACACAACCTTTGCTAACATCACACTGGCCTCTTCAAATCAAGGCTTAGTATAATTAAAGAAAATACTGGACTGCGAAAAAACTTTTTACCATATGAATTTAATACTAGATTTAAAACTAATGTGTTTTAAATAATTGGACCACAAATTTCAGAAATTAAACTTCATAAAGGTTTGCTTACAAAGTAGAGTCTATAGAAGCAATGCTTGCCTTAGTAGACAGACCGGAGGAAGCTTCATCAAGTGAATTACTCCTGCAATTAGAACTGTTTCAACAGCCATCGGTCCGTCCGTCTGTCTGTCTGTCATAATTAACTCCCACTAGTAGAGACTGATTAATTGCATGTTTTAACGTCAGAATTGTTTCTAATGTTGTTCTGTTTCTGATTTTGTTTCTAAATAGTTGTCATATTTTTACTGTCATCACTACTTGACTCATTTGCCTATCTAACCTTAATTTTAATCATTGATAAAGTTAATCTGTGTTATGTTATTTGTTTGGTTCCAGGTTTGCTAACAGCTGTGAATTGCTTGAGTGTTCGCTGGTCTCTGCAGGTTCTGTCTCTGTCCACATATGCCAAACTCGCCGCTCTCTTCGCCATCATCATCGCAGGCGTCGTTCACATGTCCCTTGGTAAGCCGGAGTTTACTAGTGGTTGTGTTTCTCAAGAACTTATTTAAAAGGTTGTCTATAAATAACAGGGACCACAATTAGTGTATCAGCACATTTTTTACTATGTTAGCTTTCAATTACAACATGTACCATGAGAACTGGTAGTTCAAACACTCAGATAAAACTCTAAAACAAAAAAAACAAGGCTAGAAGCCCAATTTAAAGGTGTTTAACAGTTAAAGTTATACCTTGTTGAAGCCAACTTCAACTTTGAAAATTTCCCAAAAGTAAGTAGTAACAGTACGTAGGTTTTAACCCTTTCCGATCCCACGACGGGCAGAACCCAAAATAGCCATTTAATAGACTTTTTAATTTAGTTTTTATTTATGATTGTAAATTTCATACAACAGTCTTGTGTAAAAGGTTTTCCTGAAAATAACATAATTATTTATTGTATGACAAATCTGCCCACAAGTAAACTTATTCAATACTAAATAATGTTTGAGATTACTCTTAAAAAATAAATGAGATCTGGAAAGAGATTATGTTTGAACCTAGCAAGATCTAATAGTATCAAAAATATAATTTGAGCCACATTAAAAACATGGACTAAAGTACAAAAATATAGAGTTGTTCAAAGTTAAGGCGGGAGGGTTAAGGGGAGGAGGGTAACTTTTTTAGTAAAAGAAAGCAGTCTCATAAAATTGACTATCGAAAGAGCAAAATTAGTTATTGTCCTAATAGTATCAGAGATCCAGAGTAGTTGACAATACTGTACATTATTGTTTCACTTTATACTACTATACAGTAGTTAATATTACACAACAGATTAATATATTTTAAAAATAATTAATCACTAATTTCCAATTTTAAGCTACTATGTGTTTCTTTAAGTAATCAAAACTAACATTTAAGTTATAAAAAATATAAGAAATATTTCATAAAATATGGACATTTATTTTCGTTTATAAACTTCAATGACAAAAAAACTTGATACATTAGTTATCAAGGAAATTTTTGTTTTAATAGGTATAGGAGGTATTGTTCTTCAAATTAGTTAATCGTGAGTTTTCTCTAATATAGTGTTAATTTGAGGAAAAGTGTTATCACTGACCTGTCTGATGCTTTTATCTGTGGAGTCTAGAAGTCTACAGATCAGCTGTTTCATTGACCACAACAGAGATAAGGGCAGCCTTTGATCCCTTGATTGTCCAACCAAACCAAACCTGTCAAATATCACCGCAACATCCCCTCTGTATCTACAATGGTCAATGATTCATCCTGTAAAATCAAATCTCTGTTTCTAACCGAGTAAATTAAACTAACCAGAAACAAACATAGCCGACGTGTAGCCACGAGTATTGTAAATTCTAGCAGATTTTGTGATAAAATATATATATACAGAGTGTCACAAAAATGTGTAACATGCTATGAAGACCCGGAGTTTACATACAAAATTAAGTCAAAAATGCCGAATAACCTTTTTTGTAAATTTTGTAAAATGGTTAATAATTCAAATATTCTTTGAGAATATTTTTTAAAAATATTTTGTAACACTTGATATAAACCTTATCTGTTTTCCTAATAACATATTTCAAAAATATTTTTTATCTAACTTATCACATTTCAAAATGACAGCAATTTAAAAACTTCAAAGTCAAATAAAATCAAATAAGAATTTGACTTTGAAATTTTTAAATGCCTTTCATTTGAAATGTGATAAGTTAGATACAAAATATTTTTGGAACATGTTATAAGGAAAATAATTAAGGTTCATACCAAGTTTCACAGAAATACAGGGTCATCAAAAAAGGTGTACGGGATTTGAAAGTGAAATAAAAATTTTAATATAATTGGTAACATTTTGAATTTTACATCAAAAGATACAACAAATCTTAAATTATTTTAATGTATTTAAAAAAAGTTTCAATATGAGCACCCCATTGCACGACAGACATCTAGCCGATAGTCAACCTCCCACCAGGTGTTTTGGAGCATTCCAGGAGTCACCGTTGAAATGGCTTTTGTTGATTCTTCTTCTCAGGTGCTGTAGATCACGTATTTTCTCAACATAAACTAAGTTTTAAATGTTAAGAAAACCCCAAAAGAAGAAATCCAAAGGCGTCAAATCAAGACTCCTAGGTGGCCACAAAACAGGACCATTCCTCCCAATGCAACGATCAGGAAATCTGTTGTTGAGAGTTTCTTGGACGATTAGACTGTGGTGACATGGAGCTCCATCCTGCTGAAAAATTACATTAATGCCCTTTCCCCTTTAGATTTCTTCAACTTGAGGGAACAGATCAGAAGAATCAACGTAGCCATTTCAACGGTGACTCAAGAAATGCTCCAAAACACCTGGCAGGAGGTTGACTATCGGCTAGATGTCTGTCGTGCAATGGGGGGAGCTCACATTGAAACATTTTTAAATACATTAAAAGAATTTAAGATTTCTTGTATCTTTTGATGTAAAAATCAAAATTTTACTAATTATATTAAAAATTTTATTTCACTTTCAAATCCTGTACACCTTTTTCAATGACCCTGTATCTCAAAGGGTTTTTGCATTATCAATTATTTGTAAAATTTTACAAAATGGTAAATTACGGCTAAACTAAGCCGAAATTTAAAAAAATGTTACTAACCATTTTCCACTTATCTTTGTATGTAGAATCCGGTTTTGCATAGCACGCAACACATTTTTGTTACACCCTGTATATATTATGTGACTAAATAAATTTGAAGGCAAAATGTGCGTATGGTCCGAACCAAGACTAGAACCCGGATCTCTCACTTGCCGAGTGATTGGCACGGTGGTAGTGGACACTACACCATCCGGCCCACATATTTATGCCTTCAAATTTAGAGAAGTACTTAAATCTGAAAGTGTATCCAAAACATGTGACTGTCAATAGCGACTTTAAATCAACAAGCTGGAAATACTATAAACACAATTTTAATACTGTGTCAAATGACTTATTATAGATCTTAATTTGTATAAACGCTAAATAGCTAATTTATTACTTAATAAATTTGAAGACAAAATGTGTAAACCAAAACGGGAGTTGAACCGGGGTCTATCAATGTATGTTTGGGCCATATATATGTCAGTAGTCAAAGTTTTGCCATTCGATCAGAGGTGTTGGGAACTGTTTTCCGTTTTGTTCCATATGGAGGTAGAAATGAATAGCTCTATTTTCTATGGAAATTTACTAAACATAGGACATATGAAGGGTTGTAATTGATATCCTCCTTTTTTAAAGCTATCAAATATGCTAGATCAAAAGTTAGTGAGGTTAATTTACAATTGATGTCTTTGGCAAATTTAATGTTAATTGGCAACATTGTGATTATAAAACGACCAAATAACCACATAAAAGAATCTCATTTTATGAAGAACTTTATTCATTTATTCAAATGTTATGACAGTTTAACAAACACCATCGATTTCTTTCAGGTCACACGTCTCACTTTGAAAACGCTTTCGACGGTGAATATGACCCGGGGTCCATCACCCTGGCTTTCTTTTCTGGTTTGTTTGCTTTCGGAGGCTGGAACTACTTGAACTTTGTGACAGAAGAACTTCAGGATCCTTACAAGTAACACTTTTTAGTAAGCTTTCTTACTATTATAAGTAGATTATAGTAGATTAGACTGTCAAAACAAAACCAATTCTTTTTAAATGAGTTTTACTATGTTGTACCAACATTTGAATCGCTTTGTGGGTTTTTAGTTATTGTGAAAACTTTTTCCTCACGAGCTAATTGTGAATGGTTTAATTTTGAATGTAGATGAACCAAATTTCTTTTAGGTAAGTTTGTAGGAAGTCAAGGAGGTTTAGATAAATTATGATTATAGTTTCTTCTTTCTAAAGTCTACCAGTTTTCCTATAATTCGTTTGAGACAGACAGCTCAAATAAGATCTTGTTTTTTGTTGTGAAACGCTTTGTATCTATGCACCTTGAAATAGAATAAAAACAATAATTACATCAAACCTTTGCTCATCCTAATATAGACCCAATGGTTTGATTAAAAATAGCATTTCCAAATACTTTTTTTATTTCAACAAATCTTATACACAAAATTCAATATAATAAGACAAAATAAAATCGATACTGTTGATTTGGAGAATTGAAAGCTTCAAGACTAAAACTAAACTCTAACAGAAGAGCCGAGAGCGAGACGGAGACGAGGGTTAAGTAGCCTCGTCAGTGTGCAGAGCTCTCTGAAACTGTGAACATCAAAATCCTCTCCCTTCTACTAACAAACCCGTCTGTGCCTTAGATATATCAACCTAACTTAGGTACAACTGTTTCCATAGGCTCAGCAAGATCAACATTTTTGTTTTTGTTTTCTAACATGGTTTTTGGCTGGTTCTTCCTAAAAAATAATGTTCAACAGCCATCCATACCTACCAAAAGTCAGTCCAATGATATAGCGGAAAAATATTTTGCCTCAATGTGTTGTACCTGTGGGGCAAAATTAGTTTGTAATCCCATTTAATAAAACAGTGTTCAAGATATAGTCATATAGCTCAGATGTACCTGATGTAGAATTCAAACTCACAATTATTAATATTGATAATTTTCGTGGATAATATATTTTTAACCAACACCAGTTTAATTATGATTATTTTCAATGACTAGTCGGTAGTATTTGGATGTTTATTATTTATTCGTAACTTCGCAAATGTTTTAGTTTTTACTGTTAAAAACTGTACTAATTCCTAATATAAAACTCATTAATATTCAATTCAAATAAATAATATTTATTCATAAGAACAATAATATAGTTTATTCCATCAAAAATACATGAGTAATAACATATGTACCAGTGGCGGTTCTAGACCTTAAAAACTGGGAGGCAAGGACATTATATTTCTTTTATATATACTATATATATATTGTATATAAAATATATACCCTGGAAAAACTGGGGAAGGGCAGCTAGAACCGCCACTGATATGTACATATGGAACAATATTGCCACCAAAATCTTGTTATAGGTGGAAAATACAAAAATAATGAAATAATTCAAATTTATTCATATGTCCATAAAACTAACTAACTGTGAGCACCTTATTAGTTTATTAGCCGTTATTCAATCTAATTTCATAGTTCTTTAAAAAGAATGTGTTAATTAAAACTGACTTCACTTATATCTATTTTGAGACAATACCAACAATAGATAGAAAAGACAAACTTGTATCTAAAATCAACAAAGTAAAACCGAATCTCAGAAGAGCATCCAATCTTTCACGGTTTACTCTTGCTTGATTAATAAAACATGGGCTCCACTCTTCACTCTTCTTCGCCAGCTGTGATAAAGAAACGACAAGACTTTTCTCAACGATTTCACACGGACTAAGTAATCAGCCAACACTGTGTTGTAAAATAATGTCATTGAGTTTTGCCCTTTAAGTAAATGTGAACTATATAGTTGTTGATGGACTGTTCATTGCATGGAAAATAATTTTGAACTATACTTTAATTTAAATTTTAGGAACTATTGAAAAGTGCTTTTTACAAGCAGTTTTATTCTGAGCGAACGGTATATACTTGTATGAAACACTAAAACCAGAAACAATTCTTTACTAAAAATAACAGAGTTTTAGATTTTATTTTGTTTTTAAAATCACAATTGCTAAAACATGGTTAAGATATTTGAATAGTACAGTATTTTTGATTATTTTATGATAGGGGAACTCAACATTTTAAAAATAAAAATGCTACTTTCCTTCAAGAAAATGCAACTTTTGACATACTCTTGGTGTATATGCTTTTTAGAGTATGTTAAACCATCTTGGACTGTTTTACTTCTTGGACCATCTTGGACTCTGGTACAGTTCCATTATATTTTTAACATGAATCAAAAATATTTTTGATATTTTAGAGTATGTGTATCTTTGTTCTAATCTATTACTAAATAAATTTGAAGACAAAAATATTTGGACCGAACGCGGGTTGCTATCATTTTCAAAATTATGGAAGACAATATAAATTCAGTTTTTGAGTAGTTAGAGCTTTTAAATGATAGGCTACAAGACAGATTTTGCTAACTTAAAAATCGTCAATTTTTGAAAGTGTGAAAATGAATCTTGTAGCATATCATTTTAAAGCTTTGATTACCCAAAAACTAAAACCGTATTATCTCTGAAATTTGAAAATGATATCGACTACGTCCATATTTCTGGTCTCTGTCTCGCTCTCGGCTCTTCTGTTAGAGTTTAGTTTTAGTCTTGAAGCTTTCAATTCTTCAAATCAACAGTATTTCATTTTGTTTTATTATATTAAATTTTGTGTATAAGATTTGTTCTAATCTATTAATACTAAAATTAGTCGTAATTTTAAAGATTACTTAGTGTTGACACCCTTTAAAAATATTAATTATGACCCTCCTTCTTAATTTTTAATCAATCACCAGGAAACATTTTTATCCAGGAACCTGCCAAGAGCGATATGGATTGCTATGCCGTTGGTAACGCTCGTGTATGTTCTCGCTAATCTGGCTTACTTTGCCGTCATCACCAGCGACGAAATGATTTCTACTCCGGCAGTTGCTGTGGTGAGTATAAAACCAACTGTAAGAAGAACAACTAAATTATTAATATATATTTTACAAGTTAAAATGTGACGAGTAAGATAATGTTAAAATGGGAAAAACAAGTAGTGGCCAGAATTTAACTTTAGAAGTTAAATGTTAAGAATTATACTCAGTGTTTAACACTCATCAATTGTACTGACTCTGTCATCATGGTCGTGGACTCCAGCTCTAAACCCCATGTTTTTCTCGAAGCACCTTTAAAGAGCCACAGTTACTCCCACCGTTACATTCCCATGTTTCTTTTTATTCATTTTTTTAGCAGGAAAGTTATTTATTTAAATGTTATATGTGTATAAATAAATTAGTAAATGTGTACTAAGATACTGTTGTATCAAATAGGAAATAATGTAAGGTTGTTCACACTTTAGTTACGAGTTGGCTTACCTTATTTTAACATGACAACTCAACGTAAATTGTAAAGAAAAACTTAAAAATCAGTAAAAGAATTGTTGTAGTAACTACCACTTAATTTTTGTTGTAACCCTTTAGTTTGCCCCTCTAAACCCATGCCAATCTAGATCAAATTTCTTTTGAAAGTTTGACTTTTCAAAGGTGAGCATTTTTGTTTTGTTTTAAAGGTTACATGTCACAATTTATTTTTAAATTCCAGTTGTTTGGAGACCGCATGTTCGGCAAGTTGAGTTGGGCTGTGCCGGTGTTTGTGGCGATCTCTACATTCGGTGGCGTCAACGGTGTAATCTTCACCTCCGCTAGATTGTTCCTCACCGGGGCTCAAGTGGGACATCTACCCGAGCTCTTCTCACACATTCATGTGGAGAGGCGGACACCGATTCCTGGGCTCATATTTTGTGTATGTTTAATACTGGTCTCCTATGATCTGGATTTGTACAAATAGTTTTTCTTCCTAGACGAGACTGAAGTTTTGTTTATTGTCTAGTTTGTATGATAAGTAATTTTGAAGTATTGCTTAATTTGGTGTTCTTCATCTTGTTTCAATTCTGGCTGTAGTAAGGATTTCGTGTCCCCTAGGCAGATAATACTTGGTGGTCACTTATTTTTAAAGGCTTTTAATTCTTTCAAATTAGTCAAGAGGTATTTGAAACGTTACATTTTGAGTAACACATCATTTTTATGTAACAGAATATGGGGTAAAACTATTTTAACTGTCATTTTAACATCCACATTAAGAAATATTAGGGAAAGTCCTTATTAAGAGGTCTAGGCCTCCAGGAAAATAACCTCCCCCTCCCACCCACACTTGCCCCACCTTAACTATGGCTCTCCCAAAATCCTAATTTAAACTAAGCTATAATTTTTAAGCAAAATTTTCATTTGTTAGAAATGGTGAACCTATGAAAAGATAAAGAATACTTGCTCTCAACTTTTGATTGAAATTAACCCATGAAACTGAAAAAAGTTGACTAAGCTTTAAATAATAAACTATGAAGAAAAAATACTTGACAGTCCATTTTTTAAGATTATATGGACTTATAAAACTACAGTACTGAGATATCAAATAAACAATAAAAGTACTTACCAATGAAATTTGTAAATTCTTACTTGTTTGTCCAGTGTGTAGTGTCTATCCTGATGGTGACAATGAGCGATGTGTTCGGACTGATCAACTACTTCAGCCAGACTCTGTGGTTGTCGGTGGGGGCTTGTATAGCGGGGCTCCTCTACCTCCGCTACACTCGCCCAGACCTCCCCCGCCCTATCAAGGTCAACCTTGCCATTCCCATCATCTTCCTCGTGGCAGTCACCCTGCTGGTCATAGTTCCTTCGATAACTCAGCCCTTTAACACTCGTAAGTTATTTAGTTGTCATATGTCAATGCATGATTACTGAGATTTTTGAGTGTGATTGCTTCTTGAATTTGATTATGAAGTAAAATTAATCTTGGTTTTAAGAAGCTGTTGTTATGTTAGTGATTTTATTGCCAGGCAAGAGCTAGTCGTCATGTAAAGATTATTGTGATGTTGCAATGTTTTTGTTTATTAGTAGTTATCTGCATTGAAAAACTTGGAGGGGACAAAAATTGCATTGGTCATATAAAAAACCAAAAATTAAAAGGTCATAAATCATTGTATCATGGAGTCTACTAGTTGTTAATTCAAATTCCATGACTCAGTTTAAATAATTCAAGAACTACATTAAAGTAGCACTGTTTAAAGCGAAATAGCATTTTAACCCTTTAACTTCCTCATTCAATACTAGCTCATTCAACATCCACAAAGTATTGGTTTTGGTATTTTGATTCCCGCAGAGTTGCTTATGGTTAGTTCAGCAATTTCCTTTCAGCTTCCTACACTTAATATTGTTGCTCAGTAAATTTTAGTAGAAGAATTTTTACAATGTATACAGCATAAAACATACTTTTATTAAATTTCCAAAAAGGAAAAATAAAGCTACTAAGTTCGTACTCACGTCATGACTTTGACCTGTGATATGAATAATATAAATCTGTTTTAAAGTCCCTAAACAAATGTTCACTATGTTCGATCATAGTGAAGTTTCATTATGTAACATATAGGTCTTTAAGCAAAATAGCGGACGTGTGGATCAACCAATTTGAATCAAATTTGGCACACACTTTCTTTCTGGATTTTGAAGGTTAAGTTCATTATGACCAGCTAAATCCGATAATCGGTTTCAAATAGCAATATTAAAATACAAATAAATGTACAGCTTACCCTGCATAATAGAACCTTACCTTCTCAATACATCAAATCAACTCCCATTGTTCAAGAATAAACCGTTTTGATGTTATTTTGGTTTTAAAACTACTACGTAACAGATTTTAATTACATAAAATTCAACCAAATGTTTATTTATTTCAGTGATAGCAGTCATCATCATCGTCTCTGGGATACCAGTGTATTACATCGGAATCAAGTGGAAGACAAAGCCTGCCTGGTTTACATCTTTACATGGTAAGTAATCTGAGTAGTCTGTTTCAAGACATAAAGGCTAGCTTCATCTGTTCTTTACCTCCTGGATAAACTGTGGGTACTTTCAACATACTGGCAAAGCTCTTAAAAGTATCACCCAACATCTTAAACTAAAGACCAAAAACATACTATTAAAGACCTAACTAAAGTAAATTTTGTATACAATCAAAAGGGTCTCGGTGGTCATGTCACTAGAATCCAAAGCAAATCGAGCTCTTGTCGTTTTTTGCACCTCAGATACACTCTTGCAGTTCACTCAGCTATATGAGGTAAGTGACTAAAGTGAGTAGAGTGCATCTTGTTGACAAACACTGGAATCAAAGGGAGTCAAATTCTCAGCGAATTAAGATTCAAACACAGCTCAGTTGCGTTGTCCTAGCAGGCTCAACCGGAGATTATTATTATTAAAACTAGTTGAATGATTATTGAGCTTATGTAAGGAGGAAAGTGGCGTGGAAATAATGTTTTCTGCAACTGTGATTTGTTAGTTTAAGACTATACCACTAATAATCAACTAGAAAGTTAATGCTGATTTATTTTCAGATGAAACCACCAGAACCGTTCAAAAGGCACTGAATGTTGTCCGCGCCGAAGCAGACATCTAATAATTTGAACAAATTAATCTCATCCTGAATGTTTGTATGAATTGTAAATTATTTGTTATTGTATTTCCTCAACTATCATTTGTACATATTAAGCAAGCCCAAGTGTAGAGTAGTACTTTCTCTGTAAAGCATGTAATATAACTACAAACAATTCTGTTAAAATCTGTTTGTGAAAAAAGATTTAACAGGAAAATAAATTTGACAGACAGAGATTTATTGACCAAAGTATTCACAACTTTCATGCTCTTTATCACTTTTAAAATTTAACATGAATTAATTAATAAACTTTGATTAATATTGTTGATTTTCTTAGAAGTGTAAAAATAATACAAATCAATTAAGAGGCATACTCGATATAGCTGCAACTAAATAAAAACCACAGGGTGGGGCACATTAGTAAGTGCAGGCTAATTTTAAGCTTTTACCCTGCACACCTCTGAAAAATATTATTTCTCATATTACTTTTTTATTTAACAAAAGTCATGTTACAATATAAAAAAATGGATATTAATCCTTTCACTTGGATTTAAAATGTAGACATTGTTGATAAAAAAGTCTCAAATAGCAGACTCATGCTGAACTATCTGTTATTGAGTTCACAGAACCAAATTATATTGTTCATTTATGATTTACTCTAAAAGTAATTTCTGGAACATCCTTGATGTTTGGTCACAAATCAATCTAATCTATATTTTGCCATTCTTATTTGTATATATTACTCTTTTTTGTTTTGTCACATAATATTTTTGTAAATGGCAATAAATATATTATTATTTCAACCAAGAACTCAGGTTAGAAAACTTACAGTTTATATAAATGGTATTTAGTTATTTTATAACCTTACTTTACATGTTTTTGCTAGTTATTTTCCCAATTGTTTTAAAGCTTGGTGACAATCATCTTGTAATAAACAATTCAAATTATCCTCAATGTTAAAGTTTGTACGAGAGATAAACACAGCTATCTTAGGTTAGGGAAAGTATGGTATTTCAAAACCAAATAATAACTGTACTTGAAGATATGATTTATTTTCATTTTTGTTAACGAAGGATAAAATACTATACAATACTGTCATACGAGTTTAAATAGAAAAGAAGGAATTTTAACACGTAGTCTACTGTAAGTCTATTAACTTAATCTTCCATTGGAATGGACAATACAGCTCGCAATACAGTAATAATTAAATTAAAACTTCCTTCCAATAGACAATATTTTGGATACAGTTTATTCAAAAGTATTATTTTTGAGCATTCAAAATTTGCCAATGAGTTCATGAATTATTTTCTAAATAACTTGAACTTCCTCAAATTGGTATATGTCATTTTTTTAAATACTGTAGGGTTGTGCAAGCCTAGAACTTTAATTTGAGTTAAATTTATTTTTAAGCATCAAGTTTTATTTATTTTTGTGTTGATACTTTATATATGAAACATGATACACATTTCACTTAAGTGTTTAAAGTGTTACACACAATTGATCTTTTTACAATAAAATGTTTGCATAATTTATAAAATGTAAGATAAAATCAAGTTAAGGTATTACGATAAATAATTTGACCTTAACCATAACCTTGTTATTAAGTTATTCAAGTTGTTAAAATACAAGTAATGACAAGGAAAAGGGAGTTTTTAAGGATTTAAGTTGAGTTTTAATAGGTGAACTTTGATGAACCATTGTTTGCACACCACTAATTTTACATTAGCACTGTTGGATATAACCCAGAAGAAATTGTTGAATGTACATAAATAATTTAGTTTTGAACAAGAACAGTATTACGCTTGAATCCTGTGTTCTAGACACATTTGTTTTGTACAATTTTTAGTGTAGTTTTAATGTTTTATGCCAGTCACACTGAGCTACCTTAATAGCTGCTACTATTCATATGTTCGGCATGTTGAAAACAATAGTTAGCTGTGTTGAATAGTTTTCGGATATTGAATAAGATAATTTTTAATGTTCTCATGCTTCACACAAGAAATGACAGCATTTACTTAAGTAGCTCATTGTGACTACCCTATTAGAGTATCATATGTACTTTAAAAGCTATGGTTCTCTAGAAAAGCGGTCACCCTTTTTTTACGGCTGTAATATTACGTTTAATTCTGTTTTAATGCGAACATATGAAGCGGCTACCGCTCTATAGCAAAACACTCTAATATGATTACAGTACATTGAAAAGTGTTATGGCCATATATAGCGTTTTCACTGCTTACTAGGAAACCATAGCTTTAGATTGTAATTATTTGTTGTACTTATATGTAAATAAGAAATTACTTTAAATTTGAACTGTATATTTTTGCTATGGTCAATATAGTAAGAATAACTATCCACCCTCATATTAAGCTTTCAAGTATATTTTGCAATGACATGTGAGTAAAACAGAGAAATATTTTCTGTTTGTCTATTGACAAGCGTTAGCAGGATATGTTATTGTAGTTGGTTTGTTAATTAACAAAGAAAAACTACTTTTATTATTTTGTGTTGAGGGCTCAACGATAATATCTTTGCGTTGAAAAACCTTGTACCCTTAAAAGCTTTTAAATGTTGGTCTTGAATTATTCCTTAATTAGTTTATTTCTTACAATATTCAATATTAAGCCCCTATTCTACAACTGAACTAAACTTTCATTAGGTAGTTATCATATTTACTTTAATTAATATTTTGTAATAACTATAATGACTTGTTAAAATACTGTCATGTGATTTTTAAACATCTTTTTTCTCAGTTTTAGATCCAAAACATATAAACAATTTTGCAGGATATTTATAAAACTGCATGATTATTAAAAAAACTGAAAAAATATAAACTAGTAAAGAAAAATGTATTGTGAATGGAATCTTATTGTTTTACTGATACAAGTTGATAAAATTAAAGTTATGGTAAGTAGATAGTGCATAGATACCACATGGCTGAGCCAGAAAAATCAACATATTTAGGCGGTCCACAGATAGCGCCACGCGAACACTGCCATCTTTCTCGTCCCTCAACACAACATGTTCAAGTTTGTCCAATGTCATTGACTTAAATGTGACCAAATTATGCGATTTTGGAGAGCAACCAAACTTGATAGTGTGACAGGGCCCTACTTGAGACTTTTAAAAGAATTCCCTCACAACACATTCTGTGTGTGGGCTGGCGCAACTTTGTTCAGTTTCCTGACTCAGCCATTTTGAATCCACACGATATCTATGTACAATAACATAAACTGTGATGAAATGTTTTCAACATTGAAATTGTTTTCCTTATTTTCATGCATAAGTTGTACTAGATACAGAAACTACAATTGGCATTCAAGTTTAAAACTTGGAAAATAATACCAAACAATTTACAAAATTACAGTTCTGTATTTACATTTGTTCCATTATTCACAATATTCTGATATGTTCTTATAATCTACAATTATTTACATTATGAAAAGGTCTAGTGTGTTTCAAAAATCAACTTCAATTTAGATACAAGTAAATGATTAAACTGTTGGAAGACTCAACTCTAAAAAGTGTACTAACTATATTTAAACTGTATTTTTATTTTAATAAAAATTCTAAACACTACTAATAAATATGAGTTTTAAAATGTTTTATGAGAACTAAAAGTAATATTCTCTAAAGTTATAATGACATCTTACTTGCTTGTATATTTCCAAAACCTACATTTTAACATGTAGGTAATAGCATGAATAATCCATGGGACCACTGTTGTTACTATACAGTTAGCTTTATAGCTTAAACTTATTTTACTACCACATATACTACTGTACAAACTACAAATATAAAGCATACACAAGATATTGGTTGAGTATTAATAATTTATACCCAACAAGTTTCTTAAAACACTGTTAGCAACTAATTATGACTATTAGAATTAAGTCTGCTTGTTCATAATCTCTAGTTAACTTTGCTAGTTTGTAATTTTACAGGTTTCACAGTTTTGCATAAATTTTACTCTAATCTAATCAGCCTATTTCAATAAAGAAACTAAGTTTAATAAATAGAGTGGGCGGTATCTTCAATGGATAACACAGGCAAGTCTCTATAAAATCCTACCATATTTCAGATGTTTAAATTCAAAATTTTGATGATTGTTTAGTGTTTTGTAACAAACTCTCCTGTGCACTCATTCAGTAGAGTTCCGCAAGGTTCATCATGCCAGTCACTTGAAATATTTGTGTCCAAACCAAAACTAGATTGAAATTGAAAATCATTTATATCTTCGGCTAGATCAAAGTCATCATAGTTTAGCGACTCATCAAAATCAAAATTCAAGTTCTCACTATTTGTGAAGAAATCTCTACCAATATTTTTATCCAACACATTCCAAGAAATCTCTCCGGTTTCTTCATTTAGGTACATGTTTTCTGGCTGGTTTTCTTCTTTTCTCGTATGATACTGTCCAAGACTCGTGGTGCTAAATTCTCCTGTCAGCTCATTTAGAAAGGTTTCGTTCTCCTCGTAAGCCATGAAATTGGCAGATGCTATCAAAAACTCTTCATTTAGTAAATCATCTTTGTCATCATTAGAGTGCTCTGACATATTGTCCTGATCTTCTTGACTTGTCTGCTCAGATGGAAGGTCAGGAATTTTATGATCACACTTATTTGGATTAAAGTAAATGACTGAAAGATCACCAGTACCTTCGTTTAAAAACAGTGCAGTATCGTCATCGTCTACTGGAGAAGCTCTGCCTGTCTTTTCATCTAATTGTAAAGATCCAGAATCTTTGAAAGGTTGCATGTTGAAACTGACCATATTCAGTTCTCCTGTTGCTTCATTCAATACCCAAGTAGAGCAGAAGTTAGTGTCCAAGTAGTTCCATGAGAACAAGTTCTCTGTTTCTTCAATTTCAACCATGCTGGTTTGAGGAGTTTGTGGGTTTGATTGAAAGTTGTCAGTATCATCCGCAAGATCAAGGAGTGGTAATCCATTAGACATTTCATTGAGGATCAATGCTTGCAGTGGAGTTTTCAAGTCCAAAAGCGATCTGTCAGAGGTACCTGCAGTTGGAAAGTTTGTTTCAATTCTTGAAGAGTCAACTAAATGGACATTGAGGATAGTATTTTCATTTAGCAGTTCACCAGTAGCTTCATTCAACCAAATCCTTGATAGCGAGCTAGTATCAATATGTTCAAAATTGTCATTACCACATTTTGCAAGTGGATCTATCACCCCATCATCAGTGTTGGATTTCAATTTGGCTACATGACTCGATATTTCAGCATTTGAAGTACCACAACCCTTATTGTCCGTATAAGGTATTGTACTTTTACTTAAAGGCAATGTCATAATGTTGTCTCTTATCAATAAGGAGGAACAATCAAACGGAGGTGTAGCATCATCAGTGATACTGTTTGCCTTTTCATTTTGACCAGACTGTAAAGATGTACCATCAATTTCACTACTGCAAATTAATTTTGGAGCTTTATTTTCACTGGACAGGCAACCTTGGTCATTTTGAAGTTGCCTGGTAGCTTCTTCATTTCTTTCTACAACATATCCATTTATAGCTAAAGAATCTGTAGTTGATACCAACTGTACTGGGATCATGACTCCAACTATAGGGGACTTATTTTGTTTATTATGCTTCTTCAGTTTTGATTTTGGTTTTGACGTTTCCTCAACCACCAACTCTTTGTGGTATTTGTTCATATGGTGTTTCAAAAGGTCACTTCTTTTTGTTTGATAACTGCAGCCTGAACATTTCATATAGTCATTGGTCAAATGTTTCAAGTTAGAGTGTCGCATCAAGTTCTTTTTCTGAGTGAAACCTTCGTTGCAAATCTGACAATAAAACTTTTTCTCTTTTGATTTATTGGAATTAACCAATTCGTTCAAAGCATTTCCAATATTTGATTCTTTTGATGTTGAGTACATTTGAACTTCTTTTTCTCTTCTGACTACAACATCTTCATTTTCAGTTAAGGAAATCCCATGGGATTTCATGTGAGCATTCAAGGTTTGTTTGTGCTTAAAGCTTTTTTTACACATTTCGCACATAAACTGTTTATTTTTACAATGTACTTTGTAGTGAAGCTTGTGATATTCCCAGATCCGGTTTCTTTTCTTGCAAATATGACAAAGATACGGCTTCACATTTAAATGCTCTTTTAAATGAGCTCTAACCAGATCAATATTGGGGAGTTTCAAATAACAAATAGCACATATGTTACCAATGTGTTTTGAGTTCTCTATGTGTTTCAACATCTTCCGTACAGAAACTGTTGAGAGAGTACAAAATTCACAACTCATAACTCGTTTATCTGATTTAAACTCTCCTTGAATAGGAGCTGACGTCTCAAAGGAGTTGCAACAGATAAATTCACAACTTTGGTTTTCACGGATTTTTATTACATAGTTGTGATCTGCAGATATTTCTGATTTACTAACATCTCCGGCTGATATTGGCTTGATCCCACCAACTATAGAAGAAGAAGCAGAGTTTTCAAAACTTTTGATAGTGTTTTCCTTTTCTCTTATTAAACGGTTTTGCGGCTGTAGTTTGTTTAACTCTTCGGCGCCTAGACTTAACTTTGAAGTTTCTTTACAACCTTTTTTGTTGGACCAAGGTTCTTTTTTGCACAAAGTATCATCTAAGCTGGAACTCAATATTTTTGTTCTTTCTTGAAGTTCAGTTTCAATACTAGAATAGTTTACACACAGTGGCAATAAGTCCATAACTTTGAAAAAGTTCACAATCACTAAAAAATGTTCTAAGTGTTCTTTCACAACAACCAGTTGTTTAAGGTAAATATAATCTACAACTTTCAAAACACACATTGTGCATATTTCAACTTGTTTCATCTCCTGGGAAATGTTTATATCCAGTGGTTTTCTGAAACACCAGTGCCTTTCCTCCGGACAGTTCGTCTGTAGAAGCTCCTTAAAGTAATGACTACCCGAAGCCAGTACGCAAGAATGACACCAGATTTCACTATCGTCAACAATTAGCTTTACATCACAAAAACCTTTTTCCGCTCTTTGTTCGTACAAACTCTGCAGTAAAATTTTTGAAGTACCTTTATTATTTTCTTTAATCTCATTTTTCTCCATTTTGGACAATTCAACTGGGAGTTTCTCTTAGATCATGCAACTAAATGGTAGATAATGTTGTACATTTATCATGTTAAAATCTGAAACAAAAATGTGTACTCAAAAAAGATGGTTAACGTCCATAGTAATGTGTACCTTAGAAAAATGTGTACTTTCTGTAAAAAAGTATTAAAATCAATATTTGCAACAAAACAATTATCGCTAGTATTTTTTACAACAGAAAAGTATTTTTCTTGAAGCTAGAGGAATTTTGTCTTTTAGAAAGTCATGTTTTCCAACGTTACAATTTTGGGAAAAATAAAGTACGTTTTTGATCTGGTGAGTACTGTTTTATTCAGGTACTTTTTCTTCTTTTTTTACTTTCAATCCTTTTATTCAATTTCAGTTTATTTGTACAGAAGACTTAAAACACCCAGGCACTAACAATGATCAGTTAGTATTTTGTATGACTGCCCAAATCTTTCTCCAACTTTGGTAGTGGTAAGAACAAAAGTTACAATTGTTCACATTCTACAGTATATATCTACCAAGGTAGTAAAAAGTGTGTTGATACAAAAGCATTATACACTACACACTAAAATTAAAAGCTAAAACTTCATCAAACAGCTTTCACGATAAAAAAGTTAAATCAAATTTTACGTTCTTTATTCTTTAAAGATACTCTACCACTGCTTAAATTATATGAACACAAAATATCTACACATCATATTCTGGTATTCACAGTCTGGTTACAAACAACCTAGAATGACCAAATCTTCACAAATTGTACTTTCTTTTCTCTCCTACAAGACGAACTTTTAAAATTTCTTCCTCGTATGTCTTTTTTGTCATTGCCATTTCTAATTCCACTTCTGCTTTTCTCAGGAATTCTTCTTGTATTAGAAGTTTGACTTTTGCTTCTTGAAGCTGGATTTTTAGAAGTTCCTTTTCAACATCAAGTAGCGTATGAGAGTTGTTTTCTTTTCTTATTTTGTGTGGAGGCTCTTGTGTTGTAGATGGTGGGGATTTCAAAGTACCTAAAACACAACAAGCCTCTGAGGTTAAAACATTATTAACGACGTTTCCCATTGTTTTTGAGTGAACAAAAAGTATAGGACGTTGCAGGACCTGGAATCTGAAGCTTAAAACATTAGTAAAAAAGCTAGCCTAAATGTAATCAGTGCAAACTGACCAGTCACCCACCACCCAAGCACATCATCACACTCACCCTCCATTTCATATATACCTTAAAATACCCTCTAAGAGTAATCAGTGTCTCAAATCAAAGTACACACATTTGTCTTTTACTTATTGAACATCCCTCGTACAAAAACTAATTATAGGCTTACTTGCTCATTGTTATGGTTATGAATTTTGGGCAACTCATACATGTGTAGGATTTTAGAATAGGGTGTCTTACAATAATTAGATATCATGTAGCCTGTTTTGAGTCCTTAATACTATGCTATGAGTTTATGTGCAACAGGAGTGTACATCAGTTACTTCTCAAAAAAAGGGTGGTTGAAATGGTTATTGCATACTCAATCACTGCAATGTATTGTAACAGGATGAACAATAAAAGTAATGATTGCAATTATAACCTAGGCTTCGGTATCACATCAGCCATAAAACTACCACTATCGTCAGACGTTTACCATACTTTGATGTGGCATCCTCAGTGACATATCTGAGACGAAGAGAGAAGCTTAAGTCGAGACTATAAGATCGCCGGTGGTGGGTGGGCCATGCAAGAGGGCCTGCAGGTGTCCCGCCTACCTGACAGGTACATCACACATTGTCTCCTAGTGGGTTGCACTGGCTAAGGGTCATAGATAGGAGGCTTAGGGTCCCGCGGCGCCTGGCCGGTCAATACTCCCTAGTAGAGCACTACATGTTAGCCAGTACGGTTTCCAACATCTGTAGTACCTCTTTTGTAAGGCAGATAAAATCAGATCAAATCAGCTTCTGAGTCTTAAGGAAAACATGACGTCAAACCGACTGCCTACCTCTAAGATAAGAAATCTTCTAAGACCGTTAAGGACACGCTTCACTCAAGCAAACCTGAGTGTATGAAGTACCGCGGCAGCTGTGGAGCAGTCTACATAGCGCAAACAAATAGACTCATCTCAACTAGGATTGAAGAACACATTAGACATACAAAAACAGAAAACATAGAAAAATCAGCCATAGCCGGTACAAATTAAGACTAAACACGCCATTTCAGGATCTTGGACCACCAGCGTACAACAGGGAATAGAAAAATCAAATTGTGGTCTTTTTGTGCCTGGCTTTAGACTTCAACAAGTTTTGGAAAAATATACTCCACTGTAGGTTACATTATAAGAAAGCTGCTCAAAACGTGGTAGACTTACTTGAAGAACCTGCAACAACCTCTTCAGATATGACCTCTATCACGCTTCCACTTCTTTCTCCGTGGTTGTCCAACAAGAAAAGTGGATCTTCTGAAAATTCAATTTGAAATCTTTACTGTTAAATCTAAAAAGGCTGCCTACTGCAGCTGATAACATTTCTGGCGCCTTTAAAACATGCACACAGCCCTTTTTGAATGTTGTCTAAACATAAATTCAAAACTTCCAAATAATTTTTAAACATTGTAGCTGTATATAAACCCAATAGTAGGTCTATCAAACATTTAATATCCATCTCCTATTTAGCAACAATATTTTGCTAAGTGTTCAAATACAGGAGTCACTCCAAACATCCATCATTATACAATAATTCTTCCAAGTATTGATGTTAGAAAAGTAGCATTTTGAGAAAAGAGAAAACTATTTAACTATTGATTTTAAATCAAACTAAGTTCAGTTTAATTCCAAAAGAAGTTAAAAAATTATCTAATTGCTAAGACTCATTACTCCACTAATGATTATTTGGAAGACAACGAAGACTACGTTAGTTTCTACTTTTAAGATTTAAGATTCTACCTTTGTAATTGCTTATACAATTTTATTGTCTGCAGCAATAAATATTTATTTATTTACTAAAGAAGAAATCAAAGGATGGAAATAATTTTTCTTCAAGGTTTTTACATTAGACATGTCTTGAGATTATGATTGATTAATAAAAAAAAAAAAATAGCTTAGAAAAATGGAATTAATAACTCTAGGTACTTACCATCTGAATTGATAATTTTAAAATCGATTGAACCATCCAATTCAGCAACTGGGGTAAAAGTTACCAAGGACCCGACATCTACTGGTTTCGTCGAGTCATTGTGAAGTCTTTTCTGATTTTCAGCTTGCCTTTTCCTTGTTTTCAGGTTTTCATAACATTTCTTCAAATGAGCGGCTGTTCTCTAAAAATATTATATTGACTGGATGAGTTGATAATTTTAAAACTCCATGATCTAATGTTGTTAAATCACAACTACTCCAATAATAATTTGAGTTTTTATCGGTGAGATCTTTCGCAAACAATGCTTGCACCTTGGAAAAAATCAGTTATATTTTCCAATAGGAATAGCTCCACGATCGTATAAAAAGGAACATACATTTCAAGAAATTTAATGTGGTCTTATACAAACTATTGAAAGAACATAATGCAAAGAGCATAATATAATGCATAGGCTACATTGTTGACTAGATTTTCCTTTAAACATCATACAGCACAGGCATTCCCTCATGATTGAAATATTTAGGTTAGCGATCACTTACCGTAAAGTGGAAGGGTTGAGTGTTAAACTCCTCGGCGATTCGCTCCCAAACTCTTTTCTTCGCTAGGTTGGCGTCACTGGTAGTCGTCTTGCAATCAATTATTTCCCTGTGCTGGTTTACTTGGTTCACCAAATACCTTTTCTCCTCTTCCGTGAAAGGAACCAATTTTTTTTTTCTAACACTATCTTTCATTCTTATTAGTCTCAATGTAAACCAATTATTTTCTCTTGGGTTGTTTTATTTTATATAGGTACCTAAAACACTAATCTTAATAGTAGTATTCATTTGTATACAATACCTCTCATTCTAAACTTTGTACTTGATGAAAACTAACCGGCACAGCCGTGCTTTCAGTAATAATGTTTACATTTTAAACATGTTAGCAAAGCACTTCTTTTATAATAAAATGAAAAAACTCACCATCCAATGTTCTAAATTCAAAACCAAAACCTACTTAAACTCCGAAATTTACAAAGTTTTTTGGCTGCTAATTGTCAGCTCTTAATTATTCTAACTGTTGAAAATTCATAATGGTGTTATTATAATAACATAGAAATAGGTGGACTTTTCGGATATTGTATTTATAACTACACAGTGTTTGTACAAAATAAAAATTAATTATATTGGCCTATTGTTTTCAATTAATTTGTATGTTTATTTAAACTTAATTTTATTATAAGAACATAGAACTCAAAAAATATTTTGTTTAGCAAGAAAGTTTTACGTCTTTGCTTTTATATGCTGCAGCATTAACACTTATACTGAAACCATAGTCTCGTAACACTAACCGAAACACTCGGTCTGATAGGCCCTTTATAAAACGTATTTAGTTTTTCAGTAGTAGCAATAACCGAAACATTCGGTCTGAGAGACCTTCCGTAAGCTTTGGCCGGAGAGCTCTACGCACGCTACGTGCATAGCTTCACAAAATCGTTCAGTCAGGTCACAAATTTTAATGAAATTAAACAAAGATATTATCTCTAGGTTGGAAGAAGGTACTATAATGACGGACAATACAAGCATGAGAGTATAGGAATGATCTGTGAGAGCGACATTTCGGTATAAGTGTTAACCTCTATGCTTCTGTAAACACAACTCCCATTTTCGTTTGTTAATCTACTAAAAACAAATTCCCTATTTCGAATAGAAGCTGTTTGGGCTCTATCTGGCGGCCTTTTAAAAGTATCAAGAGTCCAACCTACCTTTGAGGCCTCGGAAGGCTTTTGGCAGCTAGACTTATCTTAAAGGCCTAGCCTAAGCAAAGTTTTAGGGCAGGCACAGATGAAAGAAGTATTTAACAATTTTACGAAAGAAGAGTTTACCATAGTATCACAACAAGTGCATTTTTAACTGTGATTATTAAATGAGTTTTTACTGTGTACTGTGAGACGTTGTTTATCCATCCTCTAAGGCTCTGGATTAGTTCTTTTTTTAGTCGGTTTGTCCTAAAAGACATCAATAATCTTCAAACAGAAAGGAAAATTTGGCAATGATTATAAAATATATAACTAATGTATATAAAACACCCGAAGTGACTAGACATAGTTAAGCGGATTATACGTTCTTACACTTCACCATAATGAAATCGGCCCAGTAAAACTACATGAATTTTGATATGTGCTAATTTTATAGTTATGAGGCGATGGTAAACAAAGTTTTAAAGACTTTTGAGAAATGAAGAAGTCTCAAAACAGCTTATCTTCGGTTTTAATATATTTTTATGGAAAAAGTCTGTTTTAATATTTATTTATTTATTAACGGTAGATACCTTTTTTTACATAGAATAGAAACTGAATAAAACAAACATGATATTGATTATTGATATTAAATAATTATTATTAGTTCATATTTGTTTTATTTTGTTAATTATGATTTATGTTATGAGTTCATTTATTTCTAGAGGGGTTCAAAGCTGTCCTCACAGTTCACACTGGCTGTATATTTTGTTAATAAGTTAAGTTACAAGTAGCCTGCATAGCAGTTGTAATTTGCTGAACGGTTAATAAATGTATAAAAAATATTTGTTTTATTAGAAGAATTACGCTTAATATGGGCTGTGACCGTTTTGTGAAACTTGTCACTTCTATAATTCGGCAAGAGACCCGCAATTTACTGATAGTGACGCAATTTGACAGTTATTAATATATTGTGAGGTATCTTCATCCCGTTTTACTACAGTAACTGTTTACACAGCACAACGATCCTAACAGCTGTGGCCACGTCAACAGATACCTTACAGCTGATATGTACGTAGTTCTCTGCGGATCTTTTTTGACTTATGCCAAATCACAAGTCAAGTCGGCGTTGAAGTGTTATGTTTTAATTTTACATTTATTTTACAAGTGTTCATTTAAGGGATTTAAACTTCATCAAAATGGTAAGAGTATTAAGATTTTATTCTTATTTTTTAAACAATATATACATTAAAATAGTTTTTTCTTATTTATTTCCAATTGGCAGCTTACTTGCCCTGCCCAACCATTTGGAAGATTGCTCAAATATAGGCCTGTATTCCTCTTGACATAGAACGGAAACTATTCATTGTGTAACTTTACAAAGTTTCAGAACGCCTCTTAATTTACCGTGGCAGATATGAAAATGATCATAATTCAAATATTTACCATTATCACTTAGGTTAATTTTCCCTACAGTTTCCCTATTTAAACCTCACATTTAGCATTATGGGCTAAATTAGTTTTTTTTGTAATTTACTTTGCATTCTTTTTAAGGCTGCACTTCAAAACTGCTGAGTTTGACTTTAAGTGTACTGCCTATTTGTCCAGAGGTGCGAATATCTCCTGGTGCTTTGCAAAGTAACTGGCCTTGATAAAACAAGATGTTTGTATATATGGTTTGAGTTCTTGTACACTATAGGGGTACCAGCCGCTACTGGCTGCTAGTCACTATGTAACCGGCGTGTCAGTAACTACATTGCAACATCCATTACAAATCTTCACTGGCTACGTCGCTGTACTTGTGACCGGCCACTTAAGCTCTTAAGAGGCCAATCAATAGCAAACTGAGAAGGAAACCGGTTGCTTTTATTTGAGTTGCATATACCTTATCTGTCCAGACGTTATCAGCTTAGTTTCCGCATAAGCGCTTCTAATAATTTGCATCATTCCTGTTTGTGGCCATTGCATACGTTGGTAACTTAAACTGCAATTTTGACGTAATTTACATGGAAATGCAACAGTGCATTATAAAACGTAAAGAACTTGTAATGGTTCTTGCCGTTGAAATGTAAAATAAAATAAAGAGAGGTTTAGCTCTATATTATAATTATGTTTTGGTAATATTAGATTTTTTTAAACCAGGGATACTAAAGTATTTGGCCTAACTCACTCACTATTTATTAAGTATAAATTATACCTTTCGTTGCCAAAAAGGAATGCCAGAAGGTACTCTTCAAACAGTTTAGAAAATATGGATGAGATGATGCAATTGTAGCCTATACTTTCACTAATACAGTACACATTTGCTACAATATATTATTGATTAAGTAAATACTTTGGATTGTTGCAAGACAACTGATTTTAAAGGTTCTCCCTAGAAAATGTTGTAAAATGGAAATTGGTGCGGTAATTCTACAAATAGAATTACAAGAGAGCTAGATTTATTCAACCTGACGGGCAGCCGCAATGACATGTTACTAGCTGGATATCATGAAGTATGAAGAAGTACCAACATTTAAAATATACAACCGCTCAAAATGGTGTCTAGGCTACCTAAGAATTAAATTATTCGTTACTGTTAAATGTACTTTGTTGTGCTAAAAACCGAAACATTCTTCAATCCTGTGTAACCCCCTTCCTCCCGACACAATGCATATGGCTAAATATGGCTTCTTATATGGTGGTATATTGATGGCCTTAAGTGTATATTGATGAGTGGTTACAAAAATATTTATTCTTCAAACTAAACGTGTACTTAAAGTTGTGTGTATTTTACAGGTATTGATAGCTGCAGCTGTCTGCACAAAGGCAGGAAAGAGTAAGTAAAAATATTAAGTTCAAATTCATTATTCATACAAATAAAATAATGTATTAGGCTTAAGTTTGATAGCTTAACAAAAAACACAGCTCTTCAAAGACCTTTTACTTGAAATGCAGAAATTATTGCTAGTTTGAACACTTTTACACCCGTGAATAATGAAATGGATATGAAATTTAAGAGCGAAAAATACACATTTTAGATAAGGCCCCTGTCTTGTTCAAAGGCAGTTAGTTGTAAAGGAAATGTGGTTATGTTTCAGACAATGAAATAGGTTTTTAGTTACCTCCATCAATGTCTAAAAAATTGTGTCGAGGGTTGTTACATCCCCGGTACGTTTTAAAGGAAATAAAAGTAAAAACATCATCGTCAGTCTTGTTGAGAATCCGCCTGTTGTTACATTTGAAAATGAAGAGACACACAAAGTTACACATTACGACAAAACACCAAAATAAATAACTGAACACAGTTTTTCTTCCACCTGCCCCGCTGTAGTATGTCCGTTCTTGTGCAAGGAGGCCTACTTGTTAAAAACTGTTTTCAATTATTTATTTCATTGTTTTTTATATGAATTGTAAAAGTATGTTAATTTATTTTGGTGTTTTGTCGTAATGTGTAACTTCATGTGTGTCTTCATTAGCTTTAACCACAAAGCCAACAGGTGGATTCCCAACAAAACTGCACGTCTGACGATGGTTGTTTACATCAAAACGTCTCAGGGATGTAACAAATCTCAACACATTTTTTTAGATATTGACTTATTAAGTAAAGCGTTAACAAACATTAAATTGTGTTTGTGTTCCAGCTCTGGTGTCGCGTCAGTTTGTGGAGATGACGAAGGCTCGGATTGAGGGGCTGTTGGCTGCGTTCCCCAAGCTGATGTCCACCGGCAAGCAGCACACGTTTGTAGAGACAGAGTCTGTGAGATATGTGTACCAGCCCCTGGAGAAGTTGTACATGCTGCTCATCACCACCAAGGCGTCCAACATCCTTGAGGACCTGGAGACTCTGCGACTCTTCTCCAGAGTGGTGAGTCGCAAAGTAATACCAACTACTTCTAAAAAAAGCTGACAGTAAAAAACAAAAGTTCATCGATTTGTTATTGAATTTCTTTTGGAAAACTGAGATATTTATGCTGTTGTTATGGTAAGACCTAGACCTGGGATGAATTTACATTTTGATGAATAAAGATAATTTGAATTAGCTCATAATTAACAGGTTTCATACATTGTTGAAAGTGACTATGACTCTTGCAAGGGAGTATATATTTTCCCCTGTAAACTAGAGATTCACTCCATCCAAATTTTTATAATATGAACAGGCTGTTATTTCTATCAGTTTAGTTATCGAAGTTAAATCTTATTGCAATATCATTAAGATATGAATAGTGTCATTTACAATATAGCTTTCAGCTAAGGTTATACATATTACATTGGATTAAAGAATAAAAGGGCTGATCTTGAAGCCAGATTTTCAGATGTTGAGCAAACAGCCACTTTTCCGTTTTCTTCAGGTGTTCTGGCAGTGAGTTGCCCATCTTGAGTAGCTAGTCTTCTTCTCCGGAGAGCTGAGTCTATGAATGTGTAGACAATAGTTGCTGTCATGCCTGGTGGGTTTACATTCTGTTGTTCACTAAAGCTGGCATCTTGATGTGGATCTGAGTTGTTACTTCAAGAATGTACAAGCTGACAACTGTCAAGATCTTCTGTTCCCGGAAGGCTTCCCTACAGATGTCTCTAGATTTCAGGTTACACAGGACTCCCCTTTTGTTGAATAAGGACACTTTGTAGGTTTTCGTCAGAATTTCCTTTGGAAGAATTAGTTGTTCATGATGTCCACATGGTATGACCCAGGCATGGAACCATGAAATGAGCATCAATCCTGATTCCCAGAACACGTTTTGAGAGCATTTTTTCAACACTTTATATACATTTGTATATACACATATGAAAACATCTCTACAAATCAAATTTTTGGCCAGATTTTCACCAAACTTGGTTTTTTTTTCACTCAGCCAATCAGTGACTAAAGATGGTAGTTAACAGCGAGACCGAAATATCTCAGGCTAAGTATGAAGTTTTAAAGCGGTATAAACCAGAAGAACTAGATTATAGTTACCTAGTATGATTACCACACAAGTACGATAAAATGGCTAAGATGACACTTAATTCAAGGTCATCAAGTAGACCAGCTATTTTTAAACATCAAATAATAATTTTACAATAATTACAGTAAATAATAAAGTAAAAATATTTACTTGAAATACATTGGCCAGTTAAATTTAGAAACTCACATGTTTCATAGAAACCTTCTAAAAGTTAACCAAAAATTAAGTTTAAATTAACTGTATACTTGACATACACACATGACAACATTCAGCATTATTGAAGCTCAAAAACAATATTTATTGTTACATAACACTTTCAGGTGGTGAAAAATGGTTTTTTCTAATTCCAAATAGTTGAAGTTTACTTAAGTTTGTGATCTGGAAATTAGCGTTGAAACAAAATCTGTGGATTGACTCAGTTGAGTCAGTTGTGAGTCATAGCATGCATTCCACAATAGGCAATCAAGACCAGTGTAGAACATGTTCTAGTTTATCATGTAAGCGAAGCGCTCAATGTTTACAAGCAATGCAATAATCACCTCACAATCTTATCAGTAGCATAACATCTGTAGTAATTGTGAACATTCACTAATTAATTAATAAATTCATCATATTTTGTATAAGTCCGCTTTTTATATTTAAAATTTAATTTTAAGACATGTTAAACATCATCAGTTATACAAAATCAGAAAATGTGATGAATTTATTCAACACAGAACACTTCCAAAAAAAGATGGCTCATCAGTCTACCATGATTCACTAATTATTCATTAGAATAGTAGCTAAAGCACAATTTCTGCCAAGGTAATAGGTATATTCAAAAGTTTAAACATTTTGACATTACCTTGTGTTTATATTTCCGAAACCATTTTATTTTTTCTTTAAAAATAAATGTGAATTTCCTGAACAGAACACTGAAAATATATTTATTTTTACCTTTGCAATCTTAAAATATGTAGTTTGTATCATGTACAAGGCCTCCATTTATCAACAAGTCTCACGGTTATTTAACATTACAGATCCCTGAATACTGTCGCAGCATGGAAGAGTCAGAAATATCTGACAACGCCTTCAATTTGATCTTCGCCTTTGATGAATCGTGACGCTTGGATATCGCGAGAGCGTCAACCTGGCACAGATTCGAACCTTTGTCGAAATGGACTCCCACGAGGAGAAGGTTTATCAAGCTGTTCGTCAGGTATGTGTATTCTCAACTTGATTACATGGTTATTATCTTTGAAAGAGTCCTAAATTAGTACAGTTTGTTACACATCTTAAAAAAGCAAGCTAAGCTACTAGCCTGGATGATACAATTTGTTTAAAATGATACACAAAATAAATAAAACAATCATACAAAAAAATTATAAAATATTATTTAGTGCTGTTATAAACATTTTTACACATTATATCAAAGTCATATAAAGAACAAAGAAACTAAATACACTCCTGGACAAAATTTAACGCATCACTTTTTTTGTCATAAGTTTGATCATCCGTATTTTATTTAAAATTTGGCAATTTTTGGGACAAATGCAAGTAGTTATTTAATTTAACTAAACAGCAACAAAGAAATATGCAATACAGTCATACTATGAGAAAATGTACGGTACTTATCTTTATTTACGAATCATTTGACATTTTACCAGTGATGCGTTAGTTTTGTCCAGGAGTGTATTATAAAACTTCTTTAAATTAGTCTTGTATAAATCTCACATGACATAATTTGTAAGAACCAATTTTTGCAGTTGAACCATCATATTAAGAGTTTACTCGTAATTCATATAAATATATGTTGCTCATATTGCAGACGCAAGAGCGTGAAGCAAAGAACAAGATGCGGGAGAAGGCGAAGGAACTGCAGCGGCAGCGCATGGAGGCCAACAAGAAGGGATTCATGAAGGGAGGCTCGGGTGCGGGGGGCTTCAGCATGGGCTCCGCCGGCGGCTTCGGCAGCTCCTCGGGCTTCACACCCTCCCCTGTCATCGGCGACTCTGCCTCCGACCTCGGCAAACTCAGGAGCGAGTACACGCCGGCTGCGTGAGTATAGCTTGCCGTTGCCCTAGAAGTTGTAAGTTGGGTTTAGTCAGATGTACATGATGCAATCTAACTTGTCAATTTTGTTATGATGCGATATGACCAAGTAATCTTAGTACATCAACTGTTTAAAGAAGCTTTGTGACATCAGATTGTCAGGATTAGAACATGATTTTTATTTTCCCTCGTTTAGGCAACGGCTGGTTCTAAAGTTGTGTAAACTCTTAAATTAAGATCTTAACAGGATTGCTACCCATGTCAATAGTTGGGAAAAGTTAAAGAGTTAAGTCAGACTTTCTTTATCAATGACACCACAAAGCCAATCAGTAATTTGAAAAAGTTTGCTAATTACGTATGTTTGTCAACAGAAAGCCGTCGGGAAGCACAAAGGCGATGAAGCTTGGCAACAAGTCTCGAGATGTGGAGTCGTTTGTTGACCAACTCAAGTCTGAGGGAGAGAACGTAGTCACACCTTCGCTCAACAAGCAAAGCACTGTTAGCTCCAAGATACCAACACCATCCATGGCCAATACTGACGAGTGAGTAGGGGAATCAACAGGAAATGTTGGGAATACACTTAATTTGTTAGGGAAAACGTGTAAAACATGTTGAATCCAACAATTTCTGAAGAAATCCAGTTTACTTTTCTGTTAAAAATGTGTACAGACTGGATTAAAAATCTTCAGACTATACATTCGGTTGGCATGTGATCATTTAATTTATAGGGAAACTAAAAGATTCTTTGTTTCTTGTGTTTTATAATGTGTAATTATAAGTTAATCTTCACTTGAAATACTGACTTGAACAATGTGGTTTCAGTGTCCACCTGAGGCAGGAAGAGAGGCTGTTGCTGAGAGTGGGTAGGGACGGTGGAGTGCAGAGTCTAGAGTTGTACGGGTTGGTAACTCTCCGTATCTCGGACGAGAGGTATGGACGCATCCGCATCATCCTGGACAACAAGGACACACGCGGCATCCAGCTTCAGGTCAGTCAGCCAAGTTGAAAGTAGAGTTAGACAAGTTCCGAAATGTTCAGGAAATTTGTTCAGCGAAATTTTCAACTGAAAGTATAAGAATGCTCACAATGTGTAAATAAGCAATGTATGTTAATTTCCAGCTGTTGTCAATTCAAAAAGCTATTTATTTAGTATTATGGGCTTTCCTGCCTTGTCCCATCCCTAAAAATCCCAGGTACAGTCAACTCCAGTTAACCGATGATAAAGTCGGGTTGAGGCTTCTCGAATAAGCAAAATTGCGGTTAATCCGAAAAAACTCAAAATTATTGTACAATGAGGTATACTCGTGTATAGAGACGTAAACAACTAAAATGAAAATAACAGATTCCAGTAAGCAGTGCATGTGGAATCTAGTCATTAGTTCTCAAGTATTTTGCACCGTTAGCGGTATTCTGACAACCCTGGTTCCACGGTTTTAGTTAGCTACTGGCGATCAGCACCTGTAGCGTCAAACTATCGACAGGTCACATGACTTGGTTACCACAGCAACCAGAAGATGGTGACAAGATAGCGTGGAATATTGTTACTGTTTATGCTGTATTGTTATCTTACTTTTGTATATCACCCGTGATACCGTTGTGTCACCAATGCTCAATCATACTGGTTGCATTTGTTTACTGTTGAACCTTGATCAATGTTTTGCATCATGTCAGAGGGTTTGCTGTATTCAATTCGACCTGTTTGTGTAGTAGACATCGTTTGCGTCACCAATAACCACTCCGATAACAAAAACAACTCCTGCAACAGCACTTCAGAAAATTATATACCCTCTTATACCACTGTAAAACCATAGGCCTAGATTTATCATTGAGGTTGGGAATTCCAGTAGGTGGGAGAATGCTGTTTTGGATTAATATTGTCAGGCGAGGCAGGAAAGCGAGTCAAGGTCATGCGATTTTACTGTTTTCGTCTGTTTGTGAGGGATGGCGGCATTTTATTTTTCCAGTTAGGTGTAAGTGGTTGTCGGGAGTTGACTGTATTAAATTTCACATCCGATTCCTATACATCTATCCACCACTTAAGCCTGATTTTACCACTATAATTAATAGTTTTATTATCAGGGTAAAAGAATGAAAAGTTTGTCTTGTTTAACAAGATGAAGTTAGGACCACAAAGTCTTCTCATCACTCAACCTTGACCGTTATGTAGGCGTTACCGTAAAGTTACTTTACAAATGTAAGTGGTGACTCACGGAGATTGAATCCATACGGAATTGATGACTCTAGTGCCGACGGTGTGGGCTGAATCTGGTGTCAAAATGGCAAGGATCCTGCAAGGGATATGATCAAAGATTTGACCACCTGGTGCAGGTAGCATGATCCTTGGAGCTTTAACCTTAATTTTACCCATTCGGATACATATCCTAACACACAAAGATAGGTGTCATGCCGCAATTTGAACTCATCTCCAGGGCAATGCCATAGCACTTTGGCACTCTTGGCCTCTGCTCCAGTGATATAAACATTTTTTTTCAAAAATAATACCAAGGAATCTTGGGGAGGTTTCTTATTAGAGATGACCTTAAGATAACTTTTGTTTGCATGGAATGTTAAGCTAAATTTCTCTTTATAGACTTGTTTCCTTTGTCCCTTGAATATCATTGAGTAGGACAAACATTATGACAAATAAATGTCATAATACATTTATTTAACAATTCATTAATAAAGCTCTGAACCAATATTGTATTCAATTAAAAAGTTTAAACAATTTCTTCTTTGGTTTGGTTTCAGACACATCCAAATATAGACAAAGAGCTATTCAAAATGAAGTCACAAGTGGGCTTGAAGAATCCAAGCAAGCCCTTCCCGCTGACTACAGACGTCGGAGTCCTGAAGTGGAGATTCCAGTCCCAAGACGACTCTTGCATTCCATTGTCAAGTGAGTTGGTTGGCCAAATTGATTTAATATTTTAATATTAAACATTTTGTCTGAAAGTTTTGTTACAAATACATGTTTGAAACGGTTAAATAGACACAAAAACATTTGTCTGCAATAGTTACTTAGTTCACAGGCTAGAAAATCTAATGAACTCACTATTTCTGTTCTTTACATAATACCTAACATTATGGACTTGAGTATTTTTCTCAGTTTAGAGCAAAATAACTGTGTTTAAGTCTTATGTTCAAATTGTTAATGCTCGTCATAGAATGGGCAAAATGTGTTTAGAGCTATTTATCTGACGCGGTATAAAAACGGAAGCCTACAATGTAGTTCAAAGTATAAACCACTTCTAATTTTGCTAGATGCTTTAGAGTCCCCAGTTTTTCAACCACACCATTTAGGCTATGTTTAGTTTTGGATTTGTTTTGCCTTAAAACAGCCTAGTGTCTTCCTAAGTTCCTATCAGTTTAAAATTATTGATCCATTAATGAAAATTATACCTTTGAGTTGTATTTACTCCCAGCTAATTTACCTTGTTACTTTAACGATATGCTTATTTTTTGTAGTAAACTGCTGGCCGTCAGAGAATGGACAAGGCGGCTGTGACGTCAACATTGAATACGAGTTGGAACACACCCATTTAGAACTGAATGATGTCTCCATCCACATACCTCTCCCGTAAGTATTTAGTCATTGATTCAACCAATTGAAACTGTGTCTACTGATGGGAAATGTCGGAGATTCTCTTCAGTTTAAGTCTCAGTCAGGAAATGCATTAGTCCCTGCTTTGGTCTGTGATTGCCAAAATGCATTGTTAGTGTTGCGAATATTGTCCGATCTCGGCGACCACCAATCAACTCCTGCTTTTCCCTGTCACCACCAATATGTTCCCGATAGCGTTAGTGATAGCCACTTAATTCCTGTGATCAAACAATCATCTGTAGGTTAAATTTCCCTTGTGCTACATCTGTTAGCATCCTTGACAGTCACTCAATCTTTGCTTTCACCCATGACTGCCAATCTGCTCTTAAGCAGGTATGTATGCGAGTACCGCTTGATCTAACGCTATGAAAGTGCTCTAAGTGAAAGTAAGTTAAGTGCATTTTGTCGGGAATGTCAAAAACAAGGTGGGGAAAAGTCAATATTTACACATTAGACCATCCAGTAGGCACCCTTAGCCTAACTGGCATGTAAGGCTTTGACTTACACAGGTCCATCCTAGTGTGGCACATTGACATAGCTGGCCAGCTGGTGAGGAAAGCAGTGCAGCCACCAGTAGTGCTGTTCATCTGTCCTCCTGCAAAGAGTTAACAAAAATCATTGGATTTTTTCTTCTAGAGGGAATGCTTAACATACCACAGGAGCTCGGTATAGTTTAAGAGCTCTCCGCTGGGACTCCTTTCTCCTTCCTAATCTTCTTTGGTTTACCCACTAAACCCTCCTACGCTTCTATTTGCTGTAGCTGGTACTGCCACAAGGATTGCTTCACTCCAGTAATGTAATTTATGCTTCATGTTGGATTGTTGAAACACTTGATTGATCTCATATTTGTGATATAGCATTGGGTGCACGCCGGTTGTGAGCGAGTGTGACGGTGACTACACGCACGACCCGCGCAAGAACTCGCTGACCTGGAGCCATGCGCTGATCGACACCGGCAACCGCACCGGCTCGCTAGAGTTCACCGCGGCCACCGCCATTCCCTCAGACTTCTTCCCGCTCACTGTCGCCTTTGTCAGCAAGAAGTCTTATGCCGATCTGAGGGTAAGTGCACGCTCAGACCTACATTCTGTTCGGTTAAGGATGCTATGTCAAGGCTAATGCTACAATTGAACGAGAGAGCATATCTTGCCTGGAAATCTATTAAAGTTCCAACATTCACAAATTACTACATTACTTGGAAAAAACTAAGTATTTAACATTTCTGTTGCTTTTTATGTTTTTAGTTGAATGAGTACAAAACTATTGTTAACTCCAAATTGTTCTCTTTTTTATCAGATTAAGAAAAAGTGTGAAAGTTATGAAATGTTTACAATTTTTAATTATTAAAACTACATTTAACTTTGTGAACAGATGAAGTTTTAAGTTTTTAGCCAGAAATAAACGCTTGCACTCTTCATAAGTAGTTCTAGATAATACAAGACGATATGGAAACTCAAATTATTGAACGGATGTATACTGTAGCCCTCTTTTTACTACTACTAAAAACTAAGAAGCTGGTATTCACCATGGTATATACAACAAATCGCCACTTGATCCCCAATAGTTATTAATGTTTTTAGAGACATACATATGCACGCCGGTTGTGGCAGTGTGGTGACTACGCATACGACCAGCGCAAGAACTTCGCTAACCTGGAGCCATGCGCTGAATGAATTTGCTGCTTCAAATTCATTGAAGCTTGACTTGCGCTTTCGTCAGATGCCTAGAAACATGAACTGGGGGATTCAGTAAAAGTCATGCTTGTATTATCATTGTTGAGGGTGTAAATAAAAATGCTGACTGTTTGTTGCAGGCGACAGAAGTAGTGATGGTGGACGACGATTCGCCGGTGAAATTCTCATCAGAAACAGTGTTTTATGCAGAAAAATATGAAATTGTTTAGAATCTTGTGTAAAAAGTTTTATTTGCCATTAACCAGACTCTGGGCTGTAAGTGAAGTGTAGTGCAACTTCTACTTCATTTCTGAACGTACTTAGATATGTTTTAATATTTGAGAGGTTGGATAACATTTGTAATAAGTCAAGTTGATGTTAACTTATTAAACTAATAATTGAACACTTTTTAAAAGAGTTAAATTACAATTTACTTAATTACTTGTCATAAATAATATACAATTTGAATGCAAATCCTGTACAAAGTTATGAAGTAAAATAGTAATATTATGCAAGTCCAAGTTAAATAAAGCAATTTGAAGTACAAAAATAACCTGTCAAAAGTTAACAAAATATAGAATATACAAACTAAATAATCTCAAAATACCACAGTGATAAGAACTATCTTAATTAGGTATGATGAATGTTAACAAATAAAATAATTAAAATTACAATGTTATATGTATTAACCCCAACAAAGTGGTTTCACCTAAATATCGGCTGTGACAATAAAATCACAAACAATTACAAGGCAAATTACAAAACAATACTTGAAACAAAGACAATTAATTTTAAAACCTCTTTGACCTGCAGACTGAGAAGTGCAATTCTTACTCAACTTATACTGGAACAATATTAAACATTACAAATCATATAACATATTATATCAAAATGTATGACTTTTTTATTTCATTTACTATTTATTACTTTTGAAGTGATCTTTTCATTGAATGGTAACGAAACGTCTTTAAAAAATATACTTATAAATTACCTTTACAAAAGCAAAGGCTTCTCTGTCTACATTACTAATTATAAAATATAGGCTAAACCACTGTAATTTTGTGTGTAAATTAATTTGAGTTGAACGAAACAATTACTTTTAAACATAATGAATTAAAATATTTATAGTAAAAATACAGTTAAAATGAGTACGGTAAGCAAGGAATAACATTTTCAAGATAAAAATTATTATTCCATTCTTTCAGAACTTCCTAGATATTGTGTTGTTTTGACTGCCTTTCTATGAATTTAATCTCGTAGGGAACATTATTATTCATAAGATTAGAACAACTTGCACAGTATTGGGTTTGAGGTCTTGTCGTAGTTGTTGCACTACAAATTAAAACTTAACTTGTAAAATTTTTAATTATATTAAGTTTATTGTATTGAATACAACTTATTGTTATTATTACAGTATATTGATTATGTAATGATGGGTTTTTGTTTGATCCTCATTTTGTACAGTCAAACCTATATAGAATGTGTAATATAAAAAATGTTAAAAATACACTCCATGGTCTATTTACTGTCCCCTTGTACATTTTCGTAAGGATAGAGATCAGGGTGGAATCAAGCAAAACTATGTTTCCTTGTTATGACCTTAATGTTATTTTTATCAAGTGATAGTTCATCAAAATTTGACCATTAACTAGTGTAAGATATTAATTTCCATTTTTAACCAACTAAACTATACTTCAATTTCAAAATATCTTTATTCATTCTTTCATTTTTACAAACACAATAGTCACAATACAAAATAAAAAATATTTTATACATGCAAATTCTGTAAATATAATTCCATACTAAAATAAAAAAAACGAATGAATAGTTAGGTACCTCATTTAAACATGTTGAGGTACCATCACAAACAAGACATACTGTCGAACAATGAAAATAAATACTATTTATAAATAACAGAAAATAATCTTAAATATAGACAAACTAGCTATAAAATAAACACTCAATGATAAAATTATGATCTTCTACATGTTAGTAAGGACTTCATGACTAGGACTTACCTAAAGTTGAGCTTTTGATTGGAGGTAAAGTTTAATGTCCAAGGGGCAGGTTTAAAAAAAATCAAAGTAAACAAAGTTTGAACTGGTGTCAAAAACAGATGTTTCAGAGCGAAATGACAAAAAAGCTGTTTTAAGAATAGCACTGTTCGCTATCTGTATCACTATGATCTGTATCGACCACCATTTTGGGACATGTATTCCTTGTAATGTATATCAAAATGGATTGCTTTTATTATTAACACCATTCAAATCAGCAGTGTAGGATTGAAGATTGCAGCTTTCAATTGCTAACACTAAAAGTGTATAAAATATTTAGCCTCTACAGTAGGTCAGTATGACTCCTCCATTTAATCTAGGTTTAGACGTTCCAAGTTACTAGGCAATAATTCAGCATTGCAGCATAATTTGAAATGATTGGAAAATAATCCAGAGTACATTGGCCAAAAGTTTAAATCGGAACTTAAAGCATTTTGATTAAGTTTATTTATACATGATTATCCTGGTACCAACCGTCCACTAATCCTCACCCACCAAATCAATGAGAGACGACAGGAACTTTAAGAGGGTGACACTCTGATGTTCTGAATAATTACTTTATAGAATCAGTTAAGACGATCAGTGAGCAGTGTCTAGCATCGGTGGCACGTACAGGCTTGAATCTGGCAGACAGCAAAGAGAACCAATGATCAGGCCTCTTTGGATGGAGTATGGTTGACAATAATTAAGATATGATTACTAAGTTAGTGATGAATTTTAAGGGCACTCCTAGTAAAGATTTGTATGGCTTTTCAAATAAAATGGTATGATAGATTCTTTCAGACATTATCCTACTATACTGACTAGTTGACTGATCAATCGATGTCTTTCAGAGGGTATTTTCCAGATGTTTTGAAGGTGGTGAGGGTGATCCGAGTGTACAAGAAAGGTCCTCGAGACTCTCCCTCCAGTTACAGACCTATACTTTAGTGCCTATATTCTCTATAAGGCGGTGATGGTTCACCAACTGACAAATCTTTTGGAGACCAAAGGACTACTAAGCAGCCAGCAGTTTGCATACGGGAGTGGACGATCAAGGGTTGGAGCGCCAGTTCTGTACTTTTGTTAAGGATGCGATGGAGGATAACAAATTGTGGTGGAAGCAAATTTTTGCGATTTGTCAAATACTATGACTGAGTTTATGCTGAGAAAACTGGAGCGTTTGAGCGTTTCTGATGGAGGTAACATACTGGTGGCAAGTTTTCTGCAGGGGAGAAGACGGATGGAAAGGAGTCCGGAATGGAGAGAGTGTGCGTGGGCGTGACTTAGGGGTCAATGCTGGGCCCATTGGCCATTGCGCAGGCACATGAGTTTCGGCCGTTTTCCCAAAATGCGATTTGTGATACCCACAACCCCTTGATGAAGTAAATAATTATTGTAAAGGCCATTGACTTTATACATACAACCTAAACTAACCTGCTTACTTTGAAAGTGAATGTCTAAACATTTAAAGTCAATGTAGTAATTCAGTAAGTCAGTAATTTTATAAATTCTTTTGTATTCATTAATGTAAGAACATATATTGTAAAGTGGCGAATGCCGTGGAAATAAATAAATACATGTAAATGGCTTTGGCATAAATAGTAACATTGACTTTAAATATCCATTTAAAATCAATGATAGTAAGATAAAAGAAAACCGTGATCTACCGTCCTGTAATGATGTAATCTGCGGTGCGTAGCAGACATCAGTCGACGGGCAAAAAGCAAAAAAAGCTCATTATCAACAAAATGTCATTCTGACAGCCAGTTTTCATCAAAATTAATCCGTGACTAAAATACTGATGTTTTCAAGTTGCAATATCTATTGCAATGCAATTTTAAGCATGCGGTTTGTGCTGAATTTTTAAATAACCAGCTCTCTTACATTTTTGTTTTGGGGTGAGTAATTCTTACTGAGTGAACAGTTAAAATTCTTAATAGCCTTTAAGCACAATCTGACCAATAATAATCAGTCCTAATACTATAGGAGGCCTGTCTGAAAATTATGGGATGAGTTTGTGGTGAATACTTGCTTGAATACTTATTTCCCATGTCATTAATTATCGATGACTCAGATAGACAGTGTCAGTAAATGGTGGTTTTCTATAGCTTGTAACAGACAAAAGTTGAGGTAGCGTGGTGAACAATTTCAAAACAAGCTATTTCAGGTAATGGGAACAAACCCTTTGAAAATTAATAATTTTAAAGTACTACTGTTATTTCCAACCTGCCTAACTGGATCTATAATTATATATTAACTGGATCTAGTAGTATATAATTTTTTAAATTAAATATCATAAGTTTATGGAAGAATAAGAAGCCTGTCAAAGCTATTATATTTCAATCAGTCTTTATTTTATAAACATAGCTTATACAAAGTTTGTCGACATACACGCTAAACTTCCAAAACTTCAATTTAATTAGACTGTGTAAGCTATTTGGAGAAGAAGCATTTGGCCTAATAAAGTTGCCTAAAACAGTTTGTTAATCGTGTTGGCCTAAAAACAAATATAAAACATTAATATAATTAATTTTAAGTTATACTTAATATACTTAGTTGTAGGACTTCTTTTAAAATTTAAATACCTTGTAATTACGCCTAAAAATCCTACAATCTTACACTCATAACTTCAGCCAGAGACTTAGAATCTTCAGGCAAAAGTTCAAGGTATTTAAATCAAGGGGGTATGTTATCTCCCCTAAACTTAAGTAATCAACGTATTTTCTAACTTGACCATGTTTTCAGTTTTTGCACTATGGGAGACTATCAGCCTTTAAGATCGGACGAGGCTCATGCTAATACAAATGCAAACGCTCTGAACAAACCAAGTGTCTACTATGCCAAACCCATGTCGCCACTTTGTAAAGTGGCATTCATATTTTCATTATTTGTCTGCGTCGCTACTATAGTTACTTTTCTATGGATTATTCCTTGTGATTGGTCTAAATGTCCAGCAAAATCGAACCATCAATCGATCATGTCCTGGGACCGCTCTATTGAAGGATTGGGTATGGATTTGAAGTTTTTCTAGTTTTACTGAAAGTCTAAGCTGTCTGTAGGTAGTTTTAAGCAACTAAGCAATTTAAAGATTTCAAGCCATATATTACTTATTGAAAAGAGATAGACTCCTTTCAAAGAGATACTTTAGACAGAATACAGCTTTTGTTTATTGAACAAATATTATTAATTTAAGAATAATTTAAGCTGAAATTGTCTCATTTATACTAAAACAACAGTACAAATTGATGGTGGAAAATATCATTTAATGGTGTTTTTAGAATTAGTTTCAACAATCAAATTAATTGGGACAACCTACATCTATATAGTGTTTTAGTATTAGCTTAGATAATAATATGAATATGTTTTACTTTAAGAGATTTTTACTTTGAAAACAATATTATTGATACAAAGAATCAATCCAAGCTAATTAGCAATAACTGCCTTGTTTAGATAGCTTATAAATACAGTAACTAGAGTCTGAAATGTTTGGCTGATTTTAATACTAGGGTTTTCAATGTTAATGCAAGTCATGTCAAATAAAACATTATCACAAATGAATACGAAACATGAAAAATGTATGCAGGCCTAACAAGTATGTTGTGTTTACAGAAATCAAAGGACAAATGAAAATCGTCCGTGGTGCAAAAGGTCTCAATCTCGTAGCGATGTTTCAAGGTGCTCTTCAAGGCTACGACGCAAAGGACCACTTCCCCCCGAAGACGGGAGGCCTGATCTGTTTTGTAGGTGCTAACGGGTATATTGCCTGGTTCATTCGCATGCCGGTGCCGACCCACTTTGACTGTGTGAATCTGCGTATCAAGGACAGTTCACAGCTGGACTGTCTCGTCCGAGGTGTCAACGGATATCTAACTCTTGTAGATTCATTCACTGGTAAGATTAATGCGAATGTACGAGAATTCAAATGTAGTATAGGTGGTTACAAAATCTAGGTTACAAAATCCCTTGTAAGTGCAATTTCTATCTAAAATAAATTTTTTCAGTTGACACTGAACGCTCACTGATTTTTCAGAAATCAGAAATATCTTTATTGCGTTATTCACTGAACAGTCGCTGAACGTATATGTTCACCTCTCGATTCTGTTCACCAATAAAAGAGCGTCTTTCTGGTTCGTTCACTGATCTACTGATCGTAGTTTTTCTCCGATCACTCCGATCAGTTTACTCCTTTGTAAACAACAAAGATGGCTGACTCTAAATTCTGAAACGGTACAGGTTATATATCTATGAACATGACCTGTATTACAATGTTAAAGCCACGTAAAATACTCAAACTCATAGCAAAACATTAATTATTTCATCATCAAATGAACTAAATTTTTATATAGACTATTATAATAAGAATAATATTATAAAGAAGCTATTAGAATAATTTCAAAAGCAGTTTCCGGGAATCATGTCGAGACATATTTCAAGGAATAGGTTTGTTGACACTTCCTGTCTCTATATCTTAGAAGTGATTTTGTATTGTAAAACTAATAAAATGTTGGTTCAATCTAAAATCACTCATGATTATAACACAAGAGGAAAGAACCACTTGCAAATTTGTCAACATAGAACTTCTAAATAAATAAAGAAACCTTTTGGAAAAACCACTGAAAATGCTGTTTTAATGATTTTAAAACATTTTTAGAACTTCTAAATTTGAACAACTACCCATGCAAGTAGGTATAAAACTCTTCAACCACCTTCCTAAAAATTTAAGAGAATTAAAAGTACCAAAACTTTTAAATCTCGAATAAAGCGGTTGCTGTTAAGCAAAGCTTATTACTCGATTGGATGAGTTCATAGATGATCTTCGGACAAATAATTTCTTTAAATCATATTTTAATTCCCCTAAAGCCAGGTCTGATGTTAAGTGTGATGTGGAATGAGTGCGAAATCATGTAAGTGTGAGTGAGTGTGAATGTTTAATTTCATTGTATTGTAATTTGTTTTTTTTTGCTACCCAATATTTTGTATTGTCTTCAGCAAATATTATATTATTATTATAGACTATAGTTATATTATAGACTGAATTAAGTATTAAAATAGGCTATTGTGTTAAAAGACTAGTGGTTTATACTATTTATTTTCTTTTATTTGTTATTGTACCAACAACATTAAATAATGTTTCGGTTAGTAAATAAATGAACGCTAAGGTTCACAATTACACGGTCAACCATGTTAATAAGCAAACACAGCATCAGATGAAACGCTGGATCTTGCTGTCAGTTCACTTATCTGTCAAATCAGCCTTCAAAAAACGTGGCAAAATCGTTTTTTTATGATTGTTATATTTTTTCTCCTAAAACCAGTTCAGTCCGGTAAGTAAAAAACAATCACTTGAGTGCTTATGTCAGCTCAACCAATGTATCATGTGTACATTCTGTTGAATAAAGATACAGTAGATACCATATAGTTTGACACCTACACCTTTGAGAGACAAAGACAGATTTTGAAACATTGTACTGTAGTAATAATGCTTGCAAGCTATGTTATACAGTAAAGTTGAATTTTCATACTTTGTAACACTTTTATCATGAATGATTTAGCAAAATTTTAATACCTCTGAGCTGCTCTCATAATAGAGGCATTTTACTGTACTGATAGTCTTTTTAGACCTAACTTTATCAGGAAAGATTTTAACGAAACACTTGTGCTTGATGTTTCGCAGGAATGGCAAAGTGGAGAGCACAGAGCCCGACGGCTGGGCAGTCTCTGACTGACAGTTCGTTTCCTATCGTGATCCCGGACGTGGACGGAGACGGCTGGCGAGACCTGGCAGTCACAGGCAGTATTGGCGAGCACAACCATCGCCTGATTGCCATCATCTCCGGTGACAGCGGGTATGTCATCATAACAAAACCGAGAGCTTTGCTGCAAATATGTTATTTTAACACTATACAGGGTCAGGCAAAAGTGTGGAAACGCTTTTTAACCAGTTTTTTCAGCACCACCAAAATCGGTACATTTTATTAGAGGATAAAAAGTACCTTTTAATGCATACTGACACTTTGCCCCAGTTTTCAAAATGGGATTGGGGGGGGTAGCCCCATAATTTTCATAGGGAAGCCCCATCAACTGACACCTCATTTTGAAGGTCTTAGAAAATGTTGATGTATGCTGAAAACTAGACGTCTCTATCTTAACCCCGAAAGAAATGGCGTCCATTTTAAGTTACACAGTTTTATTACGCGAAAGTGTGAAAACGCCTTTATAACTTTTTAGCCAGCTTTTTCAGCATAACCAAACTTGGTAACGTAAGTTAAAGTAATAATATGTACCAAGTTTGGTTACACTGAAAAAACTGGCCACTTTGATCAAACATATCTTTTAATGCACACTGAGATTTTCCCCAGTTTTCAAAATGGGTGATAGGGGAGGGGTGGATTAAAACTCTGTGTAACATAAAATTGACACCATTTCCTTCTGGGTTAAGCTAGAGACTTCTAATTATCAACATTCATCAATATTTTCTAAGACCTTCAAAATGAGTGTCACTCAATCTTCCCATAATATGGGGCTACTAATCCCCATTTTGAGAACTGGGGCAAATTGTCAGTATCGTTAAAAGGTACTTTTGGTTCCTCTAATAAATTGTACCGAGTTCGGTTGCACTGAAAAAACTGGTTAAAAAGTTATAAAGGCGTTTCCACACTTTTGTCTGACCCTGTATTTTGTGACACTGAGATTCTGCGTTGACCACTAACCAGGGCTAATATATGATTGTACGTCTTTATTTGTGATGCAGGTTTATCCTGGGAAAGCCTATGGAGATGAAAGGATGTACTGAAATAAACAATCTAACACTAGATAGAGACTATACTCTCTACTACACCTGTAAAAACAGCACTAACAACAGTAAGTGAAGTTAATGTGTTTCTTAGCGAATACTAAGCTTCTGAAGCACTTTTGTTTTAAGTGAAAACCAAGAAAATAACTGGCATGTGACCGTTAAGGGTTTATTCGATTTTTCTGACAGACTAATTACCTAAGGTATATAAAATTTGCATTGTATTGTCCAAAGTACCAGTTTTTCTATGTAGAAGGTTTTCTCCTAAATAGCCATATTTACAACCAATTTACAAATGAAATAAAAACTTTGGTTTTCTCTTTTAAGTATCTTTACTATAATGGACCGTATTGAATCATCATTAATATGAGTTTATTTGTCAAAACGCTGAGTACCCTGGATATTTAATAAACACAGAACAGTTTACGATCAGAACTCATCGTCAGGTGAGTGTAAAAAAAACCTGTATATTCATTGATCATCACCAGTGTATCACAAATTGTCACTGGGCTGTTTCAGTGTTCAGCGAGAGGTTAGGGCAGATCGGCCTAGCGGAGGCTGTGCAAGCGATGACCAATCATACGGTAGCTCTGCACGGTTCCGTGCCTCAGGTGTCCCAACACACTGGCAACGAGTGGACGGTTAACAACTACCGTTTGAACCTGGTCAACTCTGGCCACACGCCAGCCGACTACCAGGTACAAGTCGGAGGAGTTTATGTCCGTTCTGAGCATTGGGCCCAGCTGACGTCCCTAGCTTGGGTGCCTTTTGCTCTAACTACTGTACTTACTCTTCCTATCACTTGGTCGTATTGAATCTTACAGGTTCTTTTTTACAACAAAATTATCTGTGAGAAAGTGTATATTTTGTCCTTGTAAATGTAACACTCAATCTTTTGTGAGTATTTCAATATGTAAAACTTGCTTAATCGATGGTTAGTGTTTTCCATAAACTAAATTGTAAATCCGATAGGGGCTAAAAAGCTCTCCTAGATGTATTCCATAATGTACTTATTTTTGTTCATGCTATATGTGTTGTTACAACCATTTGATTTTTGAGGTCAGAACTCATTTGAATTAGCCATTTTGTAGGTAAAAATATTATCAATATATTTGTTTACTACCTTTGGCTCACTGTTAAATCTGTATACACATGAATATATGAAATCATGCAGTTTCCAGGACTGTCCAATTCGATCCAATACCGGTATAGTGCTGCATATCATTCAATTCCACAGAAAAATTAGTTTTAATATATATATATAATTCAGTTTTGTGCATTTAAAACAATTATAAGTATACCTAAGTTATTAAAAAATCCACTTTAATTCAAATTAACACGCTTCTGAGTAAATGTGAAATCTTTTGGTGAGTCTAATTTTAGACATGTCAGCATCTACAAAGTCTATCCAATAAATATACAAACTAAGCATGTAAACCTTTATTTAAAAAAAAATAGCCTACATCAATTTTGTCTCCTTCCCTCTGTATATGAAAAAAGTTTGCTCAATCAAGCTGAAATGGTAAACTTGTGATTAAATATACTATCTGATGTAGATAATGTAACAAATGGTAAATCGACATAATATGTTCAGTATTTTTCTTTTTGCATAATGAATATGATATTTATATGGATTGATTCTCAGAGATCTAACCCTTTTATCCAGAAACACTATGTATGGTACATTAAATATAGAAAATCCAGAGAATTTGTAATGAGACTTATGGTCACAAACATTTCTTAATAAATTTCAATGTACTGATTAACTTTATGTGTTCCAGGTGAGCCTGACAGTGAGGAATGAGTACAACCACACAGTGTGGAGCCCCTTGATGCCGCAGAGATGGTGACTCTGCCGCCCTCCCACGCTTTCGCCAACAAGCCATCTCCGGCTTCCTGCTAAAGTTCTGGTACTGGCACTCTCTCGATCAGGTTAGCCACACTTTTACTACTATTTGATATCTGTCCCTTAAGTATTCAGTGCAAAACTAAATATAACAGCCCTCTTCATAGAACATATACAGGGTGAGTTTTAAATGTACAGTAATTTACTATTAATTTCCATAGCGGGCAAGACTATGCAAAACGCCAAAATAGCCATGGCACTTTTTGGACAACTAGAGCGCTATTTACAAGGTTACGGGAGGATATTTCCACCGAAGACATGGCGTCCAAAGGGTTTTCTTTTCTGCAAATTGTGGGCTTCTTGAATAATTATTGAGATTTTACTGTTTGCGCAAGGGGTTTTGGAATTTCAACGATTCCACTTCGGAAGTAATTTCTTGAAGTTCTTTTCGGTCTAGTTGGAACATGTTATTTCTGAAAATTGTGTAGTGTACTGACTACAGCATGTTTTGACTAAGTTAATCTCATTATTGAGTGGAAGGAGGAAAATCCTAAGACAATTTGAGAGTTTGAAAAGATTAGTTTAATACTTGGTGTAAACCTAAGTGACGGAGGTAAACTACCGCTTATATAATACCCAACTGGTATTTTCCAGAAGAAAGACAAGGAGGGGAACATAGTGAACAACATCAGTGAGCTTTAGTGGTGTTATGGACGCTCAACGCACCGTACAGCCATATCGCGGAACGCCAGTCAAACCGACATCGTACAACTCTGTTTCAACAAGACTTGTCAGCCCGAGCTCTCGTACCATACTGAGTCTTGTGAGTAGCTAGCAACGGCCATTACTGCAGACATAGCCAAGTCCCTTCTGAACTTGAGTAGAGCCAAATCATACTGTAAAGCTAGGCAAAGTTCTATGATGGGTTCAAAGTTCTATAGCCGATTCAAAGTTTAACGAGAATGAATTATTGCCACTACACATAGTATAGAGATTATGTTTGGTTTTGTTACTTTACTGATATGTAATAAGAGTTTTTCCTCACCTTATCTCAATCCTAACTAGGTACATTTTTATTATGAACTAAGAATTTAATTTTTTACTGTCACACCAAGAATGTAACTTTACCATAAATACTAAATGTAAGAACCCATTTGAGTCCATTCCCAACCCAATGTCACTGAGCTAACGACTTGCTTCCTAAGTCTTGACTCTTTTATTGAGCCAAGAACACAGACGTAAGATTCAAGGGGTCCCAAAAGGAAAGTGACTCCCGAAGTATATTATAGTGTTTTCACATTGGTTTAGCACAACTTGGGTGGCAATGTATTTTTTCATTTATAATACTTTTTAAATATGTGGAATTTCAAAAACACACCATTGGGTGGCTGGCGTTTTATTTTAAAGTGTATGCAAAGGTGGTATCTCTATCTTTCCAATGAAATCTTAGGTTATAATTTACAAACAATAGAACAAAGCCACACAATAACTTTGAACCTTTTCATTACCAAATAAATGTAAGGGTGGCTGAGTCACAGTTGCAACAGCTATGACCTTTATTTTGCTAATATATATCAAAGGTTTGATTCTCTCTGCCATGCAAGTTAAGAGATAGACCAATTTCCCTTGAATGCTGGCTTTTGCCTTTTTGAAAATCAGTAGCGATTGTGTTACATGCTATATGTTAGTTTGGCAGATGTGGGCTTCCAATTTATAAGTACTTTGTGTGGACAGTGCTGATCGTGGATCTGGACGAGGATGGGAGCCAGGAGTTGATCTCGTACTTGGTCACGTTCCAGCCGAGACTGAAGCCCAGCTCGTGGAAGTTGCAGAGCAAAGTTCGACTCATCCGCCTTGAGGCCGAGTTGCCCAAGCTGTACGAAACCATCGAGCGCCACTAGGCCACCGACCACCCGTCTTTCACTCAAAGCGTTTAAATTGGTTGTGCTAGATTTTATTGTATTGTGATTTATCCAAAGATTTATGTTTAAAACTAACATTTTATTTTTACAAGTTTGTTTTTAATTGTTGATTTATTTTTATAATTGTTGATTTTATTGTTGTTTGCGAGATTTTACCCTAGTTTAACTAGTGTTATGTAGTATTATTGGCTGTTGTCGGTATGGATTTGAAGCTAGTTTAAGAAGAATCAGGAAACATAATTATTTTACACGTTTATGTCTACAAGTGTGGAGTTGATACTTAAATAAGTTTAATAATAATCCCTCTATTATGATAGTTCTCTGCCCAACTAAATCACTCTTGTGTGGTTGGTTGAAAAACCTCAACTTCCGCTTGATTAAAGCTTCTAAAGCCCTATTCACAGTTTTGAGACACCGACAAACAATCTGTGACACACAGAGTATTAGGTAAGTCAAGAATACAAGATTTTAAAGGTAGGTAAAAAGGCATTTGAATGTGTCTTCTTTATTATTTTATCTGGCATAAAGTCAATTTTACTTAGCCGAAAAAACCTTGTTCAGATATAAATTTAAAATTTTAAAGTGTGAGACTTAAGACTAAAGAACTCCTATCTAAAAACACAACCAATACATCAAGAGTCGGTAAAAGTTATTTCTGTTAACTTTTCTTCAAAGAAAAATACTTTAACATAGCTTCTCTTTTAGTCTCTCTCTATTATACCAATTTCACTTTCTATGATAAGTATTTATTTTTGTTTAGTCTTGACTTTGAGGTAAAGTGTGATTTATAATTTTAACGAACTTAAGTTTTACTTACATAAGAAGTGCTAATGTTTACTGTTAGTATCAGCAATGCTGGTTTGCTTGTCGTTACCATTGTTGCTTGCCGATGAAGGAATCCTGGTGCTTTAACAGAATATGTGCTTTTGTAACTTGGTGTTGCCCTGGTGTTTGGAATGTTGTGGCTTGTTTGATGACATATAATGAAGTATTCAAGCTGAAAAGCTTGACTGTGTACTGTTAATACCTCCACACTAAGAGTATATTCCGTCAGATTATAAGTTTTGACCCTTTGTGCGGTTGTGTTGACTCTCTAAGGGCTGGTTTCTCCAACATGGTTTATCCTCAAACTAAAGTTTACCAGCAGATGTGTTCCCGAAATGCTAACCCTAGACTTATCCCTGGTATTTCGTAACCCAACCCCCTGTGCTGGTTATCAGACTTATCCCAGGCATAAAGTAGGATCCAGGATAAAAGCTTAACCTCAAATTCATTATTTGAAGTTCTAAGTCCTTTTATGCCGAATTAATTGATTAACCATCCTCTAGATCTATCAAGAGCCAAGTTAACTGACATACTACAGTCCTAGCCTGTGTTCAAAAACTGCCCTTAAGTTTCTATTGTTACAAACCAATTACACTTTCCATCAAAATAATAATACACAACTCACTTAGATTACTATGTATAAATACAAATAAAAACGTGAAAATGAAATATTTATTTATTTTTATTCAATATTTGTTTAACCTAAAAACCAAGGTCATAACCTAGAACCAATATATTGTCAACAAAATCCATACACCTGTTGTGGTATAACTCAAAAACATCTTGGAAATTGTTGGGAAAACGCATCCAGCTGTGGTTTATCCTTTTAGTAAAATAAATCTCAGGGGCAACTTACTTCAGCAGACCCGTATGGCTGGAATCATGACTCGAGCTGCAGACTCCGTCGGCGCGGGTTCGATCCCCGCAGTTACACACACATTTGTAATGTGACTACAGTCGACTCGATCAACCATGATAAAGTCGGATTGAGGCTTCCTGGATTAGCAAAATCGCGGTTAATCAGCAAAAACTCAAAATTAATGTACAATAAAGTATACAAAGACGTAAACAACTAAAAATGAGGATAACAGATTCCAGTGAGCCGTGCATGTGGAATCTAGTCATTAGTTTTTATGTATTTTAGCATTGCGCGGTCGGACGCTACCATGTGTACATGACCTTCGGTAGCCTTGGTTATACGGTTTTAGTTAGCTACTGAGCGATCAGGAGTGAACTCTTGACAGGTCACGTGACTTGGTTACCACAGCAACCAGAAAATGGCGACGGAGTATTGTTATAGTGTTTATGTTGTTATTGTTATCTTACTTTCATGTGTCACCCTTGTATCACCAATGCGTAATATTATACTGGTTGCACATTGGTTTACAGTTGAACCACGATCAATGTTTTGCACCATGTTGAGTTTTGCTGTATTGTCAATACGACCCGTTTGCGTTTAGTAGACATCGTTTCGCAATCACCATCCCAATAACACAAACAACACCTGCAACCACTCTTCAGAAAATTATATGCCCTCTTATACCACTGTCAAAACCTTGACTAATTAGTCACATTTTTCGGTAATTCTGGTAGGTGGGAGAATGGCTATTTTTGGACGTTAACGCTAGGTATAGGTCGAGTTGAGTCTTTGAGTCACTTTGTAGTCCTAACTTCGCCTCTTTTAACAAAACAAACTTTACCTTTTGTTACAAAACTTTGGAGAAACCAGCCTTTAGCGGTTTTGGGCTGTTTTAATCTGCAAATGACTAAAAAATAAGGTTTATCAATAGAAAAGTCAAATAACAACTTGCACTGTTACTCTCTCATGGTATTTTTGCAAAGTTTTTGGAGAAATGGTGTGCTTGTGTGGCGTGCTCAGCTTGTTTTTACCCTAAGGATGAAAAAGGCAAAAACCAATACCATCGACATATTGGGGTAGTGCTTAACTGATAGTGCCAATCCAAGGCCGAACAGAGTACTATCTTTCGTAATTAAAATGTGGGGATTCATGACTTAAGGGCACAAAGGGTTAAAAATTAAAATATAGAAGTATTTACTTGGAAAAGAAACAAACCACAGAGGAAAACCAGCAATGGCAGAAAAATTACAAACATCTTAAAACCCTAGTCCTACACCACAGCTGCTCAACATTTAAAACTGGGCAATTGTGGTGTGTGAGCGTTTGGGCTAACCCGAACCGTGCGGGACCTCTGAGGTGGAAGTTAACAGTTTAGATTAGTAAAATCGGCTAGGTTAGTGAATTTATAATTAGTATTTAATAAGATTAAACAACTTGTTTTATTAATTTATTTTACTGATAGGTTTGACAAATTTTATTCAATGTCTTTGTTATGACGTCATCCTGTACATTGTACTTTTTGGAATAAACTATAAAGTATATTTAACTTTGTTTTAAATTGGTATATTGACTACTTGCTGCTTATTTGGTAATTAGTAGCTGCATTTTACTATTTTAAGAACTAAATTGTGTTTATGTTTCTATGATAATCACTCTGTCCAAAGACTTTTGTATAGTATTTCTAAAAGGTCCAATTTGGTGTCTAGATGGTAACATAAATAGACTAGTTGGTATTTTAGTACTTTGCTAGGAATATCATAGGCCTATATAGGTAGCAGTTTTTCAAAAGTCTTCAGATTTTTACAGTTCCTTAAACTGATTGCTTGCAGGCCCGGATTAGCCATTATTTACCCCCTAGGCCAAAGTTCTAGATTGTGCCCCCTTCAGTGTTCTGAGGGGTTTGAGGTGTGTGGAATCTTTTGCCATATTTAACTGTACATTAGGCAGTTTGCACCGCGACTGATGACCAAGACTAGAGACAGGAGACCAACATGTGCCTCGGTGTCTTCTGTATGTCCCTGTCTCTGTCGTGATGCGCCAACTAGCCTGTTCAAAGCTAGATGACAAATACATAGATTGCGGTCACCTGTCTCTGGTCTCGGTCTTCGGTCATGACACTAACCACCGCCACTATTTGGAACCACCGCCTATTTGGAACTATTTTAGCCATTTACTAATTTTAATTAATTTAATAATATATTCCAAGAGATAAGCAGCAAACTGAATAGAAACACGGGTATCAATGAACTTACTTGAATTAGAAATAAGAGTTCAAGGAGGGTGTGGAGGAAAATTTGGTAAAGACAAGAACCTGGCGCTCGAGATGAACAAAATGTCCTCCAAAATTGTATGGTCAATAATTGTTAACTTGTTAAATTTCGTGTTTTTCACCGCTCATTTTGCTCCTTGTGGGGGTAGTGTGGATGGTGAACATTAATCTATGTTTAACTATGCAATTTTGTAAACATTCAATTAAGTGCACAACTTTATTTCCGCTGAACTCATTATTTAATTAATTTGTTGAGTAAGTTTTGGTACCACACAATCCCACTGTCCCTCACCTCATTCGTTAATCTTCACCTTCCTCCCTGTCAGGTCTTCTTTCATCTCTAGTCACTAAGACAAGTCTCCCATGTCACATCATTCGCTGCAGATTTCTGGTCACCACCTCACCGCAGTTCAAGTGTCGCAGCTCCCCGAGATGATTGGTCCACCTGCTCCACCGCTGAGAAATTTGTCACACTGGCAAGGAGCCCTTACAGAGAAACTGTCATCCGGCCAGATGACCTCCGTTTTTTTATTGAGGTTGATACTCCTCCGACTCCTCCTCCTCGCAAAGTCCCGGGCTTGCCACCGCTTAGCGGAGTTAAAAATTAGGTTTTTGTTTATTTTATAGATGTGTAAAACCGTGAAAACCCACATCTCCTTGGCGGGAAAGCCGGTAGCAATCCTCTGTGCAAACCCACCTGCTTGTTGCCCGCTTCCACCCACCAAGGGACCTAATAGGTGTTATCAACACTCTAATATGAAAGAGGGAAAAGAGAATGACTCGATTTTCACCTTTTCATACTTAGAGTGAACGCAGACCCGAAGCCAAGCAAGACGGTGACCACGGTGTAACCTCCCTAACCAGGGACCTAATCGGTGTTATTAGCGGACGTTACAGCACAGCCGGTCGAGGAGTGCTACCTTATTGTATATACAAATACATTCTGACTTGAGTTACCATAGAAATTATACGTTGCACTTTTAATGTTATCGTTAATAATTTGTGGAATTTTAAAGTAACTATGGAAATAAAATGTTTTTTTTAGTACAGTGCAGCAATTTGTCGCTTTCCACATCATGCCCCTCAAGCATGCTGCCTCTAGGCCATGGCCTAGGTTGGCCTTATGGGTAATCCGGGCCTGATTGCTTGGAGTGTTGAATTTTACCACAAGAAATGCATTTTGATGTTTTAATGAGGAAAATATAACTTCTTTTAGATGGAAGGGTATATAGTTTTAATTTTACATTTTGGTATTTTATGGTGAATATATACTGCAACAACTGTTCTAGCACTTTCCCTACGTGTTTTAAGCATTTATCATAGGCTACTAGTAAGTGTATATAGAAACTTCAAACTGGTCCGTTAGCTTCATTAAAATCATGTAATTTGTTTTTTTTCAGTTTGTCAGTTACATAAAAAGTAGGTTGATGAATTAAGATCATCTTATTGTAACTTTATTTTTGGTTCCACAGATAACTTTTACTACATCGTAAACCTTTCATTCATGTACATATCACATTACACATATTTATAATAATTTACTCAATACTGGTTATGTAAGGCATGACAATATTGTTAATGTAAAATATACAGTATAAGATCTCATATATCATGATCAAAGACTTAAATATATCAGTCACTCAAAGTATTTTATAATGCTTAATGTAGATTTACTCTTTCTAGTCAAAACTATCAATAAAGCATCACTTTCTAAGAAAGAATTGTTCTGTTTTATTTAGCACACTATTTATACTTTGCTCATTGTCTAAAAAGTAGTTGAGTTTAACAAAATCTGCATTAGAACTAAGTTGAATCAAGATGTTTCTTCCTTGGAATAAATCAAACAACAAGTGGTTTTTCCCAAAATACCAGTCACCGTAAACTTTGAGTTGGGTATTTTCAGTTAAATGTTGCATTCGCGATTTCAATATGAATAAAAGAAACTTGCAGAATCCTTGGAAATCTAATCCAAAAGTAGCGTTGAGCATTAGTTGGCAATGCTCTGCCCAACCGTCCATGTCTCGACAGTCTGATATCTCGGATTTGACGGCATCCAAGTTTTTACAAAGTGATCTCCACATTTTGTCTATGTTGCAGCCATTTACCCAGTTGTGGTTGACAGAAATTGTGTCTTCCTGGAAAACCACACGTTTTGTTGAGATAAGTTTAAAATAACATTCATAATACTACCCAAGAATCAATGACTACCAAATAAGCCTGTGCGAGTAATTTTTTTTTCAGTTTGAGTTGAGTTAAAAGAAAGTAAGTATACAACAGTTTAAGTAATCTCCTAGTAAAGTTTTAGGAACCAAAAGATTTAGCAGTTCTCATCTTAAAGGCGAAAAGAAGGCAACTTTAGTTACTGGTATCATTTCTTTAAAAAACAGTTCTGTATGAAAACGCTTTACTAAATTCAATATCTGATTTCTAGTGTGTTGAAACACTTTCAGCAACAATTGTCAGGTTAAAACTAATTTGCAATATTGAAAGGTAAATTAATCAAGTTTTCATATTAAGATATTGTAAATGTCAACATTCTATTGTTTAATATCACAAAACAGATAAAATCAATGATTTCTACTCATGATAGCTACCTACTAATTAAGTTTTTTGTATAATTATACTTTAATTTCAATAGAATATTCTCAGTTCAATTTACTTTTATATCCTCAAGTAGGACATATTTTCAAACCACAAATCTTTATTTTTCTGCTTAGCATTGATGTCTATGGAAATATGTTACCACCTTTCGTGTGGAACCCTCAGTGCTCTCTCTCTTCTTCCTTTATATATTAATTACAGAATATGGATCAGTATGGCAAAATCTTTTCAAACTTATTTTACTCTGTGCAAATGAATAAATAATTACATGATTTTCAAGTTTAAATTTAAGTTCTTGAACACACAAGGAAATACTGCAAACTACTTACAAGATTCCAAACCTGATGATGCCAACCGGAGGGAACAAATATTGCGGCTCCCACGTTCTGGATTATTTCCAATTTATCACTCAACTTGGTGTAATGTGGGAATTTGTCTGCATTTTCTAAATCTGAGGACTCGGCATCATAGACCAAGTTGCCTAATCTGTCTGTCAGACATGTTTCCTGCCCTGGAGGGAAAAGTATCCACCGCTTCTTCCCGCACAGATTAACTGACCAGCTGAAGGATGAAAACACATCAGCATGGAAAGGTGTCCTGAAAAACATGTTCTTCATTATGCACTTCAAAAAAGTTTAACAAATGCATTGAGTTAAAAAAATTTTATGGTACAAAGTTATGGCATATCTATAACGGGGACTAGGTTTCGCCAAGCAGTCAGAATAACCTTAGACACTGATGAACTTGCTGACAATGTGCTAACCTATCAAATTCTAAATTCTGCTATCCTTATGGCTAAGGGGCAAACAACTAGTTTGGTTATTGTCTCACAAGTCCTGCACATGCGCTTCATTTTCACAATTTATTTATCTTATGGCTAGAAGGTATGTGTAATTACTGGGAGATTCAAACTTATTTCTGAATAGTTTGACAGCCAAATCAAAAGTATATCGTCTGCTAAAATGCTGTTATATAATGAAACATCATCTATTCCTAATACTTAAACTTAACACATTCACTGTGATGCATGATCATGCTAAAAGATGAAAATTGCATTTGATTTTTGTAATAGTTTTGGGTACCCGCACGCCTGTCCCAGTGAAGCGTGTTTAATAGGGGTATATTTTAGTAATGGAGTTTCCAGCAGACAACCCTTCAGATCATTGCTGTGCAACACTCCAGGTCTTTGTTAGAAAAAGTATGTGATTTTAAAAGATTATAAAGTGGTGATAAGCTAGCTACTTACGAGAATTCCATCAACAGAGAAACATTCATGCACACAAGGAAGAAAAAGAATGAAATTGAATCATCCTTTAAGGTAAGAAAGATCATTTCTGGCAAATTGAGCCTTTTTAGTGAACCTTCACTAATCTGGCATTTCCGTTAATCCGGCGCTTCGGATCCTGATATAGGGTCGGATTAGTGAGATTGTACTGTATATCAATAGAATTCAAAGTTGTTATATAAAGGTCATGAAGAAAAGCAGAACATCATATATAAGGCGGATATGGAAACCAAGGGTAGCTTTCAAACCCCTTGCTTGAGTAGCTTTCAAGAGTTCGGAAAAATCAACATTCAAAATTTTAAAGTGATTGGTTTACTTATTTGAGCAAGAAAAACTGTACCAAATTTAGAGGAACTGCAAATTTTTGAAGATTTTTTCAAACTTAAAATTTTTCTAACATAGTTTTACATCACATTTCTGTTATATGTATTCAAAGTTCAATTCAAATATTAAGGCACCATTTATACCTCAATGTAAACTAAACTTGTAAAATTGTAATGTTATTATTTGTTATTTAGCAACCTAGTTGGTGGGAAGATGTAAATTTCAATAAAGTTGTCTCTAAATATTTAATATTGTAATGTCAATGTAAGTATTATGGCAATACATTGTTTCTGGGTTTTTGAAAAGATATAAAAGAAAACTTACCAAGATCCTTTTGGTCCCATGTACACAAATCTAAAATCATCACTGACTTCATCTATGGCGGTGTAGTACTCATTGAGCCAGTCAGAGGCAAAGTATTTTGGAACTCTGTAAATACCGTCTTCAGGAAAGTCCCTTGTAAAATGCCAGTCCTAAAACAATAGCTTTGCTGGTTTTAAATGTGATAATTTTCATGAATGACCCATGATTAAAATCAGGTGTCTAATAATAATTAGGATATTCCATCGCAATTTAACAAAAGTTTAGGAATTTGTATAAAAATAATTTGATCTATAACGCTCAAGTAAACGTTAAAAATTCAATGGCAACAATACCTTAAATTGGATTACAAAAGTTACAAGGTGTACTTAAAACAACTTGACTTACCTTCAAATAAAGGCAAGGATCGTTCTTATTGTACTTATTCTTTGCATATGTTTCCCAATAACTCAGGTATTCTTTTAATTTAAAATCTTCTTTTTTCTGTGCATTATACAATTTTTCTCCACAATTAGCAACTGGAACTAGAGCATCACCTGAAAAAGAGGCAATCAGATTAAATTTTAACCTTACAAGAAAGTTATTTCAGTTGGGATCCTCCAGGCTAAAACCAAAGATTATGTTATAATAGATAGATGGTGCATAGATGCTGAATAAGTGAGGAAGAAAAATCAACATAGTTGTGGTTACCTGAGCACAGATAGCGCTGTGAGGGAATTTTTTAAACGTCTCAAGTAAAGCCACTGACTGAAGCGAAAGTTCATTCATTCTCGAAAATCGCACAATTTAGTCTAATTTAAGTAGCCTAATTGACATGTGAAAAACAGGAGCATGTAATTGCGGAGGCGGAGTAAGGCGGTGAGAGCCGGCAGCGCTCACAGCACTATCTGTGCTCAAGCTGCTGCAGCTGTGTTCATTTTCTTGCCTCAGCCATTCAGCATCTATGCGCCATCTACCCCTATTATAACATAATCTTTGCTAAAACTCACATCATTTGTCTAAAAGTATAGTGTTTTCCTCTAATTTAAATTAGTTGTATATTAACTAAAAAAAGCTTACTTATTAAATCAAATGACGTGGAGAATTAAGAGGCGAGCTAGAACTATACCTAGCCAAATAGAAAAGAGCAAGTTTTAAGCTAATTTTGGAATGTTGTTTAGAACCAGAATAAAATGGTTAGCTCAAATTCTCAGTGTTATAGCCTAAGTATATGCTTAAGTCGTGTTTGTCCGAGCCACATTAGAGCATAACAGACTCCCTCTTGTGGGACGTTGAAGTGACACTAATATATAATTAATTTTATTTCACCGAAAGTAAAAGGAATAACAAGATTCATGCAGGATAATTATTGCACATGATGATAACACAATGATTGTAAAACAATGAGACTGATACTATTAGTTCAGTGTAAATAGTTTGTAAATAGTTTTGTAAAAATTTTATCACGTTTTATTATTGACGCAGTCTGTCCAACAACTGTTGGTCAAGGACGTAACAGGCTACAAGTATTACAAGTAAGTTCTAGGAAATGGCTGGCTTCTGCTTCCAAAAGGGGAGCTGAATTAGCGACTAACTACTTTCATTAAGTTACTACCCAATACTGTTTACAAAAACTGTGCAGAGAAGAAAAGGATACATATGGCTAAAATTAACATGAGCATGAATTATATTGGCTTAGATGGGCTTACCGTAGGCAGATTTCAAATACATAAAATCAGGTTTTTCTTGGTCTATCCAATTTAAAATGTTCCAATTGTTTGTTACACCACTTAATACACAGGGGTTATTTGATAACATGTGTAAGTGAAAGAATTGTTGGTAAGATAACTGGAGCAAATTATTAGGCTGGGTTTTGTTATATGTCTTAAATGTTGGGGAACTTAATTCATTAAGTCCTTGAAATTCTTTAAAACAATTTGAAATTAAATTATCTCCGATGTCTAATAATTCTTGCATTACTACAAATATTTTATTAATAATAATTTTACAATATTGAAATTCACAAACTGCCAATTATAAATAGGATTTAAAATATTATAACTTTTTAGGCCTACTAATACAAAATACCCGATGTTTGTTTATTTTAGGTTTTCTTTCGGCAAGTTAGATAGGAGATGTTCAACACGTCGAAGGTTAAGTTGGGAAATGATCGAAATTCGAACTGTTGAACTTCGATCTGTTTAGCCTTCACCGCAAGAGACAGCCAGTGTGAGGACAGCTTTGAGCCCCTCTGGAAATAAGTAAACTCATAACATAAATCATAATTAACAAAGTGATAATACTAGAATCAAATTAATAATAAAATGAACTGTAATAATACTAGCTGTAAGGATTTAACATTGTATAAGAGATTAATAATTACTATGAATATGCCCATTTCATGTAATACTGATCAAAGGCAATAAAGATTCTTGATTCTTGCTGAGTATTTATTATACGAATGTACGAAAGCGCTGAAGGGCATTGACTTTTTATAACATCTCAAAGTACAAAACAGATGGCAGTACTAAAGCGTACATCCACTTTTTTCTCGGCGTAAACAGATGGCCCTTCATCGCTTTCGTACATGCCTACCAATAATTTCGTTTGCTCTTAATTCTTTAATAAAGACTTTTCTTTTGCAGCCAATTTTTCTACCCTTGTACTGTTCGACCGAACCGTACTCAATGTCTAAAACCATGACGGATAGGTACCTTTTGGATAGTGGCATCTTTTAATATAGACACTTTTGTAATTCACTCATCGGTATATTGTGTATTCGTAAAGATTATAATAATATTGGTCTAGATCCGACTTCCGAGGACTAGTAAAGGTAACGCATTTGTAACACGTCCAGATCCAGGTCCACGGATATCTGGACGGCCGTCTAACCACAGATTAAGAAAGCCTTGCAGACACGGATTTGTCGGCCCGTGTGTGACCGTATAATTTTTTCATTTTAAATTGTATACCTTAGCGTTTATACATTTAAGACGTACAATTTTTTCATATGTAAACCAATATTTTGTGGGTTTCTAAAATCGTACCCACATTAAATGTCTGATAATATTTCTTTTATATTTTTATAAATATCCATGGTCTCTGTGCTAGTATCTAGGTGCTCTTGATTAGTCCTCTGTGCTCTAGACTTCTAAATTTTGAGCAGAAAAGCAATTTTTGGACAGACAAGCGCATTTATTTTGCTTCAAAAATCAAAAATCACAATCCTGGTTTACGGTATGTCAAAGACTATATGGTTTTCCTAGTGCTAGCTACTAGCTAGCCTAGCTTAAAACATTTTTGACCCAAAATCGTTGATGTTCGTGACAATATAGACCTCAGTGAAAGTGCCAGTGTATTCCTCTAGTCCTAGCCTAATCGAGATCACTGGAGCCTATGGATAAAATAAGTATGGGTCCAGTTTAACCTTACTAAAGTAAACAGTGTCCTCGCTCCTATGAAACACGTAAAAGCCAGGACTTGTCTTTTACAGCCCTGTGTAAAAGCAGCCTTCTTCTCTTGTACATAGCCCATTATTACTAAACCTAAAATATACTCTGTTTTACAGTAGTAAAGCTTTGATATCACAAAGTTTATATGAGGTTCTGGTTTAATGATATTCTCAGACAAAGAGCAGATCAACAATTCCCCCTCAGATGATCAGGATCTTCAGATACACAATGTCTACATGTCCCTAAAGAAAAAATCTTGTGGAATCTGCCCTTGGGTGGCCTAAGTGGTTTGTCCTATGTTTTTTTTTAACTTGATATCCTACAGGCTTTTCTAACAGGTGATTGGTTAGACGTCTTGCATGGCTAAATCAGATCTGACACTAGATTTTTTTCTTTTACTTAAAACATTTGCTGCAAGATCGCAGATCATCAATGTTGATTATTAGCATTACATTTATGCTGCTATACCTAAGAAATCACTATCGCTTAGTACAAGCAACAATGGTGCCTATAGCCTTTATTAGGTATACTTAACATTCTCTTTATAATATAAATGTTTAATAACTATATTTTACTATACTGCATATACAACTTAAATCAAGAGTTTAGAAACATGATGTTTACTAGTAGCATAAAGGCTAAGATTAGGGGTACTACGCCTAAGGATAAGATATGCAGCTCATGCCTGAAGTTATTGAAATCTAACAGACCTTTTTTTTAGAATAGGCTAACAGTTTTTTCTAGGTTTAACCCATTACTTGAATACTTACTTACTTGAACATTTGCTGCTAATCAACACAAATTTTCATCTTAAAACATGTCCGTAGCAGTCAATGTGTTGAACAATCCATGTTTTCCAAAAGCTTGCTTTGATTGATACAATGCACAATTTGAACAACTTGTGTACATAATCAAGATACAGCATTGAGATCAAAGTATCCACAGCAAAAGCTTAGCCATTTTTAGGTCACAGCCGTATTATAAAGATTTCTTATATTGCATATCTTTAAACTATTGCTTCAATTAGGGAAAAACTATTGTGAAACCTTAGGAAATAATTGCACAATCAAAATTACATAATTATATTTTAATACCCATAAAGCCACTGGAACCAGCAGCCCATTTGGCAAGGAGAGAGCCCAACTAGTGCTGCTGTCACACAACCAAACTAAATACATTCTAAATATTCAAATTCAAAACTTTTAACACACAGTCTTAATGATACAGCATGATGTATATTTGCTGATATCATAAGATAGTTAAGTCTTAGTGATGATGAAGGTTATGAAAACTATGATTACACAATGATGAATGTTGACTTTATCGACAAAGGTATTGACTATTAAGAACATTGCGTGAAATGTGGAAACGTGTGCACAGGGATCAGGTTGATCCTCTAGGCTCATTCACCTCTAGATATCAAACTCAAGCACTTTTTATGACCTTTCTATCATTTCTCAGTAAATTAAGTTGAAGTTAATTTAATAATGCAACATTCTACAGTAAATGCAAAATCTAAGTTTGAAAAGAAATAATTAAGATTGAACTTTATTTTATGTATTTGTTCAACATGAGCGTTCTAGCAGAAAATGTTGGAATTATGCTTAAACATAAAGCCTACATTCCAAACTTCTTGGGTGTTGATTCGATAAATTCTAAATACATACAATAAACATTTCAAAAATATTCAAATTTACATTTGAATATTAAATTTGAAAAAGTATTTAACTTTATCTCGGTTTTATGTTTAGCATTAAAATATTTTGGCAATGAATATGCTTTGGAATTTGGGGACTTTGACTACTAAATACTAAAGGAAGCCCCAAGAAAACAAATGCCAGAAAACCTTGATTAGTGATTCAATATTAGAGTAGGAATTTTTATTTACCAAAACTACCTGATATTGTAGCCTATTTATTTATTGAAGTATTTTACATGACAGCTACAGATCTAAATGTCCCAAAACAGCTATCTTAACAATACAAATTGATAATAATATAACATCTAAAAATAAATTATATGTATAAACAATTTGCTGGCATATTCAGCTAAAATACAAACTAAGACACAAATTTACTCTGTAATTGTAGAGTTTATGCTTGGCTGACAGTTCTGAATAAAAACGGTTTACTTTGTATTTGTACTAAGTTTTATTGTTAACATTGCAGGCTAGTTTAACAATTAACTATCAATAAAATTCAGTAATAATGGTGAATTTAAATTTGAAATGAGCTATGGAAACCCCATTCCTTGCAAGTTATAAAAGTCAGTAGTGGTATTTTACGTTGTGAAGTAAAATATATACTTAAGTTTGAAGTGTAGATTTGTCATAAATAAATATAGTTATTGTATATTGAAAAACAAGTTTACTGATCCAACTTTCACTTACATATTATTATTTATTTTTCTAGCTGACAGAACAAGTGTTTCGGAATAGTAACAATGATCGAGTGAAGTGTAGAGTACTGTACTGTACGTCAAGCCAACATTATTTGCATACTCAATAAGATAAGAGGTCTAATCAAAGTCTGGGCTGCTAAACTGGAAGCTTAAGCTGATATGAGTGACCGAGGTGAGGTGGAGTGGAGGGGGAAGCAGAGGAGATATGACAACTCGCAAGACAGCCATTAGTGAAGAAGCCAGCAGCTATAATCCAACAGCTGACAAATCTGTGGTGTGTTATTGTTTGTGACAGCTGTAAAATGAAAACTATATTATTTTACCTGATGTTGGCGGTTTGTGGTGGATTAGCATCCGAAACCGTTATGGATCACAGGTTCTTTTTGTGGCAACTAATGGAGAAATATGGCCACAATGGAACAATGCCTTACAATGTGAGTATTTTAATCATGTAACATACAATTATTTAAATTACTAAACACTGTTAATTTTTCTACCATATACACAATAGAAACAAAAAACGCATATCAAATATATAAAAACATCAGGGGTTCAGTATCCAACCTAGAGTATAAAATTTTGTTGTTTGAAAAATTAAGGCATCCAGTTTTTAAAAAGAAAATACTTTTGAAATTAAGCGTGGACTTTGACACAATGTATGGGCACAGTATTAAACAGTTTAACAGATAATTTAAGCTACGATTTCCCAGGAAAGCGGCGACCAATTTTTACGGACATAATGTTACGGTTAATTTTGCTTTTAATGCAATCATATGGAAGCATCCATCGTTCATTAAAAATACTCTCATATGATTGCATTGAAAACAAAAGTTCACCATCATGCTATGGCCGTCCAATAGCATTCACCGCTTCCTAGAAAACCATGGCTTTAACAAAATACTGTTCATAGTTCATGTGTGGTACTATTTTTTGAACAATATAGAAAGAGAATTATTACACCAATAATACATTTTATTGTATGGAGTAAAGATTATATTGCCTATTAAAAATTAAATTGTATCATGAAAAGGCTTATTACAAATGCCTTTATGTTAGGCTACACCCTAAATATCTACCTATGTAGCTTAAAAACCAAACATGCTTTTCTTATAAAGCCTGTAGTTTTTTAGGGTGGATTTTCTTGTTACACACCATCAGTGCTAATTTCAATTAAAATCATGAATTCAAACAAGAATCTCAGTTAGGTTTCCAGACTTTTCTTTCATTAATAATATAACTTTCAGTCAAGTTTGCATTAATGCTGTTTTCTACTTTTAGGGATTTGAAAAGCTTTACAGGAACTTGGGTCTGGGTAATGCCCTTTTGGAAGTTGACAGTAACAATTACAATTCTTCAAATGCAAACAAAACCAGGGAGATACTTTCGGCGGTGGCGAGAAATCGAAGAGCCGACACTAAAGACGCTGACTGTGAGTATACTAAAAACTGCACTTCAAACACAGTGTTCTTTAATAATAATTTCTTCAACTAATAATAATTTTACTTAAAAAAAACAATAATACCTTGCATTTTCCTGATCTAGTCTGTCATTGGTCAAAAACTCAAGTATATGATTTTAATCAATGCTTTTATGAGAAATTTAATGCTTTCTGTGAGAAACTTGATAAACAAGTATAAATTTTAATGTAATGATTCTTACATTTTACGAATGCTGTCATTTTATTTGATTAGTGGATGTGCATGTATATAGTATGCATATAATGCAAATAATAAGAAATTGTAACTATTATCAATACTCAGTATGTACATGGAAAAGCTAATCAATAGAAGAATGATTAATTAATCATTTACATGGCAATTTATTACAGTAATTTATTTTTACTTTATACTGACTAAAGCTGCAATTATTTTAGACAAAAGACATTCTAACCTTTCCTTTACTTTACATTTTTGATTCGATTTTATTTTGCAATTTAAGTGCAGTTTAGTACAAGGCAGTGATATTCATAGTAATGATACTCGCTCTTTAACTAGTTATAGAATCGATTATCACAGACTAGAATCATTCAAAAATTACCTTCTCAAGCTGGAATTCCAAAATTATTAAAAATTAAAAACTTCCCAAGAAAATACAAAGTCTTCAAAATTCTTAATTGTTTAAGAAAGAACTTAAAAATTATCTTGACACCAACAAATTTTATTGTTTGCAAGAATTTATAGACCCCTCACTTACCTCTCAGAAGTATGATGTTCTATAATATACATTCCAAATTTTAATCGTGTAAAGAATATATTTCTAATTCTAAATTTACTGTAGTGGCTGTAGTTCTATGTTGTACTATAATTTGTTATTGTTTTTTTAATATATACCAACACAATGTCAATTTGTATATTGGTAATTAAAACTGTAAACTGTAAAGAAGCCTAATGTAGGTCGTATAATGAAATGATAAAAAATTTATTTGAATTAGTTCTCAACACTTGTTTATTTGAAAAAAGGGTGGACATCTTTGTTATTGAAATGTACTTGATTCTTATTACCTACTGTAGCTCTGTCCTTCACTTCTCATATTTCACCGTATCGATTACTTATCTTGCTGTCCCATCTGGTTTTCAACAATGATTAATATTCTTTTATAAAACCAGCGCAAAGTACTACATAGAGTAGTGTTTAATGCAACTTATCAGCTAATGTTCTTGTACATAACGGTATGAACTTGAAGTTTTTCTTCAAACAGACAGTATAACCTCAGTTGGTATTTAAAAAACTAATAAGTAGGTTTTATTATGAATCCCAGATTATTTTGTAAGGTTAGTCTGGCGGATGACTCTAGATTGAACACACATTTAATTTATTTGACAGTAGAAAATCACTTTCAAGTTTCAACATATAGGCACATAGAAGCGTCAACAAACCTATTTAAAAAATATTTTTCTAGATATAAATAAATAAACAAATAACTTTATGTATAGTATACATTAAAAATGTGTTGCAAAAAACAAAATATATAAAAAACAACAACACATTTAAGTCCCTGAAACTTGCTTTGGAAATTACTTTAACAATGGCTTCCTTTTGTAACCTCTCAAATTGAATATTTGAATTTTGAACATTCTCCTCACAACCTTATTCCATTTATTGAGAGAAGGTTAGTGCAACATAAACTATTCAAAGATTTTGAACTGACCAGGATTCGACCAAAGTGTGTAATTAAACCTAAAATTCCTGAAGAAACTGTAGATCAAATAGTTGACTCCAAAAAAAAAAGCAAAATTTATTGAAAATTCAAATTCAAATGTACAAAAATAATGTTTTCTTGTATTATTACAGAGAACAGTGTTATCACTTAAGTAATTGGTGAATACAAATATCTACTAAAGTGTGGAATACTTACTGACCTCATTTTCATCATTTACCTACATCCTGCTGTTTTTCTCAAGCAATTCTTTTCAAACCATTTTTGCACATGTTATTGTTGTCGTCATCTATTCATTCTATCCTTTTCTCTTTCTGTTTTCACATTTTAGCTCGTCACTTGCACCGTTTTCTTATCCTGCCACCTTTTCACTTCAGCAATCGAAAGGATAACTCCACTTCCCCAGCTCCAACCAAATCCTACCTCGATTTCCTTCGGCTATCTTTCTACCTTCACTAAATGTTCAGTGTTTGTACAAGTTGCTGACACGGCAGGTACGTCGGAGGAGCAGCTGGCTCAGCTGGTGGTAGCGCACGAGGAACTGCCTCCAGTGGCGGTGAGACCTGTGCGAGGACTGCGGCAGTGTCTGACTCCGCGAGCTGCTCCGTGTGTACGGGCTGCAGCAAGGCGAGCTGAATGCTATCAGCTTCCTGCACCTGTGTCCTGCAATCGTGTACCAGCTGGACCAAGGAGCGTGTCAGCAGGACACCAAGCACATGCCGACTCAACCACAGGACGTTACGTATTCTAGTGAGTTGGAATGTATTGTAAATATGAGGCCGGTAGATAGTAGGCAAATAGTCTGGGTAGTGAAAAGTGGAAGCTGTGGACCTTCCATAAGCATGCACACTGCAACAGTGTTATGGAATAGGAGTTGCCAGGCATGTCAGGGGCCTTAGGGTATGGAATACTCCAAAATAAAGCAGTGGGTAAAACTGGTGCACTAAAAATCAGCTTAGATTCAAGGCAAATTTTCATATTAGTCAGTGTTTCAGAAAAGTCGGTGAAAATGTAAGCTTAGAAGTAAGAAATTTCAATTTGATTTCAAATATTAAAAATATTCTTTTGTGATGTTTTGCATTTTTCTTGGTTGTCATATGACAAAATAATTAAAAGATAAGAGATAATATTTTCCTTTGCTGTTTACTACTGAATTTAATTTTTTGTATTCCAATAACATCAAAATTTTTAAGCTAATGTGCTAGTCATATGTTATAAATGGCATTTTAATTTGTTGTATTCCAATAACCTTAAAGATTTTGAATATACATGTAAAACAAATCAAAATTTGCAGTAAACACCAAAGGAAATGTTGTCATTGTCTTTTGTAATACTGAAGGTTATAAAAATAAAAGTGTTACTGTTTCAAGTAACAATGCTAAACTTATGGAAATTATATAAACAAGTCAAATTGTGTACGGAATTAAGACATTCTTGTAAAGTGTTTTCCATTGAAATGATTTTGAAAATAAAAAAGAATTGGCAGAAGGGAAGCAACAGTTTTGTATAAGAGTTATATATGTGACTCATCTATAACCATTTATGCTTGGATAGTTTATTCCAAAAGCTTAAAAAAATGGTGGCTAGTCTACCAAACAGAAAATTGTTTTCTTGCTTTTCAAAAACATTTTCTAGTTAAGTGCATTATTTACAAAAACGCAAAGTACTTAAAACATATATTTACTATCAGTGCAAAACCAGTAAGTTGTCTTATCTGCCTGATGGTTGTCACAGGCTGGTTGTACAGCGTCTCTCACTGTACTTATCATCAGCATCTCCGGGTTACTCTGCGTGGGAGTTGTACCTCTCCTACAAAACACGCTGTTCAATCAGCTGATCAGCTTCCTTGTTGCGCTAGCCGTCGGCACTCTGCTAGGTGACGCTTTCCTACATCTCATTCCCCACGTAAGTAACCACCAAGGCAACATGCTCCATTCAACTAGTACTTTCATCCTTTGGATTGCTTTGTCTTTGACGTCTTGCTGTTGGAATAGTAATAAATTTTAAATGCAAAAGTTTGTTATTTTCATGTTTTTTCAGTATAGCCTTACTTATCTGACATTCTGTATTATTCGTCATCCAACCAAGACAAAAACATGTAATATTTTTTTATAAACCGCCCTTTTGTAGGACCGTTTATGACAGATAAGCGAGATTACTGTATTTTATTTATATTACTTTCATATTTCTACAGACGTATGCCAATGTATAATGTAATATTATAATAAGCAGTCTGTAATACACTTTAATTCACCACCTTTCTTTGGTCGTAAAATTTAATCTATGCCATCTCAAAAAGTTTTGGAAATCTTGTAGTTGGTTTTCACATTTTGAACACAATGAAACACTTTGAATGGTAATTTGAATGGTAATAGATGAAATCCTACATTAAACTTAAGTTATATTCAATGCAGCATGATGCTGCAAACCTGATTTCAAAAAGTTTGTCTGACAGATATTACCGCATTTCAAGTTTAAAGCTCTAAAACTTCAAATTGCTTTATTTCGTTTAGTAGCAAATAATGTTATTAACGGATGGGGAGAGGTTAATTACATTTCGGTCACCTAATATAACCAGTTGGTTTTCTTTGTGCTACAACTGTTGAATGTGTTCCAGTTCTTCTCAAGTAGGACAACCTTGACTTCCAATAGAATATACTACACTAGAGTCCCGCTACTCTGAACCGCGTCAATCCGAAAATCCACCGAACCCAAACACTGTTGGGGGAAAAAACTTATAAAATTGTTGAGTAGGTAAAATAAATAAAACTAGTTTTCCAATTTATGTCATACTGTATGTGTTAAATAGAACCAACACTCTGTCAGCGCACTGTACCTTGGTGGCTTAAAAATAGCTTTGAACAAAACGATCCACTCGGTGGGGTAACAAGCGACATACTGACAGTCTCACACGGTGAGTCATCATTTGTTTTAGAACAGATGACCGTACCGTAAAGGCCTGGGCACGGGGGTTGGGGTGGAAAGGTTGGTGTCCTATTGTTACATGGAGTAAACCCTACTGCCACAGCCATCTGTGTACTGCCTGTCATATCTCGTGTGTTACTTCCGCTGTTTACTATTTCAGAGTACTAATGGACATACATACATAATTTCTTACATTTAAGTATAAAATATTAGTCGCTCAAAGTCAATTTATGACCTTATGGTCAGTATATAATAAATGCACCGATATTTGCCAAAACTCCGCTTAATCCAAAATTTTGTTAATCCGCACAGGATCTGGTCCCAATTAGTTCGAATTAGCAGGACTCTAGTGTACTATAAACGTTAAATTCTTGTTGGTCTTGTTAGCACAAACAAAAGAAATAATTGTACAAATAATAACTACACGTCTTTACAAACAAGCTGCAAATTTATTAATAAATTAAAACTGAACATACAAAGTTAAATCTTCCTTTGTTATTTTAAATCACTAACAAGTAGGATCTTAAAATTTGATCACAATTTAAAATGTTGATGTGGTACATTTAAATTTTATGTATGTTATATAAAACAAAATACACCATAAAAAGTATGTTTTTAATAGATTTATCAATAACATGAAGAAAAAAACTAACCCAGAACAAATTGGTCGATAAATAACTGACCAATTAGACTGATTAAACATTGGGTTTGTATTAATGCTATGTTTGGATTATGTAAGGACTGGTTCACACGGTTACAAGTCAGTGTGACAGTTAACGTTCCAATATTAAACCTTACAGCAGAATCTACTGTCACTTGCGACTGGCGCATTGTCTTGTTACCATGTGGACAATTCTAAGTAATAGCGACAGTTGATTCTGCCATAAACGTTTGGTTTTATTGTTTTGACAAAACGTTTGTGGCATTTTAAATACTGTAATTCAATAGTCTCTGACTCACGTAATTAGCCTTATGTACGCATAAGTGTTTCAATCCAGGAATTTGTACATTACTCATAACAAATTTCCTTGTTTACCATAATTGACATTATTGTTAAAGTCGATAAGAATCCGTGTAAAACTCGGTAATTTACCTACGTACTTAAAGTGTTTAAATGGTTGTTAGGCACTGTGAACAACCGCAAACTGATATCAACAGCAATAAATAACTTGTTGCAATCTGAGGAGGAAAGGAAACCAAAATATTTACTTCCTATTTTCTGGAAGTACTTAAGGTCTATTTTGTGTTATCTATTTAAACAATTATTTTAAACATGATAAAAGTTCCTGGCTAAAAGCTTTGTTTGGTTTAAGGGGATAAATGTTTCAGTAAATAATTATGAACACGTTTCAGTTGGCTGGAGTCCATAAAATAAAAACTTTGCATTATAGTAACTGCATTAAAAATATCATTCAAACTTGAACAATAAAAATATTATCTTTTCTTGGCATTAATTGAGAAATCATTTTTACACCTTACACCAGCTTAAGCATCCGCCTCAGCAGCGTGGCGATACTTCAATGCAAGTACATAACACAAGGGTTTGTGGAGGCATTTTTCACCCTTCAAAATAATGTTTACACTAATAAACATTCAAAGTATCTTTATTGCAATATCATTAAGATATGAATAGTGTCATTTACAATATAGCTTACAGCTAAGGTTATAAACATTACTTTGGTTTAAAAAATTTGTTTAAAGAATAAAGAATGGTCTTGAAGCCAGATTTTCAGATGTTGAGCAAACAGCCGCTTTTCGGTTTTCTTTAGGTGTTCTGGCAGTGAGTTCCATATCTTGGCCCCCATGTAGCTGGTCTTCTTCTCCGTTGAGCTGAGTCTATGGGTAGACAATAGTTTCTGGCGTGCCTGGTGTTGTACTGGTGGGTTTGCAATCCGTTGTTCACTAAAGCTGGCATCTTGATGTGGATCTGAGTTGTTACTTCAAGAATGTACAAGCTGACAACTGTCAAGATCTTCTGTTCCCGGAAGGCTTCCTACAGGTGTCTCTAGATTTCAGGTTTACACAGGACTCTAACGGCTCGCTTTTGTTGAATAAGGACACGTTGTAGGTTTCCGGCTGTGGTGCCACCCACACAGCAATTCCATATCTTAGGTGGGACTCAAAAAGGGCATGATAGGCTACTTTGGCTGTTGTCATGTCACAAACATTTTTCATTCGCCTAATTACAAACAGTCCTGTACTTAATTTGGTGCAAGGGAGTTTACATGTGCCGTCCACGATAGTCTGTCGTCCAGTGTAACTCCAAGATATTTCGTTGTTGTTATCTCTTCTAGCTCAGACAGTCTTCCAGTACACTGGTTTTGTCTTCCAAGACCAGCTGCTTGGTTTTACCTTCATTTACCACCAGGTCGTTGTTGTGGCAGTATTACACCGCCTTGTTAAGTGCAACAAAGCTGTCTACTTCCAGTTCTTCTGCTTTTGGCCTGCCTAGAAGAAGAACTGTGTCATCAATGTCCATAAGGGAACTACAGTAGTTTTGCATGTGCTTGGGGAAGTCATTAGTGAACAAATGAACAGGACAGGTCCCAGAACGGATCCCTGGGGGACTCCTCCATTTAAATAATTACTCATTTTGTAAAGAATTTCATTTAATTTAAAAGCAAGTGCAATTTAGCGGTCAAAGGTATTATCAGTTAGTAAGCTTACAAGATATCTGTATCATCTGTGTTTGTGCAAGTACGCTCTATATGCTTGTATTTGAAATTTCCTCTAGTTTCCAAAGATATCATGTTTATCAATGTAAAAATTATTTTGAAAGGTGAAAAACGGGCGTTGTAAACCTCTGCAAGCGCTTGGTTTGACATTGATTATTAGGCCGCATCAGTTGATAGAAGGTCAGTTGTTATGTTGTCGTGTGTTCCTTGGGCGGGTGGTGTGTTCAGGCTTTCTCTGAGGTGACCACTGAGGCGGACTTACGATTACCTACCAAAATATTGTAACCGTTGGTCCCTACCCTAAGGTTGACAGTATCCTATCAGAAATCAGAAACTTCTTGGATTTGATTATATTTTTACAACTGACAACGACAACCAGACTCATTATCAAATACATTCTTACAATAAAAAATACAGGGTGAAACAGATATAATATTCCATGTAGAGATCATTTTGATTAGACTATTATTTTGTCAAGCATACTGTCGGATTTACAATGTGTTCAAGATTTTCAATAACAAAGATTTATTTTAAAATTTCATTCATATTTTCTTGTTGCATTTTCTTTTTAAATTTATATTATGATGACTGCGAGCTGTATTTTTTTATTCATGTTGAGGATTTGATAATATCTTTGATATTGAAATGCCTCGCCTATTAGCAGTTATTAAAATATTAATTTTTGGACTTCAATATTAGTTTATTTTTTTATTGAATTGAAATTTGATGCAGGCACTGGGAGGTCACACTGGAGTAGACGAGGAACAAAGTCACAAGGACTCAATCATGAAAACCGGCCTCATGTTTCTCACTGTTGTGTTTTTTTCTTGTTTGAAGCGATTCTGAACAACAATAGAACAAACAAGGTGAGCTGACAGTCTAATGTATTGATTTCTCTTGTGTTATTTCACAGTAGTTTATTTAATTTACTGTTGAACTTAACATTTTGTTAGTTCAAGTTTTGTCTTGTTTTCAAAACAACTGAAAACCTGACTGTTAAAAATCTAAAACATTGGCTAAGCTTGATATCTTTGAAAGGTAATAATTATAAGTATATTTTGAAGATTTATGATAAATATAATATAATCACAAATACAGTATCATTGTATACAATTAAAACTATATTAAGCAACTAAGTAAATGAAGAACTACAAAGTAAACAAAAAACCCCTATGGGGAAGAGCTTAATATAACATTTTACAGTAAAAAAATATAAATGTGATATGAAGCCACATAATATTGTACCCCAACACGGGATATCAACCAAATTTACCTGGAAAAATGCAGGAATTTGTTTTTTCTGAATGTTGTACACCCTAATAAATTTCTGCATAATGCATTGATTAAAATGTTTTGAAACTTACTGGCTGGAATTAAATGCAATTCAAAGTTTAGAATTAAATGCAAATGCTTGAACCCTCAACGTCTTGTTGTTTAAAATATCTTGCGAAATAGGAAATGTGGCTTTGTCAGTATTAACACTTCTGTAGTTCAGTTATAAACTAAAGGTATTTATCAAAGTATGTTGGTAAAATGCAGGAGACTTTGCTGTGCTGATCCAGGCCGGCATGAGTGTGCACGCAAGGCACTTTGCTACAATCTCTTCTCCTCTGTACTCAGCTTCGCTGGCACATATCTCGGCCTTTTTGTGGGAAACTTTGGAGACGCTACACGCTGGATCTATGCTATCACCGCTGGCTCCTTTATCTACATTGCGCTGGCCAACCTGGTATGTGACAGCTATAAGAGATAAATGGTCCAAATTTTTTTATTTACATAATTTTCTAGATTTTCAATGGTGTCAATCAGTAACAGAATACAGTAAGAATGGTGGCTGGTCTTAATTATCTAACATGGGGGCCTTTTCTGTTGTTTTCGTGTTTAGTACACGAAACAGTTTCTCAGCAGCATAATTTTTAGTATCGTTCAACCGTTTTCCTTGCAGCAATGTACTGTGATAGTTTCGTGATTTTTTGGTATAACTCTTTGTTTTGTATCTGTGCTGTGAGGCAGAGGCCGATGACTGGGAAGCGTTGATTCAGCCACGTGTTTTGGTTGTCAGACGTCCATAAGGATCTGACATTTTTGGAATGATTCTGAAACGTTTAAAGGGTGGATTGAAGCGTGTACGTTATTTTTGTAGCCATGAAGTAATATATGGCAGCACATGCATTAATGTTGAGTAATATTTAGGAATTATGAGGTAGAAGTAATATTAGAATACTCAGTTCTATTTTCTACAAATAGTGGGAATTGCGGTTGAACCTAAATTGATTTGAAAGGAGTGGACATTACATTTGATTTGATCAATGTAACTAAAATGGAAGGCAGTTACAATAACTTTGGTGTAACAAATTCCACTTACTGTTACTGACATTTGCTCAAAAAATGTTTATTTCCTGTTGGCTATTCATAATTGTATTCAGGCTAAATATCTTAAATACAATCATGTTTTCAGCATTTAAAAGTGAAAAAACTTAGGTTTTAAAACTTTCGATACTATAGTAGACCTAGCAACGTACAAAAGCTGATTCTTTTCACAAACTAATTGTACCTTGGCTATTCCAGGTGCCTGAGATCAACAGACAGAAGTCAGGTTGTAACTTGATGATTCTGCGGGTTTGTGGAATGCTCTGCGGAGGGGCTCTCATGGGCTGTATCGCTCTGTACGAACACGACATTCAACACCTGTTCTCGTAGAAGTAGCTTGTAACTCACCGAGAGTAGAGACGAGTCAGGGAGATATGCACAACCAAAGCAGCTAGCGGGAGATACTGGCTGCAACTCACCCTAGTTACCGGAACATACTGTATAGGCGACTGAGAAGCATACAAGAAGAAATATTTACAACTAATGTTTTAAAGACTGACACAAAATTAATGTTATGAAAGAAAATGTTACTTAAAAGTCAATCTAACCTTTAAGTTATATTATTTACCTCTTAAGTTACACAAGACTATTTTTGCAGTGTTTTTTTTAGACACTGTTATGTTTACAAAATAATGAAAAACAAATTAATATTGAAAACTATGTATTGTAACAACTTTATCAGATCACAATGGTCAAGGAAAATATGTCTACTAAGTATAAAGAAGTTCAGAATTTTATTAAAAGAACTTTATAATTTCTTGAAATGGAGATTATTGGCAATACTTACAGATTATTTAATTACATGAAGGGTACAATAAAAGTCGTATTTTTATTTGACAAGCAATTTTGATATATCGTAGCAATTATCAGGCAAACTTGTTACATGGAAATTTAATTTTGGTTAATTAATTTCCATGTAACAAGTTTGCCTGATGATGACAGCTTGTCAAATAAAAATAGGACTCTTCATTGACCTTCTTGTAATTTAAATATTCTGTATAATACATTAAGTTCCTTTCATGCATTTAATCATCACCAACTGACTAAACATACTACTTAGGCATATTGCCATAGATAATAATGTTTCAATATTCAAGTATTAAAATATGTATGACTTACTATGTACAGTTTTTATAAATTTAGCTTTATTATAAATACTACCTTTACTTGATACAACACATTGTTACAAAATATGACTAAAATTATTTGAATCCCTTATGTTATTGTGGTGTATTACAGACCACATGTTTAAAAGCATTAATTGTACCAATGTATTTATCAACAGTATTAAATTTATTTAGCTTTCTATAAAACTAACACTCAGTTACCTAAAACGAGTCTGCCTCTTTGTTAACACTTAAATACATCAAACGAACTCAAAGGCACATGTGATAACGGTACCCTGAAATGCTTTTTACTGTTAAGCATTGGTTTATAGAGAATAATTCAAAACTGATACTATAATCGGTGATTTTCAAAGTCTGAAGTCAGTTTTCCTCATAGACTGACTTTTCTATTGGTCATGATCTTAATAGTGCACAGTACCTGGTGGCCATTTTGTTTTTGTCCCATAAGAACAATGTAAAAACAAACATTTTCTTATGAGACTTCACGCCCACAAGTCTATTCTTGTAATACGTTTAAGTCAATGGACCTCAAGAAACGGAAACAACTAGTGAAAGACCACAAACGGTGCTTCAACTGCCTTCAAAAGCACGATATGTGAGATTGCCGATCAACGATTAGATGTTTTACCTGCCAACAAAAACATCACACATTACTTCACTTTGAAGATCCGCATCAATCCACTCCATCAGCTGTTGCTGTGCAGTTACAACAAGGATCTTCAACAATCTCGTCGCTTTGACCTCTAACAGTAATGTTTCACTTCCCGCAGTAGCCTCTACAGTACTGCTAGGCACCGCCCTGGTGAAAGTGACCACAAGTCCTCACAAGACTGTCCTTCAAGTCTTCTCATCCTCCCCACCGAACTCCACCAGTCCCGGAACTCCGCTGAACAACGACTCTTACATGTAAACCGCAAGTTTGTCAGTCAACCTCCCTTCAACGATCTCTAAGTCAACTTTATGAAGGACTACGAAGAATCTAGACACATGGGAACCCCCCTTCCAGAGCGGAACATTACCACTTTCCTCATCATGGGGTCGTAAAACAGTCCAGTATTTCAACAAAACTACGAACAGTGTTCAATGCCAGCTGCAAGACCAGCTCAGGAATCTCACTCAACGACGCTCTCCTCACTGGGAGAAACTACAAAACAATATCTGTGACATACTAACGATGTTTCGGCTGCCCAATATAGTATTTTCTTGTGACATCCGACAGATGATGTACCAACAGATCAAGGTTCATCCAGATGATCAAAGGTTTCAGCTTGTACTATGGCGTGAAAGCCCGCGACAGCCTATGAGCACCTACATTACATATTGACAACCTACAGTTACATGTTGACAACTGTCACATACGGTGTCAACTGCTCGCCATACTTGGCTATAAAAACTCTTCATCGTCAGCTGACTGACGATAAAAATGCAAGCTACCCCCCAGCAGCTGAAGTTCTGCGTTCCCATACTTAAGTTGACGACGAAATAGCTGAAGCAGAGATGGAAGAAGCTGCCTTGGAACTTACTCAACTTGTAATCCTCCGCAAAGGAGCTTCACTGCGTAACGGTCCTCTAACTCCATGCTGTTGCTGAAAACTACCCAAAGAGTACCTTGAAACTCCAGTGTTCCTCCAGACCTCTCCCCAGCCTCAAATACTACTCCTTAGCCTTCATTGGTCACCTGCAGATGATGTCTTTACCTACATCAATTTGCCTCGAAATTCTAATATCACCTCCCACGAGTCATGGGAGACCACCTTCTCACTCTCCAGCAGTTCAAGACCCTTACTACCCAGGTGGAAGCTATCCTGAACTCGCTACCCATCACTCCACTGTCAAGTGACCCGTCCGACTGTGCGGCACTCACTCCTGGTCACTTTCTCAGTGGAGCTCCCCTTGTTGCATGTTCCTGAAGAAAATCTTCTCTTCACTCCATCTAACAGGTTCAAGCACTGGCAGCTGGTCCAGGCTCTGCATCAGTGCCCTACATCCAATCTCAAACCTGGAGACCTGGTGCTAGTTCAGCAGCCCACTCAACCTCTGTCCTGGCCACTCGCCCATGTAACAGAACTAGCGTCTCTCCTGGGACAGACGGTGTAGCTTGCGTCGTTCATATGAAAACGGAGAATGGACACCTCATTCGAGCGGCCACAAAAGTTTTCCCCCTAACTATGAACTCAGAACGAGCTCGTAGTATTGTACAAACAGTTCAGTTAGCTAGTAAGCTGCATAGTATTTTAACTATCCTTTAATTGATATTCTCTACTTATACCTACTTAAGATTCTCTTAGCTAACTGTTGAACCCCTACATGGCTCGAAGGGGACCGATGTTATGTACGGACAGCACGGTATGCTATTCATTACCAGATTTTGATAATTATTTTCATTTTTATTCTCATATTGCACTGTCCAGAGTCTTGTTCTTATTAAGAAAATTGAGATCCAAAATCACCAAGTCCGACTTGCTTCCTGTTTTTTCATTCTCTTCCAAAGTCATGTAGCTGCACGCCTTATTCTTGGGGTCACTGCCCCGCAACGCAGGATGTCTAGTACTACAAAAGAAAGCCCCGCGCGATTATCTCGCCTGCAGGTGATCGCGGACCATTGTCGCCTATTTTTTAAAGAGCTTGGCGCACTGACTGTCTACAGTCAGTTTGTATTCACCAGCCTACTGGCCATCAAAAGCAATGTCGGGCGAGTACACCAAGAGGGAGGACCAGCATACATACAACACCAGACAAGCCCTCAAAACTGACGCACTCGTTGTAGATTAAGCCGCACGCGAAAAGGATTCCCGTGGACGCGATTGTTGTGGAACACGCTGCCACTAAGTGTACAAGAGCTCCTCGACGATAAGCCATTTAAAATCAAACTTAAAAAATATCTTGTGGAGAGACCGCCTATTCTCTCCAGGAGCTTAGTGAGGTGCCACTCTTTGGGGACCAAGCTTCCGCCAACTAGTAAATTGTATAAAATAATGTATATAGTGTAAATAATTTTTAATCTCTGATCTAATCTATCCCGACAATGTCGGTCAAAGATACAGCACCCAAGTATTCAAGTAGTAAATAAAGACAGGACAGTTGACCTGCGAAAGTCTCAAATATCCCCAGTTGATTGGCCAAGTTAATCAGACCACGCTTTTCCCTATTGGCTCAAGGCTAGAAACACATTTTGCCTAGGACAGCTTGGCCATCTACCTCTAACTAAAGACAGTCCACCTCGAACTCCAAACCAATACACTACCTACGGTTGGTCGGTATCAAATCTTTCATTCTCGCAGCTTTATAACGCTCGCAATTCGGTGACGTTATCTTTCCCTCATGCCAGCTAATGAAATTTCTATTATTGTTGTATTTTCATTTCCTGTGTAATTGACCCCTAACCATTTCTTGTGCAACAGTGACTGTGACTCTTTACTGTGAACTTTTGTGTGGTCCACTCGCGTCTTCCGCCGCTGTACTATCTTTTATGTATCAATCATGCCAAGGATTCCACCCATCCTTACCTTTTCTCTTACCTGCTTCCACGTGCATTACAAGCTTGTTGTGGTGAGTAAAAACTCTATGTCTCATCTTAGTTCCAATCGATTTGTACCGTACAAGACTCTCTTTTTCACACATGGTGGGTGGTCCTTCGAGCGAAGTTTCTATGAAATTTTAATTGTTTGTATTTTAATTATTAACATATAGGTAGCTCAAACATCCACACGAAACACCTTTACTGTCTGAAGTATCTATCTCTCGAGATCGCACAACCAACGAACGGGCTACCCTAGACTCTTTACGTCAAGAAATGGGCCAAAGAACTGCTGTAGGCGAGACTAATCTTACAATAAAATATTTTAATGGCGTCCCAAAGATCATAATATCCAAGCCAAAAACTAAAAAATGATGGACAACCCAGGATCCCAATACCAAAATGTGTATTACCAAAATGTTAACGGTCTTTGAAGCAAACTGCACGATTTATGGATGTCCCTCTCCTCTACTCTTTATGATAGCATTGCTCTTACTGAGACTAACTTACCACATGATATCAGTGATGCTGAACTTGGATATCCCTACCAAAATGTATACCAGATGGACAGATCAACGACAACGAGTAACAAGCCAAGCGGCGTGGGCGTGCTTCTGGCAGTTTATAGAGTACTTCACTTTCAATGTGTAATGCCATACCATGAATCTGTTGATCAGCTGTTTGCTTCCTCAATTACGTCTCCAGGCATCCAAACTCTCCTAGGAGTTGCCTATATTCCCCAGATGCCAAAATCGCATGATTACTTGTCTGCAGTGGAGGAGGCCATAGCTTCTCACTCTTTCTCGCATATCCTCCTAATGGGAGATTTCAATCAACCTGATCTTGAACAATCCGTCTCTAATCTCTCTACCACCCTCATCGTCTAGAACTCTAGTGACTTGCTCTCAACAAACAGCCCAAGTCATTTAAATTCAACACGCAATTCTCGAGGAGTAATACTGGACGATATCCTATTATCAGATACGAACACTAAACTTGTCAGGGATTGTGACCCCTGGTAAAAGAGGACGTCTACCATCCTGCCCTAAACATACACTTACAGTGGTTCTTTTGTTTGATAGAAAGTCAAGAGCCCTTTCGACTTTATCAAGTTTTGTTGAGTAAGCTTATAGCTCGTCAAATACTTCGGTTTTAAGATTTTTTAAGACTTGAACTAAAAAGTCTTTAGTAATCGTTGTAGATTCAACTGTTGATTTGTTACTACTTACTGACGAATTCTCCTTTTTACACTTTGCACACTTCCAATCCTTGTCCCCTGTTCTGGTTTTCCCTCCACCCTGTTTTATGCAACGAACACCACAAACACACATATGCTGTGTGCACATAATTATGTCCTGTTTTAAGCTTTTCCACAAACCCACCATTTAATATAATCGTCATTGCACTCCTGATTACACCCACCACAGAAATAGCTACCATTGATTTTAAATGTACAGGTGTATTTAAAGTCAATGTAGCTAGCATACTATTTGACCGATTGGGAGTGTATGGACTATCACAGAGTATTTATTAAGCTGGGTTTCCATTTCAACATTGAGATCAACATTGTTGGGCGCATGTTGGGCTCATGCTGGGACAATGTTGAAAGAATGTTTGCATCTTTAGTTTTGAGCCCAACAAATTCTTGTTGGGCGCAATGTTGTGACTCGGTGGACTGTTTCCATTTAGTCTCGTTTTAGCAGTGAGGTTTCCTAAACCATGGCTGAACAACGTGCAAATGATGGGAGTTTATATTAAAAGTCACGAAAGCCGAATTACATTGTTGGTGGTTCAGTAGTTTTGAAGCAAAGCCGCAGAAAGTGAGGGGGCCTACGCGAGTTTGATGTTGATTTAAAAATACAAAGAGGCTATAAAACAAATTGTGAGAATGACTTTTACAGATTTTAAAAGTTTGCTTAGTTTAGTGGCACCATTGATAATAAAAAACAATTGTGTTCGAAAACCAGTATCACCTGCCGAACAGCTAGCTACTACTTTGAGATACTTTGCAAAGGGGATAGTTCCACAAGTTTGATGCATGGTGTAATAAGTACTTATTACACCATGGTTTGATGTACCTTCACAGAATCCCCAGTTTGCAACACTGCAACAGTTGGGAAAGCGTTTCCATTGTGTTGGGCGCAGAGCCCCGCGTCTTTGCGCCGCAACATTTTTGTCCCCAACAATTTTTGCCCCGCAACATTGCGCCGCGTCAAATGCTACTGTTTCCATTTCAACTTTGTCCCCAGCTTTGAGCCCGGCTCAGCGCCCAACACTGTTGGGCGCAGATTTTGTTGAAATGGAAACGTAGCTTTATACGCATGGTAACTATTCAATTTCCCCTTCGTGCTCTTCGGTCACCGTGTTTTTGTTTACAACTTCAAGTAACATAACCTTATTTAACCCGGGTAAAAAGGTCCAACCAGTGTTTTTCGATGTCGCAATCCGCTTTGTAATTAATCGACAGAGTACAGTGTTAAATGGTTAGGGAAAGAACGAACTATGAATGGATGATTTAGGATGTTGCTCAATCGAATTGATATGTTTTCTTTAGTGAGCGTAATAATTTTGTTTCTCGGCCTAGGCCACTAAACCCTAAATAGTAGCTTTGGCCTCTACCATCCCGAGTCTGGCTCGGCTAGGTCAACTTGATGTAATGTTTGAAAGACAAAAAGTTTGAGGGCGAAAATTGGTAGCCAGTCACAAGTTATTTACACTTTCTCATTGGGCCAGTTTACACTCTTTACAGCAATGTGGATTTTAAGGGATGATTCCAAAGGTATGTTGGCTACAACAACTTATGTTATCTGAATAGTGACAATGTACTATTTATGTCATGATACAAGGTAGTGATTGAGAGGCTGTTGAGTCCTTTCCAGGCAATTCTGTAATCGGTGCCGGCCAAGATATTCCTAATTTGTAGTTGGCATCAGGCGTTATACTCAAAACCGTTGTCTTCATAAGGCCATTTGAGGTGGTTTTAGAACCAAGATCTGGGGCGGTGGACAGACTCGATAAAAGATATTTCAGGACTGGTCTGGTACACAGACAGATCTGTTATTGAAAGAAAAAGCAGGCTGTGGTATGCTTGGTGTTAGGCCTCAAACTGCACTTTCTAGTTGCCTAGGGGGGCAAATGCTGTACTATCTTTCAGGCTGAGATCAAAGCCATCTTTGATTTGGCTTACCTTGGTCTGACCAAGACTGCTCGAATTACCATTATATCACATAATCATGCAGTATTTGGAGCTTTACTGAAATCCAACCAGTGTCATCCAAACTAGTATGGGAATGTTTTGAGACTCTGTGCCCTATCGCGAACTAAAATGACAAGTCTTTTTTAAGCAGGATAATTTTAAACCAAAGAACTGGTTTAAAAATTAAAATCCTGCTGAATGTGTAGTGCATTAAGTTTTATGAATATATTAAACGTTTTGCGATTAACGGCATTTTAAAAATCGCCTGATTATAAACATAACCAGCGGCCAGTACCGCGAAACTGGCGCCAAGATAAGCAGTTATTTGGAGGCCTAGACCGAGGCAGGTTGTAGTCTATACATACACTGCTGCATCCTCAGTAGACAGGATTTGCACTACAGGCCCTCAACCAAGGTAACTGTATAAAACAAGGTCCTGCACCTGGGAAAGATAATTTTAAAATAGTTGTTCTCTTGACAGTCACAGACAGCATCATGATTTCCAGAAAACAACTAATGTATATTAAGTGTTATAAGATAATATAGTCATGACGAAATAATGATGAAATAAATTCACCTTGCTGTTTACTTTAAGGTCTAATATACAGAGTTACGTCAGGGAAGCATCATATTGTAAGCAGAAAAGATACTGACTTGTTATTGCTTGGAGACCAGTCAATCAGTCGAAGGCATGCTGATCTCTACGTGGAAGATGTAAGTATTTATGAAATCAATTATGCCTATTTGGCACTGGAAGGCCCTATTTGTTAACCTATCTTTTGGAATGTTGTGATGTTATTTTATCCAACCAATTAGTTTTATACAAATATTGACCAGCTATACTTTAGCAATACTTTAGTAGCACACAATTCACGTTTAAATTCTTGTCAAGAGATATTTTCCAAAACATGTTCCTATACAGTTTCAAAAAGAACTTTGATTTTTGTGGTTTTGTGTGATTATGATCCAGAGCTACCTACCTTTCCAGCTGACCCTTAGGTATTGTGGTATTTTCTGGCCTTGAGGGTGACTAAGATGCAAACTTTCCCGACTCCCAAGCCTTGCTGCTTCACACAAAAACGGCAAAGAAATTACCCAATTTTTTTGTCACTCTACTTACTAGAGTATATAAACTGACATACGAGGGTCATCCAGAAAGTGAAGAACGATTGTGCATCAGCGCCAGCGCACACCTCTCACCACTAAGAGTGCGGCGTGCAGGTGCTCTACATTCTTCCTCTTCAGTTTGAGTGTAGGTTTGTTGCTGTGTGATTCAGCGTCGTGTCCACAGTGATTAATAAAGGCATCGACAGTTGAAAACCCAGCTAAATGTAAAGGTGAAATTTAAATACCGAAGTCATGGCAACTGTTTTTGGGATCGAAGGGCTTAATCCATGGCGTGGGGCAGTGGAAGAGATCAATCAGATGGCCCTCATATCTGATCCCAGAAATTCGTACAGAGAATAAAAAGGGTGAGCCTCAAACCATTTTCCAACTCTGTATTAAACTCCGTTCTGTTGAAATCCTTATTTCAGCTGGTAACCTATTGAACATTCTTAGGGCCTGAGCAGGAAAATTTTCTTGTGTCTTTAGGAGATGACATCTCACTTGATTTAGCTGATTGTTGTTCCTCAGCACTCTTCCATGCAGTTCACCCTAGTTTGGAAACTCAAAGCTAAGAAATCCTGGCTCATGTTTTGGCAAATGAGTAGAACATGGGTATGGAAAATTAAAACCAGTGTCTTGAAATCCATGGCGACTCGCGTGAGAAAAGTAGAGGAAGGTTCTATGCATTTGTAAATAAATTTTGTGTTGATATCTTTATTTTTATTTGACCATGCCAAAACGTTCTTTACTTTCTGGATGACCCTCGTAGTTTGTCTTTCAATAAATCTAAAGGGTAAAACACAGTTAGTTAATTAAAAGTAAGTTTTTTTGTTTATGAAAATATATACATTTAAGTATACAGATTTCTTGGCTCACCAACATTAACGAGAATGTACGTTGTTTATGCTTCGTTAAGGATAACAGTGAGGGAGGAGTCACTTTGAAGGATCTTAAATCAAAGTACGGGACCTACACAATCATCGGGGAAGGGGAGTTGACTCAGCTGCAGCCTGAACAGGAAATCACTCTCAAGTGTGGAGACTGTGTTCGATTTGGGATACAATGGAACCTATGGCGGTAAGCTTTCGTATATTTCCTTTCTTGGGAAATATCTGTCAATAGATGGTAAAACCATCTTAAGAAACCACTTAGAATTTTTGTCTGACTCATAGAAAATCTTGCAGTACTGAGCATGTATGACAAGATCTTTGTAACAAGATCTTTATCTTTAGCTTTATAAGTGCTCTTTTTTCCACAAAAGTGAGTATATAATTTTGTTGTTGACTTTTTCCAGTATCATTTAAGATTTGTCATTAACTGATAAGAATGAATCAATAAATTAGAGCCTATACAAATGTCCTATGGAAAATATAATTGTAATGAAACGCGGTGTTTTGTGTAGTGTGGAGTTTGTGCCATTGCTAGTAGCCATGTCAACGTTGACTCAAGAGGAGAAGGGGGAAGTGCGGAACTTGGTGGCGAGGCTCGGAGGCCAGGTGGTCAACGAGTGGCAAGACAACTGCTCACACCTGACCATGAACAAGATAACGGTCACAGTCAAGGTCAGTTTGCTGTAGTAGTAGTTAAGTGGTTTACCGTTTTATAGACAATTTAAAGCTCTGGGCTGCATAAAAAACAGATTGTAAGCTTCTGACTGCTATTTTGTAAATTAAAATGAGTTGTTGAAACTCAATAAATTAGGTAGTAGCCGACACAAAATTGCCAACAAACCTGCTCTACTCTCTGGCAAGCGGTTATTGGATGGAGCATTTCAGCATTCTTATCCTCTTGAGAGAATGGGATGGTTAGTAAAATATACATCAACAATCACCAAATGACAAATTAATGCACCTCAACATGGGGTGAGAGAAAAAAATGTTGAGCTTGAGATTGTTATCACACACACTAACATTCACAAAGGTCCTTAAGAGGAAAATAAGGAGCTTTTGATCTTGTAAGAGTATATATTGACAGGTGGTATGTGCTCTCGCTGCTGGCCGACCGATAATCACACCGAGCTACTGGAAAGCGTTCACACAAGCCTTGTCCACCATGGAGACGACACTACCGAACACTCAAGACTTTCTGCCGCCCTTGGCGGAAGCAGTTCTTAACCCTTCCGAGGTGTCCTTCACTCCCGACCCGGCCCGGTCAGCTCTCTTCTCAGGCCTCACTTTTGTGGCCTCCAGCGTCAAACAGCTCTCACGGATCAAACCCATGGTGTCTGCCGCAGGTCAGATGAGCTTTGTGTTTTGCCCTTTCAGTTGTTGTAAAAAAATGTTATTTATGATTTTGAACTTTCCAGTAGAAGTTTTGGCAGAAGAAATGGTTTTGAAGATTTTACAAGTTTATAAAAGTTAAAAAATTGGGAAAAACATCAAATTTTTCTTATTTTCTTCAAGCTTTTGTTGTCTATTTTTATTTTGTTTAATGGTTTTAAGAGGGTTAATAATGTTAATGAACATGTAAAATAGAGAATTTTGTTTTTCCTCGTTATCATGCTAAAAAAATAGAAGTCTGCAAGATTGCATGAAGGGCAAAATGAGTGAAGGTATGAAAATAGGCAGCACACATTGAATGTAAGAATTGGAGGCAGTATTTAGGCGGAGTGGATATCCATCTGCTTATCCTGTTCAAATTTTAGCTTAATTCCCTAGTTCCTGCAGTAATTGCACTGGCCCAAAGCTAAAGACTTGCAGCTTGAAATAAGTTATTGAAAGACATATATAACAACTTCAAACTGTCTAATAATTAAATTCTTTTATATCTGAGGCCTTTCAAATGTGGTATTCATCATCAGAGACTCTCGGCATGATGATGAATGCCACAAAGCATTTGAAAGGCTTCAGAAATAAAACAATTGAATTATTAGACAGTTTGAAGTTTTTGTATTTATAAATCATCTAATAAGAACCAGCTCTTCAAGACATAGGGTAATGAAGGTTTGGGGGTTAACCCCCTCCCCCATTGCAAAAAATACAATTTGAAAATTTATTTCAAATAGACTTTATGAGTGATTACAGTAATAATGTTTCTTTAACTTACATTATTACGTAGGGGTCCACATGATATTAATACACTTATATTGAGATTGAGTAGTAAACATTTATTTTATTTTGTAACTTTTAAACACAATACATTTCTGGAGCTCTGCCGTACCGATCCCTCTAGTACCGTATGAATCGGTCTTAGACCCGAAGGCCCAGTGTATCCGTAAACGGCTGAAGTCGCATGATATAACTTCAATGTTTCTCTTTTTTAACCCCTTGCATTTAGAAGCTTAACATTTATTAACTATGGCTTAAACATCTAGTTCATTTGAAATTTTGCTTCCTTTAACTTACAACCAATAAAATTATTGTTTATATGTCCAAAAGTAGGAAACAATTTATAATGCCATGCATAATGACCACTGATTACAACATTTGTACAACCTTGCAAATAAGGTTATAATATACAGCAAAGTAAATTTTGATACCATTTAAAGTGTCTTTAGAAGCCTAAAACCCATGATTTGGTATCTAGACTGTGGTGGAGAGGAAGTCTTCTAAACCCCCTCCTCCCCCGGTTGTTGAAACTCCCCCATTTGATCATCCTGGTTAAGCCTATGCTTCAAGATATAAGTTATTGATATCTAATTATTGTGTTTTTTTATGTAGGTGGTAATGCTGTTTGTTTCTCCGCAAATTCCTGGTCTGAAAGTAAGCTTCTTGAAGACAAAACAATACTCATGCAACATTCAACGAGAGGCAGGGATCGAAACAGTCTCAGGTTCCTGACGGGTACATTCCTGTCGCTCGTAAGTAGAGAAGTGTTTTACAACTCTTGTTTTATTCATTCTTGCATTTGCAGTAAGATTCACTAATTTGGTATACCATTTGATATTTTCCAGTTACACAGTACTAACCTAAAGTTATTAAGCTCACAATTCAAGTCACAATTTCAGAAGTCTAGTTTAGTTCTGAAAATACAATCACAGTTGTATGTGATTGCTAAAACTACGTACAGGTTCACATGCAGCCAAGACCTGGGTAGAACAATTGGGCTGAGTCTAAAGTCGTTTTCTGCATCCATTTTATTATTTTTTTAGTAGGCACCTTGCCAAGTTACATAATTTAGTTTTATATTTAGAATTTTTAACCGCACCCTTGGTCCGCCATTTTTAACTGGGAAGAAAATTTTGGGATCATCTTAAAAGTACAGTTTAGAAATCTAGTAAGGTATATTGATTTGTTTCTTGTTAGATTTAGGAAATAGGGCACTAGGCCCAGGATATGCTTACAAAGGAATAGAAAGGAAAGCAGGCTCACCTGGATAATGTAGAATCACATAGAAGGACACAGACTGTGTAACACTTGACAGTCTGTGTTCTTCTATGTGTTTCTACTTTATCCAGTGAGCCTACTCTTTTCATTATTTCTTGGTTTATTGAACAAATGCGTACTTAAAAGCTGGCTTTATGATATTACATATTTGTCTTTATTTTTTAGAGTTACGTAAAAATCATCTACAATAATTATTATCACATTTTGAGCAATGGCAACTTTCAAATTCGTTTCACTGGCGCTTAGCTGCGTGTCGGTCTGGTTAAAATTGTCTGCAAGTCAAAAGGTTCAAAAACTGTTTTCATACCGGTATGAGAAAGGTTTAAAGTCTGAATTTGAGTGACTAAAATTGTACTTCTCCATGTAATTTGTGCAGGTCGACTGAGAACGCAAGGAGTCCGCTGTATCCCAGAGTCGGAGATAGGCCTCAGCATTCTTCACTGCAGCTTGGACCAGTACTGCAACCCACGGTTCAACGCACAAACTCTACTGAGCGCCTCGTCCAACACCCTTGAGGCTACTCAACCCATTAACGTCATCTGTCCTGACTCAGAGGTAAGGTTCTTTATCTCATAGGTAAGCGCAGTTAATTTTCCATCTTTCTTGCCAGACATGAAAATTGCTTTTCATTTTTGTTTAGAAATAATTTTTTAACTGAAAATATTGTTTTTGATGATATAACCGTTTGTGACTCCGGCACTGTGACAGTCTGCTGTTTTTGTATTTTCAACTGCCGTCCACGTTGCTGTGCAATTCCTTGTGAGTAGACAAGTCAACTCAACCTGAAAATTAAACACAGTAATTCAGATGATCTTCTTCTGGAGAGATAGATAATGATTTAATGTATTTATTGCACATGCATTATAAAGTCAGGCTGTTACAAAATTACAAAATTTTTGTAATTTTGTAACAGTTCGAAGATGATAGCTTTGCTATTGAAAGCTTTGTTCTCAATAAAAATTAATTATATTGGCCATACTGTTTTAAAATCATTCTACAGTAATTCAGATTTAGAATTGGTGGAATTCGAGAATCAAGAATCGATTTCACTAAGGAATTGAGAATCAACAACTAATGGAAAGGGGTTAAAAAAGTGTAGTCATAAACTAATATATTGATTAATATTAGAGAAGTCCTAGTTACTACGGGCTGCGTTGATAATTTGAAGAGAATTCCTTCGAGAACAATTAATTTTAAGAGCCGATGCAAAAGGCTGAGGCAGAATTGTTCTTGACAAAAGCTTATGTTCAAGACAACTTGTAACCAAAGTATTTAGGGTGTAGGAATTTTATCACTTTCTAAAAGCCAATTTTACTTGTACTAGTCTATCTTAAAGTTGGATAAATGACATTTGCTTTCATTTTTAGGATCCTTCCAGATTGTTAGACTCCTCTCAATCTAAGCCTGCCTTAGTCAACAGGTGAGTTTGTTTCATTAAGTTACTTAAGATGTTTAATCCAACCCTTTCAATTAGTTGGTATTTTAATGTGATACAGTTAAGTGGGTCTTTGTTTTAAATGAGTAAACTACAAAACCTTTTTAACTAAGTCATATTTTTTGTGAACAGCCTAATTTCAAATGTAAGAATAAATAGTTTAAAAGTAATCACCTTGGTTAACCAAATAAATAAGTATATAGATTAACCTGTTTATTTCATTTTTCAGAGCCAATCATGGGAATGAAGTGCCCAAGAATGTTGAACAGAGACAAAATTCAGAGGATCTGTTTGGGTCCCAATGTGATAAAAGTATGAGTAAAACTATAGTTGCTGGGAAAAAATCTTTGTCCTTGTCAAGACGAGGGTCAGTGGATTGCAGTACAAACAATGAGCCCGTACAGCAAGTACAGGTCATCAACCCAGACCCTTCTCTAGACATGTTTGCACCCTCTTGCAGTCGAACCGTTCAAGCGTCCAATCCAAGAGAAATGAGGCCTTCGTGTGAAGACATGTTCGGCTCAGGCAGTAGAAAGAGCGAAGGGAGTAAAACCAAAGAAAACAAATTAAACAATGATCAACCTTCTACCTCTAAAAAGCTCCCAATAATATCAGAAGAAGAAGATGATAATGGTCTTTCTCTACTTCAAAGAAAAGGGCAGAAAACCTTTAAAAACCGTAGAAGATGATCAAGATGAATTTGCTTTTAACCCTAGTAAAAAATCAAAAATCAAAGAAGAAGTAAATGGTAAGATTGAAGATTCAGTTGTGGCAAAAAAGAAATCTTTTGGGAAACCTCTACGAAATGATGAAGATGATGGTGACCTTTTCTCTTTTGGTCCCAGTAGGAGTTCCAAACTTGAAAAAGATAAAACATTCGCTAATAACGATGATGCGTTTTCATTCAAAAGTAATAAATCTAACAAAAGAAATAGACAAAGTGATCCTGACATGTTTGCATCTAGCGAAGCTTCTGGTAGTAGTGCAGGAAATTCACATAAGATACAGAAAATGGAGGATGATGACGAGTTTGGTTTTGGAGAATGTAGGAAACGTCGAAATGTAGATGATTGTTTTGCGTTTCCCGAAGCAACTGCCCCAAAAAGAAAACAGTCTAAGGACGATGCCAGAAGCTGTACAAATCATGAAGAGAATGTTGTCATTGGTGTCTTATCAGAGCAAAACCAAAAGATCCCCACAGTTGCTACGAATGGTTTTGAATCTAATAGTGTTAAGGAGGATCTAGATTTACCAAACTTAACTGTGTATGGTAAATTCAATCCAAACCAAATAAAAAAGGTTAGTCATGTAAATTTATTGTTTTAATTTAATATATTTTGCATAAGACAATGCTTTTTTTCAATAGAGAAGCAAATCAAAATTGTACTCACAGCTTAATTTATTCAAACCAAAATATGGTTCAACCGAAAAAATCTCATAGTTCATCTATAAAATGTGTAATTTTCATTCAGTTTTTAGTGTCTCAAGAATTGTTTGGGGTTGTTACTAATCCACAAACTTGATGTCTCTTATTTTGACAACTTAACCAAGCGTTCCCACGGAGGTTTCCTCCTGTCTTTTTCTTTTTGTATTAAAATTCAGGTTTTTGTGTATCGGAAGTCTAAGGTCGAAATGTACCACGCTCTTCCTAGGAACCCCAGATACGCCATTTTCTAGTTTTAACAAAAGTGGTCAATGTGAGTGAATTAGAAGGCATAATTGATCGCCCAGAGCTAGACGCTTAACTGCTGAATGAAACTCCGTGTGCGCCTTCTGAGTGATGGTTTAGCAGTTTGAAAATCAACTTGTTGTTTCGTTATAGTGCTTAATTTTTAGTTCTATAAGATGAGAGAGGGAAGAATATCGTATTTCAAGACTCTTTGGACTTGTGGAGCCAGAGGAACAGTAACAATTAAATTGTGAATAGACCGAGAGAAGAGTTAGTGCATGCTAGTTTCTTGATGAGTTAGTTCCATATTGATACGAATTTTGTCTTACAATTACCTTAAAAATAATTATTCAAACCCATTAATTGAATGTTGCAACCTTGTTTTGATCACCTAACTATTTAAATTTTACTTTGTAATATTTGCTAACGGTATGTTGTTTTTGTAGGGCTCTTCATCTTAATTTACATTTTAAACTAAATTTTGTAGTAAAAAGGATAATAGTAATTTCTTATATGTATTCTTATTAAAGTTTGATATCAATAAACCTATATCAAAGAAAAATAATGTTTTTTTCACACCTGAGGAAACCTCCGCGGAGCTCAATGGTGTTTTAAATTTTACCGGACGAGGGTTGAAAAAGATTACATGTATGTAAATTCCTTTTAATTAACATGTTTTGTTTAGGAAGTGAAAGAGGAAGAAATGGAAGAATTGGCAAGGGAACTGAACAATGCTACTATAGTTATGGTAAAACCCCTGATAGTGCAGAGATCAAAGCCAGTTGAAGCTCCGAGACTCAAACGAAGTGAACTTCAAAAAGTTCCGTAAGGTGAGATATAGAAAGTAACTAACCAATGAGGCAGCCAAAAGTCACATTTTTTATTTTTTTCTGCTTTTGCTGAGGAAACACCAGACCATATTGACCATCACTAACTCTGAGCTAAAAGTAATTCAAAAATTCAATTCAAATTCAAAATTAACAATTAAACTAAAACTCAGGACAACTCAGGTGGGTGAGGACTTTGCAGGGTGTTTTTTTATCATGAAAGTTATTTTTTTGAGGGTTTGGACCTTTGGTTTCACCTGCCTAAAATACCTTTGTTTCAGGTTAATGGACTGGCGAAGAGAACAGTTCCTCTCATCATAGGTGGAAGTGATTTGATTCCGCACATCCAAGACGTTACTAACACAGTGGACGATCTTCACTTTCCGGGCGCCAACCCCATGGAACCCGATGATAACGATGAAGATGATTGGGGATTTGGAAACAAGAAGAGAGGCAAAGTTCGCTAGAAAGAATCATAAGTTAAGTGACTTACCAGATGTCGTAAAGGTTGTACAAGCATTATTTTACCTAATAAGTGTTACTGTAAATGTAAGAAGTATTTGTATTACTGTGTTTATTTATTGTTAATTAGTCTAGCTGATAATGTGCCTTGAGTGTATTTGTTGTTTGTAAGTAAGCTTATATTAAAACAAACCTATTGCTCATACTTTTCAATTTTTTTCAGATTATTCAAATTGAGCTAGTTTATTGACCTCACCATCCATCAAACCCTTCATCACTTGCCATTTATTCTATATTGAATTTATCGTTACAGTTCTCACTCTGGAATTGTACCCAACATGACGTTAAATAATTTTCCAGTAGCATAGGCTATACCTAGTATTAAGTGTACTGTTGTAAGTTATCTTAAAAATGTCTTTCAAATTATAAACCTTTTATATTGTTGAAATATTGTTTCAATTTAACCTGGCTGTACTATTATAGAGGTATGTCCATTTAATAAACATGCGAAACATGTAACAAATTCAAGTTAATTTAAATAAATGATTTCCACAAATTTCAATTGAAAAATATGATCCATAACAAAATGGCGGCAGTTTTAAGTTTAAGAGGTTTGAACTTTGAAACAACACCGTTTCAGACAGAGTAAACCAATTAAGGTCAATTTTGCTGCTTGTTCTCTCCAAAACAAGTTCTTTAAAAGTTTTGGTGTTTTTAAAAACACATTTTTCCTCAAATTTTTTATAAAATTATCTTTAAAAAAGCTATGTTGAATTTGATATCAAATTCAAGGTCTTATTTATGAAAAATTCAACGCCGCCAAACCAACTTTAAAAGGTTTGTTCTAACTTAAGAAAGTTATAGCAGTTAAAAGCTCAAAACTCATAATTTTCCAATCTGCTGCCATTTTAGCATCAAATTCTACTAACACAGCTCGTTACTTTAATAGGTATTGTCCTAGTGGAATAAAACCGGGAAACCGTGGAAACCCATACGTGAGGCTTTTTACGAAAATTTAAAAATAAAATGAGACCGCAAAGGGTTAACTATAAGACACATGGGAGAAATTGTTCTTTAAAGGGTGAACTCAAGTGAACAAAATGATAACATTTCTTTAATAAAATAGATTCCTAGTGTCAGTTTGTTCAGTATAGATTATACATTTTAAAAGTATGAAGACATTGTTCGGTGGACTCAGGTAGTCAGAAGTAACTGAACCTGCCGAAACATCTGAGAAGTACAACAACAAAGAGGAAAGCAGTCATTGCAGCTGCCAATAGACCTATGAACCCACTCAGTGAGATCTCGTTGCTAGGGGGTTTGCAGTAGGTCAGAAGTCCGGTCTGGAACATAGGAAACATTGCATGTCAGTCAAGGATTTCCATCTAATTGTATTCTATTAACACAGCAAGACTTTTGAATCACATAAATGAAACAATCTGTTTTCCTGTTTGTAAATGTGTATGATGAGAGATATTGCATTCAATTACAGAAGTAAGAAGAGATATTGGCATTTTTAAGAGGCATTACTAATACTGTGTGATACAATTTAGGAATAGAAAGTATTCAGGTTATTCTTCTTGTGGATAATTACAGATTAAAGGTTGATAAGTAACCCTCATCTGTTATAATGGTATTTAATGATTGTTGGTTCACATTGAAGCTTAAAGAGTTGTACCTTAATCATTACTTTGCCTATTTAACTCCAACCAGGATATTTAAAACTGTAAATAGTCATTTTTTTCTTATAAAACTGCTAATCCCATTTTTAAGGCGCTAGTGAGCAATTTATTGGGGCCAATCAGAAGGGCCAACTACCTCTAGAAAAGGTACAGTTAAAACTCTTGCGCACTATTAATTACACTTTTTTTGATAGTAAACTTAAGAATAGGAATAAATAGGATTTGGAGCTTTATGTTACTTACAGAGTAACAATGATTTTGTGGTTGTGGGAACTGAAAGGGCACACATGGAACAAAAGTTAATTATTGTTAATTATTTATAAAAATATTTTACACCAATTTAACTAAGCAACTTCGACTTTTCGAACAAAGCTTTACTTTTAAAAACTCTTATTCTAATAATTCAGTTTGGAGTAAATGTTCAGAGGGGGAGCTCTTACACTGATATGAACCAGAGTATTATTATTTACTGTACTTCTACAAGCAGTGTGTATGATGCATACAAATATTTAGCAAACTTTGCTTCTGTGGAGGATTTTATTTGGCATTAAATCTATTTTGGGCCTAGTTGCTTGTTAAATATGTTGAGGATTTTACTATAAATGTGGTTTTAGTATTCTGAAAAAATGTGATAAACTTTTAACATATAGTTTATAATTCTATTATGGTACAAAAGACTTTCAAAGTTATCTTTAGTGTAAACCTACAAATGGAAGTTATTTAAACTTATACACACTTTTGATTACGTTTTGAAAAAGTTGTATTGGAAAAACTATAAGGAACAACCAGTAAACTTCCGTCCATGTAAACTAAAAGGTAAAGTTGTCTTTGTTGAAAGGTAAAGGAGGAGAAGTTTGAACAACAAAGTTCTCTCTAACACTCAACCTCGACCATTACTTAGCATCATAGTAGTCACTTTACAAATTGTAAGTGGTGACTGTGGGAAAACAACCAGAGTGACTAGCTCTGGAGTTGCTTGTGATACCAAAAACGAATCTGCTAAACAAAAGAATTAATTCTACATTACATTGAAACATTAATTGTTACCCATCCACCATTGTGTGCAATCCATTCAGCAATTTCCTCATCTAGCGCTTCCCCTAAGGATTCAACCAAACTGTGGAGGAACTCAGGGTGACCTTGCTTAACACAGTCCACAGCCAATCCCCCTGCCACTGCGTACAGTGACACCACTTTAGCCCAAGTCATCCCTGAACTCGCCAACTCCTGGGCCACTCCAGTTATCACATTGTTCACAGCCTTCTCCGTTGCCAGGATCGGTGTAGAGTTGGCTTGCCTGCCGACACCACTGTACACTGCCGGGTGCATCCGCTCCAGTTCCTGCCCGACACTCAACAGCTCAGGGAACACTTCGCGCACCACGTAGCTGTTAGGCAGACTCGTCGCGCTGCGCAGTCTCTGTAAGGTACACTTCTTGTTGAAGAGGTGTGATCGCCTCAGCCGACACCGGATGTACTGCCCGCACAGTGTTTTGCCCTGGGAGACAATGTCCGCAGTGGGAACACTACTCGTACGCCAGATGGTGGAGGAGAACTTCCTGCTGACGGCGTCGCTGACGTTGCTGAGGCGGCGGCGTGCGATGCTGGCAGAGGTCTCGGGCAGGCCGAGTAGGTTGTGGTGCAGCGCTGCCGGGAAGCTGAACTTTGCGTCTTCTGGCGACCGAGGCTGAGGCAGCGACATGACGTTGTCACCGCTCGCTGAAAACCGTCGACCATCCCCCAGGCTGCTCTCTAACCTGAAATCAAATCAAACAGAAAGAGGTTTGGTTACAAATTTAATCTCAAGTGTTAAAATACAGATTTTTAGAAACGACGAGTATATGTACTCAATAATTTGAAGTTGATGGTACTAAGAACTCAAGAAGTTACCATCAGACCCGAATTACTTATAAGGTCAACCTAGGCCATGGCCTAGGGCGCAAGCTGGGGCGCAGTCGAGGGAAAACGACAAATTGCTGCACTGTACTTAGTGAAGAGATGAGTGTCCAGGCACTAACCTTGAGTCTTGACATTGACACTGGTTAAGCTTTCACGAATCACGATCGATGTCCTAATTAACTTCTAAGTCTTCTGGTTCACACCGCGTCAAAGTAGTACTATTTGTATTCCGGTGTGAACCAGATTACCAGAAGACCTAGAAGATAGTGGAGAGGAAGTTCAAGAGGGCTGAGCAGGGTAGCGCGCTGGTGGGCGTCAGTGGATGACTCATGTCAAGATCACGCCACTTCCGACATTGATGTCGATCACTGTTATTGTGTGATTGATTTACATTATTTTCTTGGAATATATTATTTAATTAATTAAACATTAGTAAATTGCTAAAATAGTTCCAAATAGGCTCTAGAACGAGTGGCAGTGGTTCGCGTCACGACCGAAGACCGAGACCAGAGACAGGTGACCGCAATCTATGTATTTGTCATCTAGCTTTGAACAGGCGCTAGTTCGCGCATGCGACAGAGACAGGGGACATACAGAAGACACCGAGGCACATGTTGGTCGCGGTCTCCTGTCTCTAGTCTTGGTCACCAGTCGCGTAGCAAACTGCCGTATGTACAGTTAAATATGGCAAACGATTCCTTTAAAATACTGTAGATATAGTCCAATATGCTGACGGCACTACCTCGACCTTTAGCTCTCAAACTATTGAAAGCTTGGAGATATCAGCTTATGAAAATTTAAACTCGTGTGATCAGTAGTTTGACAATCCAAATCTTATAACCGATTTGGGCAAAACCTCGCACATAAACTTCAGTCTCAGTCATTTCACAACCGAGGAAAAATCGTCAGTAATGTTAGGAGACCAACTTATCAATGGGATTGATTGCTCAAAGTTTTTAGGAATCTACATCGATAAATCTTTATGCTGGCCTTGCTGGGATAATCATATCGACCACGTACGTAAAAAGGTATCTTCAGGGATTTTTTTATTAAGAAAGCTAAAAGGTTTATGTTCTACAAATTCTTCTATAATAATCTAATTTGGATTAATACAGCCTCATCTCTCCTATGGCATGATATTCTGGGGTAGCTGTGCTGATACTAAATTACTAAGAGCATTTGTTCTCCAAAAAACAGCCGTTCGTATCATTTGCAAATTACTCTCTGGCGTGTCATGTAGAAACCATTTTAAGAGTTTGAAAATTCTGACATTGCCGGCATTATACATTCATACGACAATTGCATTTTGTGTTTCAAAATGTAAGTTATTGCAGGCTCAAGATGTTTATTCACACAATGCTCGATCTAGTGAAGTGTACAGGCAAATTAGCTACCGATTAAATATACATAACAAATTACCTGTGCAAGCGGGTGTAAAAATATTGAACAAACTCCCTTTAGAAGTTAAAGCTACACTGTCAGATCTGGCTCTTTTCAAAAAGAAACCTAAGCCCCACTTGCTGGCTATGGCTCCTTAATCTGTAGCGAAATTTACTGAAGGAGTTTAAATTTCATTTATAAGCTACTGTATATACCTTTTTTCTAAACCATACACATTAATAGGTACACATAAATGGTTGATAACCATATCACATTAATCACAATCCTGTATTTCATTCATTCATTTGACCACTTGTTGTATCATCCTCACCTTGTCAACAAAATAATTATTGTTAATTATTGACAAATAAATTAAATTATTACCATGATTTAAAATGGCCTGATTGAAAGTGAAGACCTTACACTCACAATCAATTTTTTATTAGTTTTGGTCAGTCTGAATACTAAAACCGGGCCGACACGCAGCTATGCGCTGGCGTGAGTGAAACAAATTTCCTTCGCAATATGTCACCCAATTCGCTCTGTTCACAACCTTGTTTTGACTTTCGACGTTCCATTACCAATGAGGTTGTTAAGGCTGTTCTCTGCGCTCACAGCCTGGTTTCGGCCTTCAGCCTCAGACTTACGTGATCTTTTAATGCAGGTTTCATTACATATCTTGAAGGGATAACACATTTCAAATTTCATTGAATATATAACTACTTATTGAAATGAAATGAAAATGAAATGAAATGAAATGAAACACGTCTTTATTAGTGGCGAAGTTAGGACTTTAAAGTCCTCTCTTCCACTTAACCACAGTAAAAAATATAACAAAATAATATATACAAACAATTAAAATATATAAATACAAATAAATGTTGACACTAAAATATATACAATGAGAACTCAAATTGAACTACCAATACATTACGTACAAATAAGCAAATACAAAATAAAATAACAAAATAAACAAATTGGGTAGTGTTACAACAAATGTAGCTTAGCATAAGAAAAGCAATTATTGCTAAAAACGTTAAAGTTAAGAAACTAAAATTTGAATATTATATATTTTAAACTCGCATTCACTCGCTCATTCAGACTAGGTTCGCCCCGACAACGCGCCGCCACACCAGCCATCACCGCCCCTGAGACTCCCGCAAGAGCCAAGCCCTGACCTCCGCCCCAAAGCGAGCTCGCTCCTCAATGTTCTTAATACTGTCGGGAAGATCGTTCCATAATCTGCAAGCTGTAACAATAAATGAATTTCCGAAAGTGGTACTTCTATAAAGGAATGGACAACAATAGATCACCTCGTCTAGTGTTATAAGAATTTACTCGGACATAAAAGAAAAATGTTCTGACAGATAGGAAGGGGAATGCAGTTTGATAAGATACTTATTTTGCTGTTGTAGCGAAAATTAACTTTTTTGCCGCCATTTTGAAACAACTTAATGGATTTTCATCATGTTTAGTAGGCCTATATTCGTGTATGACAATAAAATACATATTTATTTCAAATTTCATCAAAATCAGACGAGAACCTCTTTTTTCGAAATCTCAGTTATACATTTGTCGTCAGACGTACAGGTAGTTAATGCCTTGGCTAGAGACGTTAGATTTCATATTAAATTTAACAATTCAACATATTATTTCCATAGTTACTCCATAATTTCACAAATTATTAACGATAACATTAATAGTGCAACGTATAATTTCTATGGCAACTCTAGCCAGAACGCTATCGTATATACATAAGGTAGCACTCCTCGACCCGCTGCGCTGTAACGTCCGCTAATAACACCCGATTAGGTCCCTTGGTTAAGGAGGTTACACCGTGGTTACCCGTCTTGCTTTGCGCTCGGTCTGCGTTCACTCTGGTATGAAAAAGTGAAAATCGAGTCACTCTCTTTCCCTCTTTCATATTAGAGTGTTGATAACACCCTATTAGGTCCCTTGGTCGGTGGAAACGGGCAAACAAGTCGGGTTTGCACAGAGGATTGCTACCGGGCTTCGCGCCCCGCCAAGGAGATGTGGGTTTTCACGGTTTTACACATCTATGAAATAAACAAAAACCTAATTCCGCTGCCGGTGGCAAGCCCGGACTCGGCAACGAGGAGGAGGAGTCGGAGGAGTATCAACCTCGATAAAACCGGGGGTCATCTGGCCCGGATGACAGTTTCTCTGTAAGGGCTCCTTGCCAGGGTGACGGCAAATTTCTCAACGGTGGAGCAGGTGGACCAATCATCTCCGGGGAGCTGCGACACTTGAACTTGGGTGAGGAGTGGTGACCAGAGATCTGTAACGAATGATGTGACATGGGAGACTTGTCTTAGTGACTAGAGATGAAAGAAGACCTGACAGGGAGGAAGGTGAAGATTAACGAAGATGAGGTGAGGGACAGTGGGATTGTGTAAATATCAAAACTTACTCATCGAATTAATTAAGTAATGAGTTCAACGGAAATAAAGTTGTATTTACTTAATTGAATGTTTACAAAGTTGTGTTACAAAACAAAACTAACATGTGATTAAACATAGATTAATGTTCACCACACTACCCCCACAAGGAGTAAAATGAACGGCGAAAAACACGAAATTTAATAAAGATTAACAATTATTGAACATATAATTTTGGGGGACAATTTGTTCATCTTGAACGGCAGGTTCTTGTCTTTAACAAATCTTCCTCCACACCCTCCTTAAAGCGAACGTCTTATATCTATTCAAGTAAGTTTATTGATACCCGTGTTTCAATTCAGTTTTGCTGCTTATCTCTTGGAATATATTATTTAATTAATTAAAAATTAGTAAATGGCTAAAATAGTTCCAAATAGGCTCTAGAACGAGTGGCGGTGGTTCATGTCACGACTGAAGACCGAGAGCAGAGACAGGAGACCGCAATCTATGTATTTGTCATCTAACTTTGAACAGGCGCTAGTTCGCGCATGACAGAGACAGGGGACATACAGAAGACACCGAGGCACATGTTGGTCGCGGTCTCCTGTCTCTAGTCTTGGTCACCACTCACCAGTCGCGGTGCAAACTGCCTTATGTACAGTTAAATATGTCAAACAATTTCCACACACCTCAAACCTCTCATAACAAAGAAGAGGGCGCAATCTAGAACGTAAATAATGGCGCCTAGGGCGTAAATAATGGCTAATCCGGGCCTGGTTATCATATACGTATAAGTACGTAAGTGAGTTTGTGTCTTAGAACAAAGTTCAACTGTAAAAAACCAGGCTGATACGCAATGGCGAGACAATGGGAGCCGCGCGTACCCCCCGACAGAAGGTCGGTGGGGCCGCGAAGTTTTTATTTCTTATTACATCGGTCTTAAACTCTAGTAGTCTAGTACAATGGTTGGCTTGTAACAGAAGTAGAGTTTGAATGTATAATATAATATTAAGTTGAAAGGAAAAAGAAAAAGGAAAAATTTATAATAATAAGGATTAGCCTAATAAGTAATAGTTGAATTAGAGTGAAATAAAGTAAATACGTAATATGGTCGTTGGCGGTGCGGCCCCGTCGTCCTCCCCCTCCTCGGTTCTGCCCCTGTCCACCTGGCTGTTGCTGCTGCTGCTGCATTCCGGGTCTCTGCTGCTGTTGTTGTTTAGCGAAGCGCTAAAGCACTGCTGGCATGAGTGAAGTGGATTTCTTTTGCAATTCATTACTTAAGTTCGCTAATTGTAACTCGAGTTTCTAAGGCCTCAGCTTTTCATGCTGTATTTTTACGGGCGATCACTGACCCCAGATCATTTAGATAACCTATTAAAAAATAATATATTGAAATCCTCAATCAGTACATTTATTCAGGCCTACCCCACAAAAAAGATAATATTGGACTTTTTCAACCCGCAAACACGATATATAATTTGAATGGAACATCCCGATTCGCAGGAAAGCTTGATGCTCCTCAGATAAGGTTAACGAAAATGTCTGCTAGTTTTTCTCTGCTGGCATCGATGATGTTCGACACATTCCCAGAAAACGCTCCCACATTCAAAGAACCACTACTTCGCTTCAAAAGCACAGTATATCAGAATTATCTATTATCGTATTGGTACTCAGGTTGTTGAAGGAACAATAATTCTACTCTCCTGGTCCTCTTGGCCACTCCGCAAATTTTGAGACTCTTCCTTCCGAAATATCTTTATTCACGCCATTAAAATGTTGAATGCGCGAGTGTGGAACAAGTAAGGTTAATTTTCGACGGACTACTAGGCATCGAAGAAGTGGTTAGAACACTCTACAGACAAATCTTACTATACCCTCAAAATTTTAAGGATGAAAGTACTTTCGTTTTTCTCCAATTGGCAATTACTGTCAAGCTGTACGTTCCATTGTGATCACTGATCCACAATCTAACAGATTGTATAAATCACAATAATCTCTTGAGTAAAAAACTTGGCGGATGTAAGTAGCTATCAAACAGCTTGTCAAGCTGTTCAACGTCATACCAAAACGGACAAACTAGCAGAAAAAGCGGAAACTGGAGCTAGTAGTGATTTGTAGAAGCACTGTGCCCGTCCACTATACTAGTTGCGATATATCTTGGCGCATACTATACAGTTTATTTATGATCAGATTTTGATTAAACTTGGTATCAACGTTTATGATACGTTGCTCAACATGTGTAGCAAAAACCAACAAAATCCGTTCAGGTAGACCAAGATGGTGGTTGAAATGAGCTTTTCGCCGCAATCTTGGTCTGGCTGAACGCATTTTGTTGATCTTTGGTACAGTTGTTAGGTACGGTACGATAAACGTTCCGTTTATACCGAAACGGATTGTTCCACGACGATTGAATTACGTTTTGAACAGACCTTCATTGAAGCAATAAACCAGTTTTGGCACCTTTGCCCCTATTGAAAGACCTGCTTTAAGCCTTTTTTGCGTTGACCTTCAAATCCGCCTCACTCTTTTATGCTGCCATATTGATCAAGAAAACTGATCTTTGATTAATTTTGTGTGCTAATTTGATAGAAAAATAGTTTTGGAAGCCAGTGTAGAACTATAGGCTAGATGTGCAATAGGTCTCAATACTTTTCATGGCAAGGAACCTGAGCGCAGCGTTGACATCGAGAATCTGTAGGTGCATGAACCATTTAATTGACCATTTAAACCCACTTACAAGATACCTATTAGGTTCAAAGCACAGAAATAAAATGTTTCACTGTAACGTAAGGGATCCTTTTTAACCTGCATGTTGATTAGGTTTTTACAAGGTCTCCACTGTTCAAATGTGTAACACTCCGCACACGGTTAATTTTAAGGGGTTCAAAATATTGTTGTTTTTTTAATCTTCCTCAAACGTTGTGAAGTTTTGTGATTTGGTGACGATATTACCATAGCAATTTAGCAAAATTCCTACACGAATCTTAGAAGGCAAAATTCAAACCTAGTGAACTTTAGAGGCAAAATCTATGTGGGTGTTTTTGACCTGTAACCATAGTGACCATAGTGACCACTAAGGGGTTACAATGCTGACATGAGTAAATTTAATGGTCAATTGAAGATTCAAGATACGGATATTTTGTACGCACCGATGCTACTGTCAGTCTTTATTGAACACCCCTCGTCAAATTTTCCACCCAGCTTCTAACGCCACTGCAGTGATCGGTGGACAGGCCGAGATTCGCCTCCACCGCTATAGAGGTACAAGACATGTTAACTGGAACTGGGATCGTGTCTTGTTCTACAATTAGTCTCCATTACAGCTGTTATCAATCAGCAGGTGGATACGGTATCAGTAATAGTTCCCCTTACAGCCGTACCCGTGGGAGCGCCACCGTGCTGCTCCACTTCTCATCAGCTGATCAGCAGCATCAGCAACAGTGATCAGTCTTGAGAAAGGTCGATGCTTTCGCTGGAGAGATATTCTCCCTGTTAAAGTCTTTTAGTCAATTAGTTCTCTCAGCCTATAGTTACAGTAGGCTATACCATGTTTCTGTTATTGGCCCATCCGGAGTCTTATCTGTCAGGGATACGTTTTCGTGAAGTATAATGCTGTATTCACCAGCGCTTCGCTACGGGACAATCGGATGAAATATATTCAATTTTCAGGCTGAAGGATCTTGACTTGATCGTGGTTCGACCGTTCGACCCCTAGTTATGAACATTGTAGCTCTGCTGGCAGTGTGGGGTGGTCACAAGATTCAAAGTCTCCCTTATTGACCTGAAATATATAGGTTTAAAGTGAACGGTTCATCATCCACCGCAACAATACCCCCCTCATGGACTCAGTGAAAGAGTCTCGCCGTTGATTCCCCTCTGTCTGCCGTGTTTTGCAAAATAAGCACTGGCTCGAAAACTGTAAGGCCTAGACAAAAATGCACTCGAAAAAACTGTAGACAAGTTTATTTCCGCACTAAAAATTTTAATCAGATTCAAAATCGAAACGCTCGTTTAGCCGCTAGAAATGAAATGCTGAAAAGAGAACAAGTCGTTTTTCCAATATTTTAACCCCTTCCAAATCACACTTAAGTTTTTAAAATTTTAAAATCCTCTTCAAGTGGGTGTGAAAACTCCAAAAGGAATGTGCATGACAAATTTCAAGCTTCTAGACAGTATATATTTAACTCTGCTATGTTAAGTGAACCAGTCAGTTAGGACAACACCTTTTTTAAATATACATGTTGAGTTTTTTAGTCCAGAAATAACAGACAATATTGCCCTTTGTTTTTACACATAACCAAAATCCGCGAGCCACAAAAAAGTTGACTTTAAAGCCTTGCGACTTCTGGGGCCACGACCTTCAATTGTTGTCTCAAAACGGGGCCAGATTGTTGATCAATTTGATAGGCTATTGTCTGCCTGTAAATTCCACAGTCTGCACGCTGTATCGACGAAGGAATTATCCAAACTGCAGTTCTTTAAGTTGATTGGAATTGACAAAAGAAGAGTTCGTTCCTCTATAATATTGCATGGACGTGGATTAGACAAGAAGCGAGTTAGAGGTAACTGAGAACGTAATGCTACTTTTTTTTAGTAGGGTATGTACGGTTGTGTAAATGACGAAATGATGAATTTGGTGAACTCATTGCAGCTTCTTGTGTGACATACTCACCTTCTTTACGTCTGCTGCTGTAATGAATTTATACATCACAGAAGCCCACCTCAACTGAGACTCTTGTTTACTAGTTTAGCTTGCACTCGGTCACCATCAACTCCATCAAGGTAAATAATGAACATACGAGTGCATTTACCGGTAATATACGAGTATTTTTATCAATGCCGAAAATTGAGAGTTGGCTTGCGAATAAGTACTAGCATTTACTTGGGCAAAAATTCAATGTTTCAAAAAATTTATATACCTAACCATTATATATACCACCATATACCAGAATATATTCTATTATAGTAAAGAGTTACCTGAGAGAGCAATGAAAAATGGATTACTGTACTACGTTTTTGTTGGGATCGAAATTGTAGCAAGTATTATGAGTTCGTACCGTCTCATTCTGACCTGTCTCGGGCTCGTCTCCTCCGTCTGAAGATCTTCATGATGAGTGAAAAACATAGTTCGAAGCTTCTTAGTAAACAATGGAGGTCCAATAAAACTATGTAGAACGCACACACTATCGATACTTCTGTATCTAGATCCAGTCTCTTCAATGGACTAGTCAATGTGATTTTAATAAAATCTGAAGTCAACTTCCGAACCACCTTTAAGACTTTCGGTGACTTATTAAAACTTTCACATTGTTTCCAATGAAACTTAACCTTATCTCAACGTTCACTTGTTTTCAAATCTGAAACTGTCTAAAATTCCACTTATCACTGCACCTGCCAAGAAATCACTAACTTATCACTGCCTGACTTGTAATCAATCACTGCTCTGTTTAGAAATCAAAGCCTGATCTTCCACAAATCACTGCTTCAATCTATGTCCGATCTCCGTGCCTATCTCACTGCGACTGTCATTGCAAGGACGATGCTAATCTATTCTCCTGATGATTCGACAAAATGCTGTCGCGTACTTCACTTCCTCGACTTTATTGTTATCTTTTATCATTCCTGTGACGTCAGTCACGAATAATTTTGATATTTGCATTCCGTAATTACTTTATTATTCGCGTCGTGCTGCGGTCTCGGCCGTTTAACGCTCTGGTGGCTTTGAATTTAAATGTGATCATTGTGTGATTGTTTTGGTTTTTATGGTTTTTTAGCTGCATTATTTTTGAGTGATCGAATTTCATTCTTTTCTTACCAGAATAAAACCGGGAACTCAAAAGCAATGAGTTGTACTAGAATGAAGGAAATGAATATCAGGTCAAAAGAATAACCTAGTAATCAAAAGTTAGATCTTCTTAATATTAAACCATCAAAACGCAAGCAAGAACTAAAATACATTCATTTTTTTAGCGTAAATGTTTAACTCCTCAAAATAAAAACATATTTAGTCTCATATCCCAGTAGAAGGCCGAATGAGCAGAATCGAATAACTATACAACCTAATTTACATTTTATTCAACTGTACAGAAATTAATGAAGTTAAACGACTCGATTTCCTTTTTTGTTCGTCTGGTCTCGTTTTCTTTGTTTACTTTCATAATTCACTCACACCAAACGTGTAAACTTCGGGGGGTTTCGTAATCTTTTTTCCCCATTTTAACGAATCAAAAAAAGAGCGCCGATATTGAATCCCAAATCAATTGTCTCTCGCCAGCTCACAATAATAGAGACAACCGACCGTCAAAGGCGCGGACACCCGACCCTGTTCCTCGGCAACGCAATAAACCTCTGCAAAAACGTGCAAAAGCGAGCGGAGCCGCATCCCGATGTGGCTATCCTCCGATCAGCGACGTAATAAAGATCGCAGCCTGTGTTTAGATGTGATAAAGCGTGGTCAAGCCCGCCTTGTGGGGACTGGGTTTTGAATAATGGCCGCCAGCCGCTTTCTCAAAACGGCTCAATAAACAGTCTCAAGATGGTATCGTCGGCTAAACGGGCCCAATTTATTAACAGTCTACATGGCTTTCTCCGTTCACTACACAATGTCGCCCTACACAATGTCGCTATTTGTGGATTTGATGCTAGTTGTATTTAGAGTGCATTTTGGGAGTGATTGGGAACGAAATGGGATGATGGTGGTTGCAGGTGGGTTATCCTTAGTAGAACTTATTTTGTCCTCACAGTGGTATAATTCCATTCTTCGCGTGATTGTCTGTGTGATGGAGGCACTTGGGACATGGATGAACACTCTGAATAATAGGCGCTTATTAAGTTATGTAAGTCACTGGTGGTTCGGCAGAGCTAGAACAGCACCGCCACCACAGAGAAATGAGAGTCCATTAGTCTACACCGCCACCATTGAATTCACTTATAGAAGCCCAACTGAAATGGGGCTATGATTGCTGAGTTTGGAGCACTAGAAGAGTTTGACGATTCGGTAAAACAGAGAAAATAGTCTGTTATAATGACCAGCGGTTAAAAATAAACAAGTGACACGCCTATAGGCATCAATCTCGAACCACGCAAGAACGGCTGCATACATTTGTTAGCATTCAGTTGGGGTTTCTATAAGTAAATTCAGTGCCGCCACCAATGTGTGAGGAAACATTCATCAATATCCAGGTCACCAGTTTCGAGGGTTCGAGCCCATAATTACAAACTGTTTCCTTGGCAAGTCCTTCCTGAGAGACACTGTGGCTTAGTGCAATTGTTTGGACTACGTGTGGTGTTGGCCCTGAATATGGATGACAGGAACATATTTACAGCCAAATTCCACATAATTTTAACCCTTTGTAAAGCAATTTACACATCCGCTGTAAAATCCGTTGTGTATCTGGCGATATCTTCAAAATGAACACGTAGGCTAACTGCTGATTATACTACGGCGTTATATTTACAAAGAGCTCATAAAATCTCTCCCTCAGACATTCCTGAGAAATAAATCACCATTAATTACGCTGTAATTGTCACAAGAAGAATCCGATGAAATCGTACGGCGAGGTTCAGACGCGGATTCCTGACATTACCGATCCAACACGTACAGAAGCAATGCATGATGTAGCGGCCACAATCCGTCTTAACTTGCGCAGTGCCTTTCACACCGGTCCGGTGATGTCCGGCTGTGTTCTGGCGTCTTTCACACCGGTCAGCCTGTGTTCCGGTGTCTTTCACACCGGTCCGGCTTTGTTCCGGCGTCTTTCACACCGGTCCGGCTATGTTCCGGCGCCTTCAACCGGTCCGGCTATGTTCCGGCATGGTCTCAGGCGTCTTTCACACCGGTCCGACTTTGTTCCGGCGTCTTTCACACCTGTCCGGCTATGTTCCGGCGTCTTTCAACCAACCGGTCCGGCTATGTTCCGGCGTCTTTCACACCGGTCCAGCTGTGTTCGGCGTCTTTCAACCGGTCCGGCTATGTTCCGGCATTGGACTGAACCGGACCGATCCAAAACGTACGGTGCTTTTTACAGGGCGCGCAAAATCCCCTTGTTTGTCAGTTGCAAAATTATCATGACAAGTTTTAAATACACACAAAATTAAAAACATCACTATATTGAGTAGCAAAACTTTATGCAATTGAAATTTTAAATCTTATATTTACGATGCCCAATTCCAAAATATTGTAAAATTTGCTAGCAATAAAATAAATAAAATAGCCAAGAGAGAAACAAGTGAAGCTGGAATTGAGTGCTGAGAACTCATTGCATACTCGTACCACCTGGCTTAATCAAGGTAGGTAGATAGCGTATAGGTACCACATAGCTGAGACAAGAAAATCAACTTAGGCAGCCCACGCACAGATTGCGCTGCGAACGCTGCCGTCTCTTGGCGTCTTTCTCCACCATCCTCGATTTTCCACATGCTCGATTTTGTCCGATGTCGATTACTTAAAAATGAATGTGACCAAATTTTGCCATTTTCAAGAACGAACGAACTTGCCCGTGCGTTAGTGGCTCTACCTGAGAATTCCATCGCAGACTGCCGAACTATGTTGGTTTTCCTGCCTCAGCCATTCGGCAACTATGCGCTATCTACTTACCATAACACAATAAGAAACACACATAACACACATAAGAAAATAGTCAATTTTCTTTCTCAGTTTCTTTCTTAGAGCGCTGCCAACTGAGAATGAAACGGAGTGTAGGTTCAAATAAGAATGCGCAATAGTGGCGTTGACCTTGAATTTCGTCCTATAAGAGCAGTGTAAAAACATGGATTTTCGTGGGACACCTCACACCTACAGTTTTCATAGGATTTTTATGAAATAAACTTTGTTTTTAAACGCATTAAATGTTTTAGTGGCTCCGCTGAGTCGAATTTTCATTTCCTCTCGAATAAGATCGTGACATAAATCCAAAAACTAAAGAATCTTTGTATTTGAATTTCTTGATTTTACTTGTACAAAAAAGTGACCAGTGGAGTCGCTGCAGTACTTCGTTATCTTTAAAATAAAACCTATTTCAAAAAGAGTCGATGAAAATTGTAGGCGTGAGGCGCCTCAAGAAAACGCTTGTTTTTACATGTTCTTATGAAACAAAACAAAATGGCTGACTGGCACTGTGCAGTGTGCACTCTTTTAAGGATGTAGACCATTTATGAATGACAAGTCATGACTTTATACATAATTTCAACCAACAAAAAGAAGCTGATTGACGTAAGTTCAACTAGTTTACGGTAGTAGGGTTTGTTTGATTAACCACAAGGATATAAAGGGGTTTTATCCGCGTACATTAGACTCGCGGGAGCTGTGTCCGGTCCGTACATAGAGTAGATCTCCGTGACGCACCGGTGTGAAACAATCCTCAGAACATTCCGGTCGTCCCGCTTCCACTGAGAGTTACGTGCCATCGACGCTGATATTTCGTAATAGTTGTATTTGTATGTGGAAAAGCAATCACCGTACAACTATTGAAACAATGTGAAGTGTTGGGTATTGATTGAGCTTCTGGGAAAGAAAGTAATGTTGGTAGAATTACTTGTGAGATAGTAAACATCGGTCTCATAGCTCTGGCTAGTTAATGAATATATTTAAAAGGCGATGTAGACAGACCTTTAGTTTTACTTAACATTGTTCATACAAGTGTTTGGTGATAATAGTTGTCAATGATATACTGTGAAGTCCTTTCCGTTACTTTGATCTGCCAGAATCCTCTGCGACAATCTAGTAGGGTAAAATATTTGGAACCTTTTAAATGTGCAGCTATTTCTTCGAGTGCCTGTTAAGACTTCCATGTATAGGACGTGAATACAAATATTTTGATACAGAAAGTGATCTTGCGTTTTCTATACACATTTAAGCCTTGGATTAATCTAATTTAAAGGTCGTACGTGTGTATTTATTATTTTTATGGTCTTAAGAAAGTTTATAAACCCACTTTCAATGGTTAAGACATAAACAACTGTTGGCTATTTTGTATGAGCATTTAGGCCTATTTTATAGCTTTTACTGATTGACTTAAGTACTAGGTTAATGATAGCAAAAATTAAAGCTCGTCAAATTCTAAACCAACAAGTTTAGCTTGTAACATTTCCCTGGGTTAAACAGTTTACTGGGTATGTGGACTATTGTAGTATTACACGAGTAGTTATTGTATACAGCTTATTACAGTATCAAATGAAGAGCTCAGTATACAGGGTGTTACGGTTCTATATTAATAATAAATTATCAAGTTTGATATTAAAGCGTGTACTAGTATACATGGTGGCTATATCACTGGTTTTGGGGTTCCACCAATTTTGTATTTTCTACGTCAACCTCTTATACGTCGCTCAAACAGGGCGAAATTGGCTAGTTGCATAGTATAAGACTATAAGTATTGTTTAGTAAAAGGTAATGGAAATTAACAGGAGCTTGCTTTAAACGTTAATATTCGGCACATACGTCCAGTACTTATCAATTTGACTTCTTCCAGCATTTCTCTCCAGTAAACATAGGCTTAACAATAAAGATAACAGTTAAATGGTTTTAATGCGGGTTGAAAATGGAGTGTCTCCTACCCAATTACAATGGCAGGCTTCACATAAAGAGAAGACTTAAGTGTCATTTTATAGAGAACGTAATTCTGCTATCACCGTCGTAAAACAGAGAATCAAATGCAGATACAAGTGGTTCTGAGTTAGCATTGTACAGTCGAACTAACTGTGCTCAAAACATAACTACTGTATCCATTGCTCATGGAGTTTAAAGGGTTAAGTTTTATTTTAAATAAGCCCTGTATTTTGAAAACAAACAGTAATTTTGTATTTACTTATCTGATTAGAATGCAGTAGTTATTCTAAGCTCTTGAAAACATTACAACGAGTGTTTTGCACATTACCGCCTAAAACCCCCAAAATAGAATAGAGAAGAAAACGTTACGTAACCCAGATCCAGAAACAAGAAAATAACAAGAGAAAGTAAACAAGATAACGTCAACGTTTCGAAATAAAAGTACTACTGTACAATACAAAATCGATTACTAGTGATTGTCCACTAACACCATACGAGCTCTTACCATTCCATATCTAATTTTGGAACACTCTGTATATCCCACACATGTTTACACTTGTGGCGCACACTTCAACATAATGTGGGCGACTTCCGTAGGAAGTAGTGATAAGTAGTTTATAGCACACACTTAGCTTATCACCAACATAATCTTAACAGCACAACATACATTCACGTAACCAATTAATAAGCATTTAGTATACATCACGTTCCTACATGAGTTGTACAAAATAGCTGATTATTATAGCACGATCTAAAGGGAAATTAATAAACAGTAGTTGAATACATAGGTGCGAACAACGTTTAATAGACACATGTTTCTGTTTCTTATGTTTTTGTTTTAAAACTTGTGATTGGGTGCTGGTTTTGCTTTTTAACATAATATTATAGCAATGAGCGATGTCGTGGCCAAACATATTTGCAAGAGGTCAATTCACCCATTGGAAACCGGGTGCTTTTCCCCAAAAACTTGGAAACTGGGAACGTATTGGCCATTTTGAAGCGTCTAGGGTGTATTACTCGCATCAGGTATAGGCTAAATTCCCCAACGTTTGGGGTTGGCACCCTTATGTTTACGGCGAAGATGATAGGCTAAATAACGTTGTATTTGGTTTCAACCCTTCTACGCCAAAAATAACTATTTACCAGGTGAATTTACTCGCCATTAATCTGTTAAGTCTCACACGACATTACTAGCCTACTCAACTCAATCATACAAATCAACTCAGTGTCGAAACTCTCTTGAACTAACGAAGAAGAAGAACGGCGTACACTTCCCACACAAACTCATTACAATAGCGCTCAGAAATGCCCATTACAGACGGGTCTGCAAAAACTGGTGCTCCAGATAGACTTAAGTTTTTCATCCGAGAGTTTAGGAAACACCATTAGCGTGGTGGACTAATGACAGCCTGGGCGGTAATTTGGGGCACCGCGGGCTCCAAAACTCGCGCACGTGGACGTGGGACAGACCTCAGACCGGACCCCGGCACACGCGCTCTTATCTGAGCTTCTAGACAAACTTGTATATTTTAGTAAATTTTGGTTCAATTTGTCAATTCTCGTTCGTTTGAATTATTCCACTATAAATCCTAGTATAATCTTTATCTGACTGATTGGATATTGTTGATTTTGGTTTGGTGCGGTAACATAAATGTGTATATCGTACCAATTTTGATCATAATTGGGTCATAAAATAAACATTTTGTATAAGTTGAAACCCCCCTTTTTCAGGAGAAACTCCTTACCAAAAGGGTAGGAGAATTCGCTACGATTCACGGTAGCGTTTATGGCTATGCGCCGGATATGTTTTGCATGGTTACTTCAAAAGCTACTTAAAGACTCATCATAAAATAAGCATAATACATACAATTAATATCAACCCCATTTCAGTTTAAATTTTAAACTTTAGCCAACGCATAGTTTCTGAAAGAAACATGAACCAACTAATTTTAGATGCCGCATGCGTATTTCACAGTAATTACATACTTGTTCACAACACAGAGGAACCGGTCAGCTGTTGCGAATGTATAAAGTGCTTTATCTGTGGTTCTGTCAGCGGCACGTGTTGGAAGAAAGTAGTTCATAATCTGTAATCATATCTTGAGTCGCTACCAGTAGATTGGAGCAGTGCTACTACAACTTTCAGACGCGCAGTCATTTGCTACTGGATCACGCTCTCATTTCATCGCCCTTTTCCTGCTTTTCTTTGTTTTTGCTGCTTTTGGTAAAAAGTATGAACAGAGGTGTGTAAAACAGATAGCTCCTTGAAATTGTATCTTTAACATTTTTTTGGTAAACAATATTGTAACTGACCTATAATGATAAAGTATTTTGTTATGGATCTTTAACAGCTTTTCAATAAGTCCAAGAGAACTAACATTTGAGGTATCTAGGGTGTTAGTATAGTAAATAACCACCTGTTACGTTTGACAATATAACAGGTCTCGTTAAGAACATCCCGTCCCGAAAGTTGTATAAAAGACACCACTGTAATGTTTCTTAAAGTTTACAAGTTGTAGTAAGGTGGATTGTAAAACAGTTATTTTTAAGGTTTACCCTTAAAAATAACTCTTCAGTATGAAGGAAAATAGCAGTTTGCAAAGCCTTTGTCAAACCAACGATCAAAAAAAGAACATTTCGGTTTATTTGCGTCTTTTTTGTAATCATCATAGTAAACCCTGCTCTCTTGGTGGACTACCTTTCGCTGTTTATTCTGTCGTTTTCCATGCATTGTTTTGATTTAGGTAATTGCCACATTGATTATCAACGGGATACACTGCTCTAGACATTTGTCACGCTATAAATAGAGCAAATCGGCCTTGGCTGTCTTAAACCCACCAGCCGTAACTCCTTGTTGGTTGTGTAGCTATGGATTTCCACAATAATATAAAGTATATATTATTCGTTCCATACTACCAGTTTCCGTTGGAAATTAAAACATATTCGTTTTATTTAGTCAATCAAATAGTTTCATTCTATGGTCTACGTACATAGAAACGTAGACTATTATCAAAACATTGTTGGATTTGGTCAAACCCTTTTTCACAGCTTCCTACTATGTTTCGTGTGTTTGCAAACGTTTATATGCATAGCTACGTACATCAGGAATACTTAATGATTGTAGAACGTAATGTTTGGATAAAACAAATGTTTCTCACGCCTAGAGGACAGTTTTTTTCGTTAGCTTCCGTTTACTGCGGCAAAATGTAAACATCTAAACTTTTGCAATCGCAGCTGGATTCAGAGCTTACTCAAAAAATAAACAATATAGCAGCCACGAAGACGGCGTAGCCACAAGCGTTACCATAAATCATAGTGAATTTCCTATATCAAAGTAAAATTATTTACACCGGAAGTAAATCATATTTATTATTTAGGCTATGTATATATTCGTTTGATTACACGCATTCGAAGGCCAAGAAAAGTAGTTAGTTGCTAAAATCGTAAACGGTTACAAAATTATTAAAACTCCAAAATATCCCTTGACCTAAATGAGTTGTAATTCTAAAGCTTAACCACGTGATAAACACCATTCAATTTTGAGTTTAACACGCGTTAAAATTCTAGAATAGTACATAGAACTTCAAAGGTTGGGTAAGGCCACGCTCGTAGTGTTAAGTCCCAGAATACAGTGAAACCCTTGAGGTTAGACTTTTGAGATGAAATCGTCAGGGCAACCACCATTTTCGGCCACAAAATGCCCACTAGCGTCGAGTTTTATCTTCAGTGTTGTAAGCTCAAAACTGCAAATCGCACTGTTCTATAACGTGTCGTTTTCTAAAGTAAGCATCCCGAAAATTTCAGAAATGAATAGCTGTATTTCCTATTGAAATTCTTCGTTAATAAACGAAGAACTAACAAGGACTTGGACTAACAAGTGTGTTGAAGACACAGTAAATTGTTCCCACTTTGTGGTACAAGTCGAACAGCTGACATCTTCTGACCTGCTGGCAGATGTTGTAGTTGCCTGGGGTCAAATAGTTTGCTGATTTACCGTGCTGCTGACTAGTGTTGAGTTATAGACCACAATTATATACATCCATGACTAGTATTTACATTGCCTAAACAGGCTATGATTAGGACATAAATATCCTCGAGATGCCTGACAGTTTGTCTTATTTACGTGCACATCTATCAACTCAAACGTTTGATTTATTTTAGAAGTGTCTACGTTCTTAAACTGAGAAGTTAGGGTTTAGATGTTTGCCACTTTTTAGTTGTGGGTAAAAACTTGTCTGATCGGCTGGCCAATAGCTCAAGTCTTTTGCTCGGTTTCAAATTAAAAATGCATTTTTAGTACGACAACGTGCTAGTAGATACGAAATAAGGGCATGGAAAAAACGATCATTCTCGGATCGCATTTGGCAGATAACTATTTCAAAGTAAAACTTGGTTTAGGTGTCTTATTCCAAAACTAAAGCTCATTCATGATATAAGTTAAAATTTTTTATGGTTTTTGCAAGAAAAACAAGGCTTGGTACTTAGGTATATCTTTTTAATACTTAACTTGAAGTTTATAGTCGAAAGTAAATTTATTTTGAATCTAATACCATATGAACTAATAACACGTTATTAGTTGCCTTCGCCTATCGCATTTAAATACATGTTTTAAAGTAACGTAAGGGTTTGTTAATAAAGTCAACTAACAAAAAAATCAAATTAATTATGACAATTTTCTGATTCTACAATAATTTGATGAATACATAATGCATTGGGGACATATCTGAAGGATGTTGGTTGGACATTATCAAATTATCGTCTGAGACACGCTTTCGCCTAATTTCCAAATTATCCCTGAAATACCGCCTGATCCCATTCGCAACGGTAAAAGCTTCATAAATAAATCCTACGTGTTCTATCCTACTTTTGTGTGATAGTTTAAGTGATATAGTCTAAATTTTTCGGTTCACACCGCGACAAAACATACAAATAGTTAGGTTGTAATACTGCGGTTTCAACCTTAAACCGATTTTGAGATTTTGAGTTTTCTCCCATGTAAAATAATCATAAGTTGCTTTGAAAAAAAATGTTCGTAAACTTTTTGAGCATTGCTGAGAAAAGAATTGTTTTAGCTAAATCGATACCCTATGCAAAAATTCACCCCTCTGTTGTATGAAAAAGATAAGAACAGGGAACAGTGCATATGGTGTAAACAGCACGCTCTTTCACGTTGAGCTAAACCAATCATATAAATTACTATACTTTAAAAGTCACGAAGAAAGTAATATTACTATAAACATACAAATTAAAGTATCAACCAGAAGACCGCAGGAACAGATTGCAAAATAATAACAAACTGACATTAAACATTAAACAGCGGAATAGAATCATTAGTTTCGCAAGAGCGGCAAGTCTTGATATCTTCAGCAAATTGCAGTTTCTTAATCGAAACTACCGGCTATTGTATGATGGAGTTGTACACCTGATGATAATATGTAAATAAACAGGTCTGTTCGCAGACAAGTAGACAAGATAGAAGTTCTTTTTGATCATACCTTAAGTAAAACTATACACCGCGTTCTCTAAACTTAAAGAGCTGTACTCAATTAAAACTACTCGTACTACAGCTTCTATGGTGAAGACCCTTTTACGTAGTTTGGATTAGTTTTATTCTTTAGCTTATAAACTGTTTGGCATGTCAAGCAACAGGACTTTACACCTTAAAAAAATACAACAGTTCAAAATTAATGAGTATGCTAAGAGAAAAAAACCAAAACAAATGTACAGTGTCTATAAAACTGGCGAATTGTAAGTGCAATGAATCTTTTATTAAAAGATTATTTAGTTCTTTTGATGCTATAAAACGAATGTATGAATCTTAAACAAATATAGTTTTTTTAAAACAGGTCTGAACCTGTTTCATCCTAACTAGTATTTTTTTAAACGTTAAATAATCAAGTTGCAATCCTATTATAGTGTCTTAGTCTAAAACACAAACGCTTTAATGGGAAGCGGTCTAAACGACCGTGCTTGCCCAGGGAATCGAACCCATGACCCTCCGTACCACTGAGCTACAAACGCAGGCAGTTTAGTACTCTCCTGCCCAATGAAAAAGAACTTTTCAAATATCCAATCAAGTCAGGTGTTTCCACAACATAAAGCAAACACACGTGATAACGACTCTGTGGTCTCATATAGAATACAATCAGCTGTTTGAAATGTGAGAATCGGACATTATAAATCCCTCACGTACACTGAAGTGTGTAGCCTAGGCTACATAGCCGGAACTGTGCGGCTACAATACGTTGTTTGTTGTTGTTCTTCCCATGACTCAAATAGAACTCTTGCTTGCAGTTTATTGTTTCTGGATGTGATGAAACACTGAGATGCATTTAGAGTGGATCTGTGGGAGCTGAGATTGTTATGTTTGGAATACGTGTGGTAAAACCGGTTATTTCTTCTGTGGGTTTGGCTGAAGTGTTGTGGTAGGATAGAATTTTTTAGATTAGATTTTAAAGAGAAAAATTAATTAGGTCTACGGAAGCATGGCACTACACGTTTTAGAGTTTTAAACCACGGTGAAACGTACCTACGCGTTTTGAAAACGGACTTGGTTTATCGTGATTTTAGACCATGGGAATGATGATCCCGTCGACGAATTGTATTTTAGTGTGAACTAAAAATAATAATAGTTATGAGTTATTGGTTCCCACCTCGGCAATGGTCTCAAATCTAAAACAGCTATGAATTTCAGCTAGTGATAGCGAAAGTGTTTAGAAAAATTTTATTCTTATGCAGAAGTTCTGGAATATGTTAAAAATGCCTTGGATGCCCTCTCACCAGAGCAGATCGGCTAGGGATCCTAATAGGTTATACGTCCTTGTTATTTGGTTTTGAAAACAGTGGTCGTTGCTAGTCATTGGGTAAAAAGGTAAAGTTTGTCTTGTTAACAAATAAACAAAATTGTCTGTAATGCTAAGACTACAGTGTCCTTTCTGGTACTCAACCTCAAATGTTACCTAGCTTTACCGTAAAGTCTCATAGTAAATTGTTAGTAGCGGATCCATGGCGGATTGGTATCGCACGCGACTCCGGAGCTCATCACTCTGGTGGCGCGGATTAGATCCCCGCAGTCACCACTTACAATTTGTAATGTGACTGTACGGTGACGCTAGGTAAAGGTCGAAGTTGAGTGGCAGAGAGGACTTTGTAGTCCTAACTTCGCCTCGTTAAACAAGTCAAACTTTACCTTTTATCTAGTATGGCGACTGCGGGGATCGAACCCGTGCCACCAGAGTAATGAGCTCCGGAGTAGCGCGCGATACCAATCCATCATGGGTAAGCCACGGGTACTCTCTGTTATTGTATCACATATAATAAGACATGTGATAATGCCATACTTGTTGACAATAGTCAATGGTGGGAGACATCGAGTTCAGTACACAGCCGGTGGGTGGGAGATACTCTGTGGGCCGTACTTTATGGTGGTAAGCAAGTACTCATTACCGCTATATAATGATCAGCTGCCGAACATCTACCACTCCCTCTCATGATTATAGTGTAACTGGAAAGCAGTTTACTTCGGTCATACCGACCACAAAATGTGGGCAGTTCAATTTATGATACAGTCTCAGGTTAAGATGAATGGTGGACACTGTGGCTTCTCATACTCTTTGACTTTGCTTTCAGTGTTGGGTTGGGCAAAGTATAACCACAACTATCTCTATACAAATAATTTGAAAGAGTTACTAGATCTAAGCAGCAATTAAGGTATACATTACATTAATGGTAGATTCGTTCTTAACACTACAATTGGCTTCGGGTGAAGACCGCGTCGAAAAAGGTAAATTACTGCCCGACGTTTCGGTGACGATGCAGTTCACCATTTTCAAGGCTTGTATCGACTGATCGTTATAATTCGTTCTTTGTTATTCCGTGACATAATTTAGTTGTTATTAATGATGCCCGCAGTAATAATGACCATTCATGCCGAGGAGGGTTAAAATCCTGCAAAAACAAATCGCCAAAAATATCCACACGTGAAAAAAACAATTCAGCCAAGCAACCATGAATGGAAACAAAGCCTCTCGGCCAAACTGAGAGCAACAAGTACCTACTATCTATGTTGAAAGTAAGCATTATTTGAAAGTAGCTGAAGGCTGCATACAGCCAAACCACAATGCAGCTGTTCTCTTGTTACCTTGCAATATGCAGATAAGTACTCTCCACTAACAATGATATAATGTCCCCCAACAGTGGCAAGGTTTCAACAATGATAAGCTGAGCAGGTGCGTTATCACTGTATGATTCAGAGTCCTTCCAACTTGAGGTAATTTAGTCTAATAGTAAGTTTGTTCTGATTGGGCTAGAGTGCAGCAGGTTCGAGTTCTGGGAGACTATTAAAACTTTATTTATTGCTTTTTGTTCGTAGAAACTGAATTGTGAAAGAAGTATTGAGACAGCTATCCAAATATTGCACAACTCAGGTACTAATGACGGCATGTCATGAAGAAGTCTCTTTAAGCCTCTACTACGGAACAGCGCTGTGGACAGGCGTGGACTACCCATAAGACCATGGCCTAGGGCGCAAGCTTGCGGGGGGCGATCTATGTATTTGTCATCTAGCTTTGAACGAGCGCTAGTTCGCGCATGCGACAGAGACAGGGAACATGCAGAAGCCAACGAGGCACATGTTGATCGCATACTGTCTAGTCTCGATCACCAGTCGCGGCGTGAACCACCATATATTTTACAGTTAAATATAGCAAAAAATTCACACACTTCAAACCTCTCAGAACACAGAAGAGGGCGCCCATCTAGAAGTTTGGCCTAGGCGTAAATAGTGGCTAATCCGGGCCTGGCTGTGGAGAGGCTGCAAAGGAAAACCTTCCCAAAATTTTCACTCTCCAAAATCTAGCAGTCAGAACAATAGCAAAACCACAGAGTCGTGTGGACCAGCGTTCAAAATTTTGTAACTATTGACATTACCCTGCCTCTACATTTCTGGAAACTTGCTTCTTCTTCAGAAAAAATGCGATCTCGTAAGAGGGAGTGTTGTCTACTATCCAAAAAACCAAGGCCGGAGAGAACTACCAAACTGGGAGACACAGAACGGTAGCTCATAAACGTTAGATTGTTTACGTGTTAAGCCCATAACATTTCAATACTGTCCTTGTATGATTTTACATGGTATATAAAATAGATCAAACACTTTAATAATCATGTTGAAATACCTGTCAGAACAGTCGGTTCAGTTCCAGAAACTGGCGTAGTCCAGCACTTGGCTGCGGGAAGCGCTAGTATTGAGCTAGAAGGGATGATGGGTAACGGAGTGGGGGTATTACGCCTGGACCAATGAAAACGCACGATCAACGCGCACTCCTGCAGCAAAGTGTCTTGACCATTTCCAAGTACTGCTAAAACTGTTTTGTCTGGTGTACTTCCATAAGAACTGTGTCTCTTACTAGGTTTTTCATTCTATGCTTTCTACCAGCGTTCCTTCTTTAACTACGATGATTAAATAGTTAAAAAATGATTTATGAAAACTATTTCAGACGCAGTAGGATTTTCTTATCAAAACACGTGAATTTTATATCCAACAAGCAAATTAATGGTTTAACAATTGTGACAGTCCGTTGGCCACTATGAGTAATTATTTCGAGTGAAATTCGTATAAACACGGTATAGACCACTAAGTTTAGAAAAAATGTACTGTTGTTCATTTTTGACAAAATATATTATCCTAAAGACTGTTTCAGAGAGAGAAAGTTGGCAAGGGATTTATAGTACGGTAACGCGTTTCATTTCGGGTTCCACGAATTGAACTTTTTGCCAATTATTTATTTAACAATTCAAATAAAAAGCATATCTATCTACAAACAAAACTTACCCAGCATTAATGTGTGTGTAGTGACAACAAATCCAACTTATCCCAAAAATCAAGTGAATATTTACTATCAAAGGTTAACACTGATTGTGACAAATGCCCGTAGAGCACTTCAGGAGTGAACTTCCGCACTGACCGACTGAACTGAACTGAACTGCTGAGTTGGTAAGTACCCGGTGTGATTCAGCGATGTCAAGGCCGTAAGAATGAGTGCGAACCTCTACAGTGCGAGCGTACAAAGTTGACCTCTTGTTCAAGGCATTTCTTGTCTTGTTTCATGTAAATATTCATGAAGTGTATCAGACATAATTAGATTTTTTGAGTAATAGATTGTATTACAAAGGTTTTGAGTTGTAGTTTTGCAATTTATTTCTTTCACGAAAACGACACTTTATTTTGTGGACGCATTTCCTTGCGAATCGTGTCCTAAATTAAAGTTGTAAAAATAACAAATTTGTAAATTACTTAGTTTGATTGTAAAATTTAAACCTATGATAATTCAATGAATTTGTTTTATCTGAATGATTTATTCAACAATTTAAAATTTCAGTTGAGTAAAGTAAAAGTTAAGTTTCACACGTTTTGTCACAACATACTCTATTCTCTGACTGTGTCTTATCACAACTTGTTCTTATCACTAGTTCCAGGACATTAAGCCTGCGTTTACGCTGCAGTAATGATCTTGAAAGTTATCTTGGAATTAATATAATTATTCGCAGCTCTACAAGATTCTAATCGAGTTTTAATACGAGACACATAAAGTAAGGACAGTAAGAACTTCAAGGCACTGTGGATAGATTTGAATAATTTTAAAAATTGTAAATAGTTTTACACTTTCTGGACATAATCTGTAGTTTGTTCCTTGAGTTGAGACGAACACACTTCTCTCTAAACACATGGGTTCAACATGATTTGGACCCACTAGCCACCATTTGGAGTTTTAACAAAACACGAACCTTTTCATTATTTTTATCAGTTTTCTTTTAATCTCGGCATAATTTTACTCGAAATTCATTTTGATCCAACATTTGGTTACCAAATTTTGATTGCCTTTTGTTACAAAATTGATGTGCATTTAAATCTACAGAACTTTTATACATACTTGATTGGGCGACGAAGCTTTGTGCCGAATTTCGGTGAGCAGGGCGGTCTTTTCCCACGGTACCATTGCCTCCCACCCTCTTCTTCCGGGAAAGCAGCCAACATCGCAAACACTTCTCCTCAAACCTCCCTCACAAAAACTGAAACCCCTAAACTTACGGACGTTAAGCACAATATAAATAATGTGGAGGGCAATAACGAGACGTGCACAGTTGCCAAGAGGTCTCTCACCCGAGAACTAGGCCTACTCGTACTGACGTGTCATGAAGGTTGCTAGCAGATGTTTTCGTTTCACCTGTTCACATTTGTGTCTGTGGCGTCAGTGTTATCTTGTGATACCATTAGTATGTTGATCAGCTGTTATGATAACGCTGCATTGCGTCATGCGTTGTTTACGTGCTTTGTTAAATATTCCAGGCTGATAAGATTGGGAATCGCTCTCCGGATAGTAAAGTGTAATTGAACATACCTATGATGGCTTTATATATTTTTTATGATCAAAACTCTTCTTTTTTAAGACAATTTCTAAGCTAAAACCGCTCGAAGGATCTTGCCCTCCCACTTGGGTGTCTTTCGGTTTGGGGGTGGCCGATTGGCTCAGTGGTACAGTGGTACAGGGTGGTTTAGATACCGCGACCACTCCTAGAAGGTACTTTAAGATGAATGTTGGATGAATGAATGATGAGTGTGAGGAGTGATGAGTTTTAATGGATGATGAGATGTACAGTAGTCTTGTTACAAAACTAGACCGATTGTTCCCTAAATTGGGTCTTAATAGTTTAACGACCTATGGAATGGGCCAACGGCTTAACGTGACTTTCAAATCACAGGGAGTGGCTATCGTGGTACGTTGTTACTGCAGCACTGGGGGTGGGGTGGGGGCGAAATAATGCTAAGCTAGCATTGGTCGCAAAGAAATAACGTCTGGTTATGAAACATAATTTTAGTTACTGAATTTCGAGTACTATGTTCCTATGGAAAAATCAAGTTTTAAATTCCAAAATACAGTTAGTTTGATGAGAAAAGTTAAAGTTTTAGTGTTCATATGCAGCAGCATCAATAGAACTATGCTTACACAGAAAGGATTTCCTCATTTAAGTAAATTAACTGGATTGGAGTTCTTACCATGTTATAAGTGGGTCTCTGAGTTGGACCTGCGGTCCCTCTATCCGGCCGCCTCTTAATACATTAAGAGTGCATAGTACCTGTTGGCCATATTGTTTTTTGTCCCATAAGAACAATGTAAAAACAAGCATTTTCTTGAGACATTTCACGCCTACATTTTTACGAGATATTTTTGAAATCAATTTTATTTGAAAGTTGATAGTGTTCTGCAGTGGCTCCACTGACCATTTTTTGAACGTTTTATTGGTGTACTAGTAAAAAGAAAATTTTTATACAAAGTTTGTTTTTATTTTGGATTTATGTCTCTTATAAATAAAAAATGCTCAGCGGAGGAAATAAAACATTTAATACACCTATATCATTTATTCATTTATTTATTCACTTTAAACAAAGTTTATTTCATAAAAATTCTATGACAACTGTAGGCGTGCAGTGTCTCAAGAAAGTGCATGTTTTTACATTGCTCTTGGACGAAATTAAGAGAGATAAACATTACCTTTTCAGCCTCTGAATCATGGGGCGTATTTTGGCCGGTTTCTGCTGCCGTCGCTGAGGCAAAGATCCCAGCCTGTCTTCCGCTTCTTCTAACAACGTTGTCAACATGTTGCAGCACTAAACACACTCTTGCAACTGTTACTCATAACTGTTACTTTTCACGGTTACGGTTTCACGGTGTAATAACCGTGAACGGGTAATGTTCGCACGTCTGCAGTTTAGTCAAGTACTATAGTGTAACATATTCGTGCTAAGCTTTAGGGATAGATAAACGCTATTAAGTAATAGATAACAGCAGGATTAGTTTTGAGTATTGATCTGATATGTTGACCTAATTAAAAGTTAGATTTGGTTTTGTTATAAAACTAAACTGTGTAAAGATGGAAATATGTATAGCATCACATATGTATACAGGGTGATTCAAAAATAGGGCGCAAATTTAGGGGTGGGTTCCTTATGCAAAAACAATTAAAAGGTCCTATAAACATGGGTCCTAAAATTCTTCGTTACTCCGGTAGCCGCCATTTTGTATTTTTTACTTAAAAATTTACATCTCCAGAACGGTTTGACCGATCGCATTCAAACCTGGTAGGGTGTTTATGTGTCCCAAGGGAAATTTAAGAAAAAATAACTATGTCTTCAAACCATACAGAAACAAAAATGGCGGCTGTTTAAATTTCTTTAAAATTGAAATACCATGAAAATGGCGCATAATACAAAAATTTTACAAGAGTAAAAAAGTTGTATTGTATAATTTTACATAAAGATACAAACTCATTTTTCCAAATTTTACATTAATATTTTCATTTTTTACGTCCTTTTACTACTGGTAAATGTACTAGTTAAAAAGGACTTAACAAATGAAAATATTAATAAAATTAGGAAAAATGAGTTTATATCTTATTAAAATAAAATACAACTCACCACTTTAATGCGCCATTCATATTGAAAAATTAAATAGCCGCCATTTTGTTCCTGTGATTTTTATGAAATAATCTTTTTTTAAATTCATCTTATGATACATAAACACCCTACCAAGTTTGAATGCAATCGGTCAAAGCGTTCTGGAGATATAAATTTTTAAGTAAAAAATACAAAATGGCGGCTACCGGAGTAACGAAGAATTTTAGGACCCATGTTTACAGGGACTTTTTAAATTGTTTTTGCTTAAAGAACCCGCCCCTGAAATTTGGTGCCCTATTTTTGAATCACCCTGTATATGTGATAGAATTTCTGAAATTGAAATATTACTACGAACGTTTTCTATAGTTTTTAGTGGACAAGAATTAAGAACACAACGTTTTACTGGTCGCTGACTGATCAGCTTGCGCTTAATACATTTAGGCTAGCTTATTTCCTAATGTTTTGTGTTATGTTTTAGCTTACTTTTCACATGAAGGAGGGATCAGATTTTTCGGGATGGGTTTCTTGTTCACTAAAAATGATGGAAAACATCCGCAACAATATTTCAACCCCAGAATCACATCGTCAACAACAAACACGAAAGGAGTAGATAGAGTTATTTTATTTATGCAAAACAGTAAGTTGAATCGATGAAATACTAGACACGTAAACTATCGTATGGTTTTAACGATTATTGACTTCTGATCGCTGATAAAAGCTTTCACGTGTTAGAACATCTGTTACTGCATCATGATGCTGGTTAGTAAATGTAAACCAAAACTACTTTATATATCATGAAAATAAAGTTGATTGTTGTTTCTTGGGATAATCCAGTCTCCAGAGTAAAATAAATTGCACAAACAGCGTCATTTGCAGAAGCTAAACTTTGATGAGAAAAGTTTAGTGTTCTTTCAAGCGCTCATAATAAATAAACTTGGTTATTAATAATTATTGCTCTTTTTACTCCTTATGAGTCTGAGTGTTTGCCTGAGAGTTTGTTTTGTGACTGAATTTAATAAGTTTAAAAGAAAGATACCTTAAACAAATTAAAAAAGCTCTATCAATAAACAACATTCGTTCAAATTGTTTTTTCTCCAATTTTGAACAAGAGAAGTAAGCATACTAAAGAGCATGTGTAAGACAAATTGTACTAACTATTACAAGTCATGTTATACTTTAGAATTAATGCATAAAACCTACGTAAAACTGGGATCATGTTTTGTTTTGTAGTAGATTGGTAAGAAAGCTCATTATTCGCCTTGAACGTAAAATTGAGTCTAGAAATCATTCTCGTTTTCGTTTGAAATCTAAATGCAAATTCGAATGCATTAATGCCGGTTGCATGCCGGATACATTAGGGTGATATTAGTTGAGGACAGCTGTTCTTATGCATAATATGGCAATATCCGTTTTGTTCTAAATTAGCAGCATCCGTTGATCGGCCTTCCGCTTTTCCCCGACGTCGACAGCCAATACCCAAGTTCTCTCAATTGTGTGATATAAATTCGCGTATTTTCCTACCATGTGTTTTTTAATAATTATTGTTTACTTTACCAGAGTAATATACACCTGAGTAGTATTTATACAAGGTGAGTTTTAAATGTCCCCCCTTAACCTTTGAAAAAGGAAATGTTTTTAAAACCCTTTGGGAATGTTTTTATAGGGTTCAGAAGTTTTTTGACGTTCTTTGAGTCACCCACCCCCACCCAAAAACCGGAGGGGGAGGACCCCCGAAACGTTTAAATACAAACCCCCCTCTTTGTGACACCTCAAAGGAACGGAATTTTAATACAAATTGAATGGCGCAAATTTGTTATCTCGACTCTTTTTTTGTAATACTTATTTAAAGATTGCAAGAAATCAGCTTTTAAATACTACATTTCACATACAACCTTTTTAATGACAAATATTTTTGAACATCTTTTGAAAAAACCTAACAATTCTATAACATAATCATATACGGTATTTTGAAAAACAGTTATTCATAAACCAGTTTTTTAAAATGTGAAATGTATAATTTTAAATCTGATTTCTCGTAATCTTTAAATGGGCATTACAAAAAAACGAATCCATATTAAAAACTTTCATTTGCACTGTTGAATTAGTATTTAAATTCCCATTAGTTTAAGGTACCACAAAGGGGAGTTTGTATTTAAAATATTTGGCCCCCCCCCAAGTTTCTGGGTGGGGAGTGGGTGACGCAAAGTACGCCCAAAAAAAACTTCAGAATCCTATAAAAACATTCCCCAAAAGGGTTTAAAAAATCTTTCCTTTTTCCAAAGTTAAGGTAGGGGGGGGGGGAAATTTCACCCTGTATAAATTGAGAGAACTGACCAGATTATGGTTCAGACCAATGATGTCTGGAATAATATTATACATATTACAATTTTATTTGAACGAAAGCTTACACACTCATTCACGATATTGTCACATTTACCATGAGGTCCAGTTATAACATAAATAAGAGTGCAGCATACATTTTAAATAAATAAGAGTAAATACTACTAAACCATGAACGGAGCACCAATAAATAACGCACGTTATACTCAGAATAACATCATAAATTTTAAAATTTTTTGAATAGAGTTTTCAACAATTTTTCTTCCAAGAAAACAAAATAGGGCATTCGAAGGCAAATTCCTGTCAAAAGGTTTAACCTATTAATCAAATTAAAATAAGCGCTTTGGAGCAATTTAAAATTAAATAATTTCATCTTTAAATCCCATAATTTAAAGTGAAACAAATAATAAGTTTATAAGACTGTGACCTTTGTGGAACATTTTGTACCGAATTTCGTGACAATCGTACAAGTAATTTGACCTGTAGATGGTCACTGGAGTCACAAAAGGCACTCCCAGTGTAAATTTTACCCCCTTAATAGGAAATTCGCTAGGGTTCACGGCAGCTAACACAAATGTCCAATCCGTACACTTGCGCAGAGTTCACCAGTGAGAGGAGGAGAGAAGGTAGACCTCCCGCCGCTGGACATAACTTGTCCTAACCTAAGGTATATCGGTGTATCCAAGCATATAATCAGCTGGCCAAGACATGCTCACACGATAATGCATGGTAATTCCCCCAAGTTATTGAAACCACGGTGCGAGTGTGGCGCTCGTGTAGGCGCGGCTTTGATTAGAGTCATTACCTTCTTCCGAACACATGCTCACTGCTCAGCTGAGTGCGGTCGCTCTTGATCCACTTGATAGTGTGAGAAATCAGCATTCGGACATAGATTGCTTTAGGTTTTGGGACGGTTTGGTCTTTAAAGTTAAAACTGAACTGAACAACTAGAAAATATGTTTTTACCCTTTTGTCTTTTAGAGAACTTCCATAAGAAATGGAGATATTCATTTCTACCGCAATTGATATTGGAACATCGTAGAGCAAAACGGTTTGTAGTTTAGAGCTGTTCAACACCTCCTGAGCCAAATGGAAAAGATTTCTACGAGTAGCTATATATGTGTGTGTGAGACCACACTACAGGTCTTATTTCTTATCCAATTTGTACGAAATTTAGCAAAAATGTTAATTTTGTAAATCTCAATTGGTTCAGTTCGTTCGGCTAAATCGTCAAATCTATCCATCGGAAGTGTCCTTTTTTAGGGGAAGGGGTAGGGTATAACACTGTATTTATGATCAGATTCAACTTGGTATCCACATTTATATAGTAGCGTACCAAAGACAAACAGGTCTTGTCTTTGACCGTACCCAACATGCCTACCGACAATCAACAATTCAGCCAGACCAAGATGGCGGCGGGAAATCGCAATTAGATTTTGTTGAAAATTGCATTTCCAGTGGACTGGTTTTGCTTATAAACGAACTTTACCTAGAGATTTATAAAATGCAAATTTGTACCGTATATGGAGGAAATCGCACCCACCAAGAAGGGAATTTCTTTGTAGTATTCGCCAGGTGGTGGCATTTGCGGTGTCGGCCATGTTTTCAAATTTCTGTTTAAATACAGACATGAACTGAAACGATATCTATGGTAAATACTATGGGTTTCCTTCGGTTAAATAATTTACGTTGGAAAAAAGGTAGCGTCAAATAAGTTAATGTAGTCAGCTTCCTTTTTCCGCGAATTAATTCAACCACGTTTTCAAGTGTGTTCAACAAACTTCTAACCCGAATAACTAACAACATTTAAACATTTGAGGTGTATCTCTCTATGTGTGCAATAGTAGTTTCGATTATTTGGATCCTGCTACTAAAATGTGGATAGTTTGTTTAGTTAATTATTTGTTTATTTTAACGAAAAAACATGTTGGTCGTTCCGGGATTCGAACCCGGGCCTCCTGCGCCCATTGCTTGGAATCATACCACTAGACCAAACGACCGGGTGACAGGTTGAGTGTTATACTTTAGTATTTATCTATGACTCATTGCCTCGTTGTATGACAACAGAGTACTTTATTTAACAAGCTGTGTGATTCAGTAAGTGACTTCGAACAATCGATAGCACTGAGCATCACATACTCGATTATAAGTCGATACAATTGATCGACTACTATTCTAGTTCACTCGTTGAATTTCATACCCATTTTAAAGACATATGTTAATACATTTTCTGGTTTAAAAGTTCGTGACCGCTATTGCAAACTTTATTTTAATGGTTAGTTGTCAGTTCAAAATTCGGTAAAAACAGGCTGATTTTATCAATTTCAACCTTGGTAATTTTAGAATTTTCATAGGCTTTCTTCTCGATAAATTGTAGTTAGATATGTTTATTTTCATATTTGTATTTTATCATTAGTTTTCAATTGACGTTCTCAATATACTAACTTAGTTAGAAATTCCAATAAAATCTACCAATCTTTAAGTTTGAAAAATAATACTCTTGACTATTATAATGATCTTAAATATAAGAGCAGTCGTATTCAGAGTAAAGCAGATTGTATACGAACTAAATTGTTTGTATATTTACTCATGGGGGCAACATCAAAGACAATACTGTATATGTCTTACATATGCTACGTAAGCTTAAGCGATCTTGTCGTGACTTTGTAGGTTTGATATTTTAATTGAATAATTTAAAGAAAAACTAGGGTTCAAAATCTAATGTAGTAACTTCACTATTACTAAAGATAATCTTATGATAAGTAGATTGCGCATTGATGCCACATGTTTGAGGCAGAAAAATCAACATAGTTCGGTAGCCCAAGCACAGCTAGCGCTGGGAGGGAATTTCAGGTAGAGCCAATGAGAGCGCACACAAAAGTTCATTCGTTCTCGAATATCGCACGTTTTGTTAACATTTAAGTCATCGACGTCGGAAAAACTCGAGCCAGTGGACCCGAGGAGGGAAAAAAGACTTCGAGCGACGGCAGCGCTACCTGGCTGCCAAGTGCCAAACTAAGTCGAGGCAGCAAAATGCCTCAACCACGTGGCTACTCTATGCGCAATCTACTTAATTACATTATCTTTGCTGTTACTTATTTGTGAGTTGAATAGCGGTCATGGAAGGTTTGGTCGAGGTATATAGGAAGTTCGATAGAGAAGGTTGTAGTCCCCACGTGTTCGTTTAAGATCGGGAATTTCCGTTCGCTGTCGGCTCGCGCTCCGAGGTGCTGAGAGATGCGTGCGCATCGGTGAACTCGGCTAGTGAGTAGCTAGTGGCTAGTAGCGCATTCTGGTTACAGACATTGGAATCAACACGAAGTCAGGTTCACAGCGAACTAACATCTCGTCCCGATTCACACACCGTTTAGTCACGTCACGTGGTAGTACCGTCCCAACCACAGAACACTATATTCCCTGTGGTCCCAACCCCGTATTATTATTGTTATTATTTAACCAGAACACTGTACCAGACTTAAAACTAACTGCAAATGCTTTATGGCGGCGGGCATAGCTCAGTGGTACAGTGCGTGCTTCGCACCAAATCGACCCGGGTTCGGTTCCCGTGCTCAGTGATAACTTTTCACAATGGCCACTCCCCGTGGTTCGTACGTAAGTCACGTTAATCCGTTTGTCACTGCGTCCGAGAATCGAACCCGGGCTTTCCAAAGAAGTTTGAGGATTCTCCAGTGCGAACTCTCTGTGTGCCGAGTGTATGAATTGCTGTCTATCGAACTGTGTCAGGAGTAACTGTCAGCTATGCCTTAGAGACTTCAAGTAATTCAAACAGCTGCAAACAGACAAGTAGCGTTTCGTCCATCCCTAGAAAAGAGCTTAAATTTACCCAAAATTACTTTACGCACAAATGAACAAACTAATGAAGTGTCGTTTTGTCAAACCGAAATTTTGACGAGGGTCGGGAGTTACAACACAGGTAGCCGGCGGGGAGCAGGTAGGCGGTGATGTTACCGGTGAAGGTACACTGTTGTCGGTGCCTCAGGAATCCACCCCTCCTACCACTGCGCACCCTACAACCCTTTGTTTATCAGTAGAGGATGCAAAAATCTGCAAGTCAGAAGTGAAAATCACCTCAAACGAGTAACATGGAGTTCACTACTTCAACTAGAGGCAAACCGAGTGTTATTTTGAACGGCCGGGTACCGGTATACAATAAGGACTGAGAAACAGTGCGGTGATATAGTGTGGCGGCCTAAATTTATGATTCGTATTATATTTGGAAAAGTTTTAGTTTTGTGAACACACTTATTTTTTTAAATATAGGCCCCACTTTGATGCTAATAGGTTCGTTGAGAAATTTGTAAAAGTATCTAGTTTTCGGAATCATTTTATAACTTTTAAAGCGAGTTATTAAACTTTTAAGTGAGCGAAACTATTTTAAAATCCGATATTCGATTCTGGTGTGGTCTTTTGTAATAAACTTAAAAGTATTATTGTCTGTACTTTCGTCGAAATTTCAGGTTACCATTCTGATTAGCCTCAAGCGCTTGTAAAGATACAGAATTTAAACATTATTAAAACATTGAAAACTCTCCTTAACCTAAAAATGTCAAACCAATGAATTTCAATTCTGTTGGAAGTTATGTTTGGAGGGTTATGGTGATAAAAGAAACGAGATGGGCCAAATGCGAGAATAAAGAGAGACAAGCGAAGCAAGCAATGTGCTAGAACTTCGGTTTAATATAGCCTACTTCATGTAAATAAAATGCAACACATGCATAAAATGTAGCCGAAACGTAGGCTACACTCAGATGCGTAGGATACTTGGTCAGACTTGTACGCAAAAACTTCGATATTAGGAAAACTATGAGCAAAACAGATCCATTGGGTTAACAACGGGGTTTACTTCTTATCTGAACACCCAGTGGTTGTATTGTAGACCTGTCAAAAGTTCGACTCGACGAAACGCCACGGGTGTGCAGGTAGGTAGGTAGATACTAATCACCAATTCCACTAAATGTTACGGTTGAGTGGTTTTCCGAAACGACACTTGACGAAATAACACGACGTATACTAATAGTGTCAGATTTTTATCGAATAAAAATTCCTCCATCTTCTTCACCTAAGCTAAAAATTTCTTCAGCTCGGTGAGTCTTGCTGACTATTGTCTTTCTTCTACAATATTCCTTCTCAGGATGTCTGTGCCTAGTTTTACAACCAAGTCCCACGGTCAAGACACTTCTCAATGATGTTCTTTCTTATCAAAACTCCTAGGGACAGTGCGCCTGGCCCTCTCAAGCTATTTTCTCCTAGTAAGATCCTCCTCCTTTCGCACATATTCGAATTGATTACATATTATGCATTCGTTTACGTGGAAGGAACCACTACAACGACAAGAAACAACATGGGCAAAAAGTTTTGGTCGTTCCGGGATTCGAACCCGGGCCTCCTGCGCCCACTGCCTGGAATCATACCACTAGACCAAACGACCGAGGATATGCATTGGGTTTTGCAAGGTACTTGAAGATGACTCACTGGAGTTGTCCATGTGACCTTGATCCACAGAGCGCAGTCGCTAACTCGATAGTAGGTCGATTACTAGTATCGACTTCGATTATCATCGCCGTACACCTTATATAGTTTATTTTCTATACTGAGAGGCTTCATAAACCTGGGTTTTCGTAACACCCAGTTAGTCGTCCTTAAAATTGCAAATGATTATATACAATTAGGATGAAAGGAGTATTTTCAATCAAAAACATCCTCAGCTAACATTACTGTACTTTGACATTAACCACGCTCATTTAAGTGACATCGAAAATAGTTGGTTACATAATTATGCCTACATATACTATTTAAAAATAACAAGATAGAAGATGTGACTAACTAGTTTCAGTTATACTAAAACAGTTTTCTTATGTTAAAAGATCACTATTTACTTGATTTTAAAATTATTATTAATTGGTCTATAGCCTACATTGTTAATAAATACGGTTATTAAAAACATAAATGCCTGAGGCTAGTTGAACAGACACTGTCTACATGACATTCCCAGGTCAGACCTCGGACTAGCACATAGACTAACACATAAACAAACCAAAAAGTTGTTAAAAACTAAATATTTAATTTTGTTCTAAATACTGTATATACTATTAAAATTAATACGCGTTTTAGAGTTTAAAGTTACACTATTATAAAGAACATATTATTATAAAATACAGTACTTACCGTTTTCAAACGTTAATATATTTTGCTTTGAAACAAGAGGGCGTACTTGAAACATTTAACGTTTTTTTGTCTGGATATTGATTTCCATCGATAACCAGCATTTACTTGATAGAATCTTTATCTAGTATAAATTACCAACCTGATCAAACAAAACGAGTAAAACCATACAATCACACATATTTAGAAAAACTTTAGTATTATCATAAAATATATAATCAAAGATGGGCTCTTGACTGTCTTCGGAGTTTCGACACGTTGTTCCATGAAGCTAAAGTTCATACTAAAGCTAAAGAATTTATTATTATTATTATTTATTATACTGGAACGGCATTTGCTTTTAAACTTCCTCATCTGCATCATCATCTCAAAGTTCTCCTTCTGTTCAATTTGCGTAGAACCAATGAACTTATGAAGTTCGTCAGGAAGCAGAGATCAAGACTTGATTTGGTTTCAAATTTACATTTCGAGTTTTCGACTGATAATCAAGAAACTGTTTCACCAGTTTACAGTTTGAAAGTCCTCGTGGTAAGGTTCTGACTTGTTAGCCTTTACAGGTGGTTTCGACTCGAGATTAAAATCTGACTGACGTGTTCTTAGCTTCTGGATTCTTGTGGGAGAAAAGTGGTGAACTGCCAACATTGGTGAGCTTCTTTCTAACAGACTTCAGATCAGCGAGTGCTGACTTTAGAGATTCTAGGCCGCAGAATTGGTTGGCGTAATTCTCAGTACTTTGATACTTTGATTTTGAGACACCGACCACTCCTAGAGGGCATTGAAAGGTAAAATATGGGATGAAGGTTGATCGTGTTGAGTGTTTTTGATAGATGATGAGGTGTAGTCTTGTTACAAACTAGGACCGACTGTTCCTTAGATTTGGTCATTAATTAATAGCCCAATGACCAATGGAATAGACCAACGGCTTAACGTGACTTCCGAACCACGGGAAACAATGTCCAGCTGTCTTGCGAACATACCGTAATAACCGTATAAAATAGAGCTATTCATTTCCATCGCTATATAAAAACTCAACGTCGTAGAACAAAACCTAAAGCAATTTTGAGCTTACCAACATTACGGGTTTGATATCAATTGAAATTGCAAAGTCAAAAAATCGAATTTAAAGTTTTTCAAAGTTGTTCACACTATTTCAAACTTTGCTCGTCATTTTTTTATTTTACCATAAAGATAATTGATTGTTAATATCTCCAAAACATTTCAAACCCGGTTCGTTTTTATCATTTTTATTCAAAAGTCTTACTTTTAAATAATAATTTAGCTGAGTTAGTAGTTTTGCAAATGCATTGGTGTCCTTCACGAAAGAATCTTCTAGAGCATCGTCTTTTGGCCCTAATTTATTCCAGCAATGTTCTCGTTTATTTTCTGTAGATTTTTTTGTTCGTTTTCTAATATTTCTTTTGTTTTGTGACAATTACACCAACAGTAAGGATTAGTTATTTGTAAACTACCGGTTTTCAAACCATTGTAAACATAATAATTTTTGATTAAAACTGTTTTATGGTTGTACCACTATAAATAATAACGAGATGTTATAAGACGTTTCGTCTGGACTATGCCAGACATCATCAGTTTAATTATAATATTTAAATAATTGTGAAAGAATAAAATTGTATAAAGTGGTTAAAAAGTATAAAGGTAAATATAGTAAGCTATTTTCCAGGTGGATGTTAATAAACTTAATCAGATGACAGTTTTCATCATTTGAATAGAGGTGTCAGATTGTGGCAGTTTATATGAATTTTCTTTATGGTTTAAATTATTTGGGTGCTTTTTAATTTCAATTGCCTCTCTCAATCCTGGACAAATAGTGATCTTCTCTAGCCATTGTTTTGTCTTCAAATACAGCGTGTTCGTGATACAACTATGTTCGGCTAAGTGATATAACTATCACGAAACATATTGTGTTGAAGATACAAAACAACGGCTGAAAAATCACTATTTGTCCAGGATTGAGAAAACAATTAATCAAAAACACCTGTTAAACCATAAAAAAATTCATAATACCATGTTCTTCAATCGGAATTGAAAAACAATAAATTGTTTATCCACCTTAACGTTTATATTACCTTTACTGCACAACTCATACAATTTTATTCTCTACAATATTATATTATAATAAACTGATGATGTCTGGCATAATCCAAACGAACGATAACTATCGTTATTATTATAGTGAAACAACCATAAAACATTTTAATCAATATGTCACCACTTAAGCCTTCGTTTGAAAAATAATAATTTTTCTTCGTTTACTGGTCAAATGTTTGTTTGGGTTAATATTTTCTTTCTTTTCTTTAGGAAATGTTAGTTTTAGTGTGATTTTCTTGCAAAGATTACACTTCGTCTGCATTTTAATTCGTTCTTCAAAATAACGTAAACGAATGGCTACGTGAACATTACATTAGTTGAAGAACTTTTAGATTACACCTTTATTTTCAGCCATAAGTTTATTTATTTAAAATAAATAGGAACCTTGATTGTATAATTGATCTATAAACATTAAGATAATGTTCGTTTCGTTATAATAAAGAACTAAAATTTTATGGGCCGCTCGGGATTTGAACCCGGGACCTCCTGCACCCAAAGCAGGAATCATACCCCTAAACGGCCGCTGATGTCATTCGACGTGGAAGCTAAAGTTGACAGAGACGTAAACAAGATAACATGAGCCAGAGAACATCAGTGTTGATATCGTGATATCTCAAGGTTAATGTACTAACGTGGCATTCAGTCTATTATTAGGCAGATACAGTGACCCGTTCCGTTTATAACCATGGTGTGGGCATTTAGACAGCTCTCATCATGTGCACCTCTTACTATACAATTTACGTACATTAATTTAATTTAGAAATCAGCTGATTTTGAAAAAGAATTTTCGAGTGTATGAAAAGTGAGAAAGTATCAGGAAAATGAGAAAGCCACAGAGGAGAAATTAATATTTTCCTCACTGCAATTAAGGTTTGACAGCGCTAGTGCTCTAGCTACATTTCAATATAGCAAAGCATACACAATTACGTTTTTGTATGACTTTATTGAAGGGTTTATTTACCAAATAATTTTATCCGGTGATTTGCTGCATAAAATTATCTATATCACAATCAATTAAAATTTAGTAGGCCTAAATAACGAAATGATTTTAAACTAAGTTGTTGTCTATACTTTTACTTTAAAAGAATTTGACAATGAGGGGCGTTAAGATGTTAAGTTGAAATCAATCTGTAACACAAATCCTATAGAAAACTTGAGCCATAGTAACTTGCCAGTGAAAGGCCTCGAAGGTTAAATATTTTACAATATTGGCTTTTGTTTTCTTAAAAGAAAGTGTAGAAAATAATTTCAGTGAACCTCAAAAGTTTAAAGCTTAGAACAATCCCACTTAAACAGCGACATTTGTTGGACTTCAATCCTCCCGCATTGTCAGTTTTTCCGTCCTTACTACATAGTGCCCATATCGAACCAAAATATGTAGTTACAGATTCTAGGCTTTCGGTACCATACCGCGTCAGAGAACACTACAACTGCCTACTCTTAGACGCTTCCCCATTCTGTGACTGGAACTCGTGGCGGTCCTGTAATCCAGCTTCATGGAGGTCACAGGTTTCGGGATGATATAGGTCTAAAAGCGGCTCAAATAGTCTCAGTGATCATCTGATGATACCCGCTCTCCCACCATCGTTTGAACATATCAGACCATCCTGCGTGGTTCCGGAAGTCACGTTAAGCCATTTGGCCCTTGTACCATTTGTGTAACTAATGGCCCATTCTAAAGGGAAGAGTCGGCCTTAGTTTGTGACAAGACTACACCTCGCAACTTATTACCACTCATCCCACTCATCCCTTGACCACATGTTTGCCTCATTGAGGTGGTCGGCATCTCAAATAGTGATGTGGTGATATGATGTGAGATCCTCAGTGACTACATAGCTGAGACTTCAGCGAGTGTTGTGGTTCTCTGACGCAGTGGGCCTAATTCCGAAAGCCTGAGTCAAACAAATGACGCCGACCCACTCAGATATAGTTAAAGTTCACTTTGGATTAAAACTTGAACCTGAGACTATCACTTATTGCTAAGTTGCCCATTTTACATTGTTTTATTTGTTACAGTTGTGAATTTGAAGACCACACCTTCGATGGGGGGGAACTAGTAGTGGTTGTAGTCAATGCGTCGGTTTGCGTCAGAGTTGAAGAGCATTGACTAAAGCTTACAATGACCTATCAAGAAACAGGTACAGTATGCGGATGTATTAGACCAAGTCAGTGATTGTGAACGGTCCTACTGATAAGATATTGTCAGAGCCTGACTTTGTTGCCATTTCTGTTTTTTGTGGTTAGAAAACATTCGTGGTTGCAGGGAATACCTCTCACGAATACAAACAACTTCTATTGGTTTTATATTCCCAGTTATAGGACCTTCTTCCTTCTTCGAAATGATGCTACCAGCTTCTATTTGTCTCAGAAGAGATTTAATGTGTTAAGATGGTTTGAGGTTCAAAACCGAAAACGCTGGTATATGGTATAGAAGGGGACGTATGTCACCTTAACACACTATAAAAAATGTTAATTTTTCATGACTGTTAACTTAATGTTTCATCGATTAAACAAAAACAGTTGAACAAATAAGTTTACAGAGATACACAAAACATAGAAAACAACAAGTAATAGTTGTTATAGCTAATTATTGCCATCATTGGAACTTTGGAAAGTGTTGATTGAATATTGATGAAATGTTCAATTGCCTTGTTAGTTAAATTCCATAAGAAATGGAGCTACTCACTTTTGTCCCATATACATCGAAACGTCGTAGAAGAATTTGGTTTGGAGTTTTTTAAGCTTTATAACATCTCAACAAACTAAGGACATATTTATACCGGGTACCGACAAGTGTGACCCTCCTTTACCTTTGAAGAATGATACATTTGTGGACCTACTTTGGCATATGTAGCTAATAGGGGTAGCTGAAGTATTTTTTTGACATATTTTGCAAGGACGAAATACGGGCCGTGTGGGTGACCATTAGGATGTTTAATTTACCAATCGCGTGACCTCTAAATACATTGTTTCAAATCGATGTATTTATGCAACTGCACCGTCGTAATGGTGATCTATAGACCACTTCAATTTGAAATGTGTTGTAATCGTGTTTATTTCACATAAGTCTAAAAGGATGAAATATAAATTATTTTATTCAAAACCGAATAATAACCTATAGTTTAAAGTGTCCAGAAGCAGTAATTTAACGTTTAACTTACTTACGTAAAAATCATGATCAAAATCCCAAAGCTTCCCTAATCTTCATTGGATGATAAATTATTCTCGGAAAAGAAGTTTTTCGGGCAGAATAAGTAGTTATAATACTATAAGTTTGATAATCTGATATCGAACTTAATCCATACAAACATAAGAGCTGTTATAAAAAAAACAACAAACTCAACAAACAACTAAAGGTGGTATCCTTATCTACAGCCGTTCTCAGCACAGTAGAGTTCATCAAATGAGGGCTGTGACATTCGGAAGTAGTTGAAAAATGTGTCATCATCTTCTCTCAGTTCTTGATACAGCGTGAAAAACACTCCATGATTGGCACGCAGTTTGTTAATGGGGTGAACGACCTATCTCCTTTTATTCCTGCTTTTTGCACCAACTTATACAAATAGTACACATGAACCGGGTCCATCCTTCCGCACTTATTCTTGTGCAACTGAGTCAGAAATGGATTAAAACAACGAATGCGGGAAACACTTCCGACGCGCGTCCCTCTCGATGACCGAAATGTCACGCGCCTCCTAGTCGCGATACGTCGCGCGTCAGTGACGCCCATGCATAAAACCGGCCTTACTCTTGTGCAACTGAGTCAGAAATGGATTAAAACCACGAAGGCGGGAAACACTTCCGACGTCCCTCTCGATGACCGAAATGTCACGCGACTCCTAGTCGCGATACGTCGCGCGTCAGTGACGCTCATGCATAAAACCGGCCTTACTCTTGTGCAACTGAGTCAGAAATGGATTAAAACCCCGAAGGCGGTAAACACTTCCGACGCGCGTCCCTCTCGATGACCGAAATTTCACGCGACTCCTAGTCGCGATACGTCGCGCGTCAGTGACGCCCATGCATAAAACCGGCCTTACTCTTGTGCAACGGAGTCAGAAATGGATTAAAACCACGAAGGCGGGAAACACTTCCGACGCGCGTCCCTCTCGATGACCGAAATTTCACGCGACTCCTAGTCGCGATACGTCGCGCGTTGACGCCCATGCATAAAACCGGCCTTACTCTTGTGCAACGGGTCAGAAATGGATTAAAACCGAAGGCGGGAAACACTTCCGACGCGCGTCCCTCTCGATGACCGAAATTTCACGCGACTCCTAGTGCGTCGCGCGTCAGTGACGCCCATGCATAAAACCGGCCTTACTCTTTGCAACTGAGTCAGAAATGGATTAAAACCCCGAAGGCGGGAAACACTTCCGACGCGCGTCCCTCTCGATGACCGAAATTTCACGCGACTCCTAGTCGCGACGTCGCGCGTCAGTGACGCCCATGCATGGCCTTACTCTTGGAGTCAGAAATGGATTAAAACCATGAAGGCGGGAAACACTTCCGACGCGCGTTCCTCTCGATGACCGAAATTTCACGCGACTCCTAGTCGCACGCAGTTTGTTAATGGGGTGAACGGCCCATCTCCTTTTCTTCCTGCGTTAAACCATATTTAATTTAGTACAGTTGTGAAGTTTGAAGACAATTACCTTCGATGGGGGAATTAGTAGTAGACTGTAGTCAATGTGTCAGTTCTTTTCAAAGTTGAAAGAGCCACTGACTAGGGCTTGCAATGACCTATAGCAAGAAACATGTACGAATGATCTTGATTCTTATCAGACGAAGTAAGTGATTGTGAACGGTCCTCCTGATAAGATAGTCAGAGCCTGACTTTATTTACCTTGTGATTAGAAAACATTCGTGGTTGCACGGGAATACCTCTCACGAATGCAAACAACTTCTATTAGTTTTATATTCCCAGTTGTAGGACCTTCTTCGAAATGATGCTATCTGCTTCTATTTTTCTCAGATTTAATGTATTAAGTTGGTTTGAGGTTCAAAAACCGAGAAAACGCTGGTATGGGTATAGAAGGGGACGTATGTCCGTCTTAACACACTATAAAAATGTTAATTTTTCATGACTGTTAACTGAATGTTTCATCGACTAAACAAAAAAACAGTTGAACAAATAAGTTTACAGAGATACACAAAACATAGAAAACAACAAGTAATAGTTATTTATAGCTAATTATTGCCGTCATTGGAACTTTAGAAAGTGTTGATTGAATATTGATTAAATGTTCAATTGTCTTGTTAGTGAAATTCCATAGGAAAGGAGCTACTCACTTTTATCCCATATACATCGAAACGTCGTAGAAATTGGTTTGCAGTTTGAGCTTCTAACATCTCCTGAACTAAAGGAAACACGTTGTATACATATGTATATATATTTATACCGGGTACCCGACAAGTGTGACCCTTCCTTTACCTTTGAAGGATACATTTGTGGACCTACTTTGGCATATGTAGCTAATAAGGGTAGCTGAAGTATTTTTTGACATATTTTGCAGGGACGAAATACGGCCGTGTGGGTGACCATTAGGAATGTTTAATTTACCCAATCGCGTGACCCTTTAATTGAAGATTATAAAAAGACCAATTCATTGATATCATTAAACACGTTTATTTGATGCCTCTGTTTATTTTAGACGACAACAATGTGATTCAGTTTTGGGTGATAAATTTTAAAATAATTCGCTTGTAAATAAGTTTTCAAATTTTTCAAGTGTGCAAAATAATCGTAAAGGATTCAATGGAAATTGTCTACATTGCATCAATTAGTAGTATAAAATAATCTTGTGGCTTCACAAATGCAAGTTTAGGATAATGTTTACAAGTAAACAGCTCCAAAGTTTGCTTTCAACTTACCAAATCAACAGCAGAAAATTATCAACTATGGTCATCGCTTTGGAAAAATCACTAAATCTTAAATCACTATTCAATGGAAATTCTCTTAAGGTTTTAAGGTGAACTCATGGATTGACGGGCAGTGATAGTAATGAGTTATAGGTGTAATCTTGTTACAAACTGGCGACTCCCTTAGAAGCTCACTAATTAATAGCCAATGATGGAACCAAGGACCAACCAATCCAACCAGAAAATTATCACACTATGTCATCACTTTTGGTACTTAAAACTAAGCTACTATAAAGTATTTATTTATCCCAGTTTAGGACCTCTTGAAGTATTATAAATACCTTATTGCCTGTAGGTCCTAGATGTGTTGATTTATTGCACGATGCATGTCGGGCATAAGTTGCCCATTTTCGATAAAGTATTTAGAAAAGTTGACTACTAACAGTTATTGTTACTTAACATTACTTTTCAGCATAAATATCCATACTTCATGCAGAGGGAATTCAAACTAGGGTTTACCCGGTAATCAGAAACTCCTCCAAAACTTAAACAAAAGTAGAATATAAAACTTGTGCTTGCATTTAGATAATCACAAAGGTTGTATTAGGAGCTATCCAGTACATCCATCCGCCCCTTGAGAGTGCATGGTCGGCCATTTTGTTTTCAGTCCCATAAGAACAATGTAATAACAGGAATTTTCGAGGGACACTTCATTATCTGATTTCCATCAGATCGTTTTGAAATAAGTTTTATTTAAAGGTGACTGTAATGCAATGACTCCACTGACCACATTTTGACAAGGTTATTAGTTTACTGGTAACCACAAAATTAGGATCTCACCCAGACTCGAAAACCTCGCACTAGGAAACTGAGTCTGGGTGAGATCAGCACAAATTATTTAACAATTCAAATACAAAGTTTCTTCAATTTTGATTTTGCCACGGTTTTATAAAAGATAAAAGGAAATGGACTCATTGGAGCCACTAAAAAATAATGCACTTAAAAAAGTTTATTTCATACAATCCGATGAAAACTGTAGGCGTGAAGTGTCTCAAGAAAATGCTGTTTTACATTGTTCTTATGGGACGAAATTCATTACAGCCACTACTGCGTACTTATTTTTCTGGTTTTTGTGGTCTGGGTGTCTATTGTATACACAGAAGAGTGTTTTAAGTTTTACGCAGGTGTTATTATCAGTACCAGTAGGTCGCACGATCGCGGCGAACTTTCAGTCGATGTTTATTTTCACTCAGATCACTGTGAGCACTTTCACTGGAGTTTATCTTGTTTACAATCGAATGGATTTAGAATGAATTGTTATATGTTTATTCACAACGGCCGCTTGGTCTAGGGGTATGATTCCTGCTTCGGGTGCAGGAGGTCCCGGGTTCAAATCCCGGAGCGGCCCTATGTTTTGTTAAAATGTGTGGTTGGATAAGTTTTTTTACGAGATCATATTGGTTCTTTTGTGGTTTATAGACATACAAAATAAATAAATCAATAAGTTATATAAATGTGGGTATATGGGTAGGATAGCCTCTTTATATATGCCGGTTTAGAACTCAAGCTGTAGCATTAAATTCTTAGGTTTGTCTTATGCGACCACTCTACAGATCACATATTTGTCTGATTTTCACGAAATGTGATTTAAATTTTCCTTTTTGAAATGTTTAGGTTAACTTAGTTAACCAGCAATATCGGTCAACCAAATGTGACCCTCTGGGGGGTGATTTCTCCCCAAAAATAGTGTTTTACTTCCAAGCAATCAAATCTGTATTTTGATCTGATTTAGATTCGATATTACAAACATTCCTACCAAGTATAATCAAAATAGAATCGTAAATAAAGTTTTATATCATAAACACCCAAACTTGGAGGGAACAACCCCCCCCCGAGGGCACTTCCAGTTTAATTTTCACACCGTTATAGGAAATTCGCTAGGATTCACGGCAGCGCTAGTGGCTACGCTACGGATATGTGACGTAGCCACAAACTTTTAAACTTGCAGTAATAAAAAATGATAAAATGCCTAACCACTGAAGCATAACACCTTTCTCTAACGGTCCGTCTGGAATCTCTACTTGCGCAGCATGACTGGACATAAACAGCCACAGATGATTTAAACAGCTGATTAAAGGTACGGTCAGCTGACCACCTTTACCTGCCATTAGCCTCCAAATTGATAACAGATTACCGCCATTGTGGCTGCTAATGGGCGAGACCTGCACGTAAATGGCGAGGGCTACATCATAACTGACACATTTAACTGTTCATGCCGCTTTATCGCTTATTTAATGGACACTTCTTACGTAAGTTTTTTTGTCGATTTCACTTTTATCGGTTGTTTAGTTGAACTTGGATGTGGATGATGTTAGACTAATATTTTTGTGTCATGGTTTAACATACGAAAATAAACGTAGTAATAAAAATGTGTTTTAATAAAATATTCGCTCCGCTTCGGCCTCAGACTTAATGGTCCATTATCCAGGGCGCTAAGAGGCTGTTCGCTACGCTCACTGCTTAGCTTCGGCCTTCGGCCTCAGACTAACGCGTTCTTTTATTGCAAGTTTTATTACATGACGTGCAGGTAAAGCGTATTTCAAATTTTATTGAAATCGGACTAGTAATAAGCTGTTATAGCAAAAAATTACTTTTTGGCCGCCAATTTGGAACGACTAAATTATTTTTAGTATATTAATAAATACCTTAAAAATACATATTTAATTCAAATTTCATAAAAATCGGATGAAATGTACTGATTTTAGATAATTAAAATAACCCTTTTGACCAAAACTTGACTGTTTTTGTTGGTTAACAAACTTGACGGTGATATTAACAAAAGGAAAGTTTGTACCAAATTTCATGAACATTTCTGAGGATAAAATCACTATTTCACTATTTGAGATACCGACTACTCTCATGAGGGTATTTTAAGGCAACGGGTTGCGGACGTTTTGTAGAGCAAAAGAACACGGAAAAAACAAATGCGCCGTTCTGGCGTGCTAAGGATTGGCAGTTTACATCACTGAAATCCTATGCGGCCTGCCGCCTTGCGGCGGGCCAGATGCCTAGGATGGAGAGCTGTTTCGACGTTGTTTCGTCTCATCAGGTACAGACAGACAGCAGATTGCAGCTGTCACTGTACAGCGAACTGAGTTGACACATAGTGTCCAGTTCCATTGAAGCAGGAGGAGGAACAAACCTCACGAATTCTAAAGAACACGGAATTTGTAATCTGATCCCGTCTTAAGATGAAAAGTAACCTAAAACAAAACAAAACACATTAATAAATTCTTTACCCTAAAATTAATCAGCGAAGGGTACCTAAATGTTTTGTGTTATGTTTTAGGTTACTTGGTTACTTGATTCCTGATCCCAAAACTTCGTATTCTTCTTGTTCACTAAAAAGCGACGAAAATCGTTAGTAATAATATTTCCACAACTAAAATAATGTCAGTTCAAGTATGATTGGAATAATATACAAATACAACAAGTTAAAATGACAGAGGAGTACAAATATAATTAGTTGATTTGCTATAGTGCTTACTTGGATCACAACAACTGTAAACTATGGGTGGAATGAGGTGAACTGTTACATACAAGTGGATCAAGGTATTCGAAACATTTACCCAAAATTACACAGATCAAAAGTACGATCTCCAATCACTCCGAATCACTTGATAACACATTTGTAAATCAAAACACACAGTTTCCACCTTCTCTCCACGACTGTTGCTAATTGATAAGAAAATGACGGGTAAATGTGAATGCAAACAGCTCAGCAGGGTTCAGCACGCTCACTAAATCTAAACTAATTGACACCAGCAAATTGAATTCTCAACGCTTTCGTGAGATTCACTTCACTTACGAAACCGCCTCACCTGTGGTCGACGTGTTTACACTCAAATGTGAAAGATGGAATGTTTTCAATTTGACCATGGTATACAAGGTTAAGGGGTGGTCTGGTTTAACGAGGCGATGTTGGACTACAAAGCCCTCTACTGTTCAACCTCGGCCTTTACCTTGCGTAACCATGTGACAGCGGGAGTCGAATGATGGGCTCCAGAGTTTTCCTGATACCAATTTGCGACGGCTCCGCTGGAATATGCTGTGTCGTCTGTTAATAGCGAAGCTTCATTTTTTTAAAGTTTAAAAGAAATATTGTAATGAAACTTATGTTATTATCTCTAACTATGACTTAAGAGTGTGCAGTAGTGGCTGTGACCTTGAATTTCGTCTCATAAGAGTAATGTAAAACAAGCGTTTTCTTGGGACACCTAACACTTACAGTTTTCATCGGAATTTTACGAAATACTTTGTTTAAGGTTCAATAAATGTCTTAGAGACTCCACTGAGCCGAATTTCCATTTTATCATTAGTAAGACCGTGACTTAAATCCAAAAGTTGAAGAAACTTCGCCTTTGAATTTCTTGTTTTTACTAGTAAACCAATACAGTTTTCAAAACATTTGTCAGCAAAGTCACTATAGTACACTGTTATCTTTCAAATAATACCTATTTCGAAATTATCTGATAAAAATTGTAGGCGTGATGTGTCTCAAGAAAGTGTTTGTTTTTTTGCATTTTACTTATGGGACAAAAACAAAATGGCCAACAGGTACTGTGCATTCTTAAGTTGAGAAAACTTTTCAAAGCCATTCAAACTCAACGGATATTTGAATGGCCTTTTTGAAAATTAGAAGTTCCGATCATATTTGGGATAAATGGATTTTTTACAATTACTTTTTCCAAAACCTTTAACTTTTTGGTTGACGTTAGCGTTGAGTTCTGATTTAATATTTTTGTTAGAGTTAATTATTGAGTGTATTTAAGTTCATTGTCCTACTGTGACTTTAATTTGAAATGTGATCTTTTAATATAAACTAGATGACCCGTATTGCTCCGTAATGTTTACATTTACAGCAGCTGGGCATTTTTAATACTTTCCCCATATGTTCTATCTCAAGCAAATTTAAATTCTTAATTACAGTGCAAAAAAATCGTTTGTCCACGCATAACTCCTCTTAGATGTAATTTAATACGTCGAATGATATACTAATGAAGGAACATGATTCACTGAGTGTTCTTAAACCAGAAACGAATAATTTATCTCAGTGAGAACCTGTGATATGACAGGACAAAGCTTAGAAAACATGGGAGAAAAAAAACCTTTTTGAGTATAACGGAAGGGCGAAGTTAAGCAATTTTACGTTTGACGACAAATCTATGCATAAATACCTGTCATTCAAAAAAAATGAAAACCGCCCTGATAGAACGGTTGTTCTGACTATGATAGATTTTCATCAATTCTTTTAATATAGATAAAAAATGTTTATGTTGGTTTGAAGGTTCATAATAGTGGCGAGGAGAGCATTGTAAAGGAAAGAACTGACTTAGCCATCATTCAGAAAACTACTCTAACGTTCGGGTAGTTAGAAACTTTTCAGAACTACATAATTAGAACTACATTTAATTAATATCAAACATTAAGTTTAGTTTTCCTTATCCCTAGGGTCTTGTTCCGGTCCGTACCAGTCTATTTGGCATTTGAAATTTCATGTGTGGAGCAATTAGGTAAACGAGAAGTGCTATCCTCGATTGTGTGGTCCTCCTGGCGACTATAAGAAATTTCTAATGAAATACTTACCAAAATCACCATTATTTATATTACTGTTTAATTTTGTTAAGATAATTGTTTGAAAAATATTGTCTTCAGCTATCATATAAATGAACAAATAAATAAAACTCCCAGTAGCTAAACGTTAGAACTATGACCCTGATGAAGATCTTTTGTAATATAAATTTCTCTTACAGTTTAGTGCGTACCAACAGAACAAGTCAGGATTGTTTGAATAAGTGATCTATACAATGGAAGTTGTAGCCCCATTTTCAATGCATGTCTTTGTACAGGCCTACTAATTGGCTGGCATTCCAACTTTGGCCATTGTGGACGAAACTATATTTATTTGAGTGCCACCTTTCAATGTAATCGTTAACATGCTTCCGATTGGGAAATATTTCCTTTCAACGTTTAGTTCAGGCTAAACACTCAGTTCAATGCAGTTCCAACATGTTAGAAATATAGTTCAACATACACGATTATGACACGCGAAAAAAGAAGAATTTCAGGCAAACCCTCACCACCTTTGTCTATTGGAAAAACCACCCACTCAAGCAGGCATTAAATTGTTTGGAGCACTTCGTGGAAATGGCAGAGGAAACAACACTCTTCAAACCAAAATTAAAATACTATATGTCTATTCAACCGCTCGTTTTAATGTGTAAACGAGTTAGGGATCAAGATAATCAATCATATCGATTCAGTCTCCTTTGAAAGGTTAACACTTTTAGTTATATCTATGGTTTGTTGTTACTCGTGATGTGTTTTTCCTTTTTTTTCGATACATATGTTTTTTGTTAGCTTTAAGTTAACGTAACTTAAAAACTACATACATACTTTTACGCTCAACCCGTTGCCTACAACAGTTTTTGTATTAGCCCCTAGGTATAAACCCAAAACGTACAATTAAAAAGGTTCTTACTACATTTAAAAATTTGTTTTAGATAATTTACTTTAGCCTTCAAAAATTATAAAAAAACATTAATGGTAATTGAACTTAACAATATTGATTTATTAGAGTTTGGATTTCTAATGTCAGTTACTTGAAACAAATTTAACATTTATGTCTTCATCATTTCGAAATAAACTAACTCAAACCATGCTAAATTGTTCTTGACAGTCTTGTGAATATATGTCTTACAGATTATAAAATTAGACGCTACATTAGAACCATAAATAACGTCACGTATAACTGTCATCGATAATTTAAATAAATCACTGTTTTGTAAGTTATTTTGGCAAACACGTAACTTCTTTTATATATTGTGTATTTAATACCCTGACTCTTGGTGATGTAATGCATACGTAATAATGTAGTTGGGTTTGGCGTCTGAACTCATCTGGCACATTCTATTTTTGGGGACTAAACGAAAGTTCAAACTAAAACCATTCAATATAATTATACTGAAAGAATAATTGTTACTGGTATCATATAATGTTTAGAGGTGGGTGCCAGCGTAGATTTTTTTTGATCTCTTTTAATACAATATTATGTTATAGAATCTTAACTGAATGCTAAAACCGTTCGCAAGCAGCTGTTATATTTGACGTACGGTAGCTCGACCTTGATACCTATAAGTGTGCTACTTGTTTATTTTTGAAAGTAATGTTTTTAAATATTTTTGAAAAGTCTTACTTAGAGATGTTTTAAGTAAAGTTTAAAGACGTACTCAAGATAGCAAACAGCGATACTCCCGTGCAACCACTATTTAAGATGCAGTAAACTTGTCTAGCATTTAAACACGACAAAACTTGTAAAGTAAAAACGCTTGACACGTACATTACAGGCAATTACTTACGGCTATTACACAAATTACTGCATGTTTTGGAAAGTGACAAGGCCTGGATCCCTTGTAAGGTGTGAAATGAACACTCTCCACAACCCACGTTGATGGGATATTATCTCATACCGCCGGCAGGCTCAAGCGCGGTCTCTGCGAGCTGCTAATCAAGGTCATGAAGGGACAACCAAACATTCTACAGAGAGTTAAACCTTACAGGAGTTAGTCCAGCTCTCACCTGCCTAAAACTTAACGACAACTTTCAAAAGCAATTGTAATGACTCATGTCGTGAAGTCTTAGCTCAATGATTTATATTGTTATTTTAACCTCCTTGATTTAACACTTGAAAAATAAAATTCATGTGGTTAAAGAAACCTGAATACTTTTATTAATAACTGATGAGCCACTACAAAGTAAATGGAAGAACATCAAGCATAACTTAAAACAATGTAATTTTTTGCTGTTTAGGCGTTTTGCCCGTCACCTCCGAAATTGGTTGTATTGTTCAAAATCATCCCATAAGAACCTCTCTTGTGTGGTCTTTTCATTAATATGGCAGACAAGTTTAAACCAATTATTAAACCAATATATACTTTTTCAAAAGTTTGTATGCAAATCCTATCAAGTTACCACATTAGACCTTTCATCAAAGTCGCATTTTGATTTTATCTACATGAAATTTGACCTTCAAGTTCCTTTTGCAACTATCAAACTTAAGTTGGTTAATCAACTGAATCGGATCATCCATTTAAAATGGTGGCCATTCAAAGTTTGTTTTACCTATAAATTTTATAGGTTATAAATTTATTGTAGCTATACCAGACAACGAATACAAGTTCTCCCTTATGTATTAAATTTCACCGTCTTGATCACCAAAATTCCGTCGCACTGGAACCTACCGTTTTTAAAGTTATTTTAGTTGACTTATTGTGGAAATTCTTAGCACGACATTCAGAGCACACATCCAGAAGTATTTTAAAGAAATTAACAGGATCTTACATTTTTTACTAGCCTAGGCTTCTGGGATACAGAAAATAAATAATTTTCTATTTAACAACAAAATAAAACTTTAACAACTGTTGTTAGTAAAGAAAGCAAATCTTAAAAAAAATTCTAATAAATAATTATAGGTATAAAGAGTTTCGTATGATTTTAAATAGACACATTTTCCGTTTTTATTGGAAATCATACATGGAATGCCCGTAGCACTTCGTCGTGTTTGTTTCCCTAACCTTTTATTTCTTGTATTTCAATGATGATAGGTACAGAGTTAGGTCACGGTCGAAACAATAAATCATCTTTATTGGTTTCAACAAAAGTTTTGATTAAAGCTTAAGAAAAGCTTTAACCACTATACCTAGAATTATTAGAACGTTTATAAAAACTTGTAAAGTTGGTTTGCCGATTTTCAAATTTTTGAAGCTCATATGTTCAATTGTGGGAAAACAAGGCGAAATCCTCCACTTAAACATTTATGTACAATTCAGAGTGTACAAGATACCAATAGGTTCCCACTTACACCTTGTTCTTGTGAAATGGCTGGGGTTTAGATGTTGACCCCAGAGATGACTTGTGGTGGGCGGTACAAATTGCTCCAAAGTGTCTACTCGGCTTGGTGTCTTACTGGCAACGTGTTGTTATCGATCAATTCACTGCTAAATTGCGTAATAACAGGTCGGGAGAAAGGAAGAGGTGTTAGGTTCCTTGAAGAGTGTCGATTTTGAGTTGCAACAACATGTGGCTGATGAATCTATATGTATACAACCCTCTGTGTAACTCACTCCATGATATATACAAATGTTTACCCACTTCTAGATAAGCTAGAAACTTGAAATTTGGTATGTAGGTACCTTTCACTAACTCACCGACGGAAAAATTGCCAAAACAAAATTTTAATTTTAACCACCTAAAAAAAATAAAAACCAAAATGGCGAAAACATAACTTAAAAAGACGTCTAGTGGGTGAACGTAAGTCCTATCTGAAATCTGATTGAATTTTTCATGGGTCGGGTTTAGACGTTCTATCGTTTTGGTCTATGACTTTTTGTCGTATCTGGCCTCTTCACCCTCAAAAGGGCAAAAGTTTCAAATTGCTACTTTTTCACGATTTTGCAACAGTTTTTAATTCTTATTTGGGGTTTAGACGCTTTTAAACTTCATCTAAAGTATAAGTTAAACTTGCCCTTTAATAATATTTGCGAAAAAAAATCCAAATTGTATACATTTGCTGAAAAAAATGTACTGACAGTTGAATTTTGATTTTTTATTTGCAAGACAAGCGTGAAGTTAGCCCGACATCTTGATACTACTCCAGTATTAGTGACTTGTCTTGTCATGATAAAACTGATTTGAACGACGTGAAAAATATACATATAAAAAATTGTTTTGAGGCGCGGAACTTAATTAAAATTGGCTAAAAGTGACTTTAAAGTTGGGACTAAGTTCACTTTGTTATTTTCTGGAACTGTTATTTGGAGCTGTTACCTGGGTTCGATATCTCATACGAACTGTTATGTGGAACTATTACTTGGAACTTAATTAACTCAGTCTTTGCTTTAAACTATAACTGTTTAGGGGTAGCCTGATGGTAATAGTTATTAGAAAGGGCTGGAAAAAATAAATTGGTACAGGATCACTTTGACCTGATTTATTAAATTAGGGGTGATTACTCTTTTAAATACTTCAGATATTGCAGCAGCTTTGTTACTCTGTTTTCGTTCTTCTCGTGTGATTTCATCATCGAAAACGTAAACAAGCTATCAATATTTTGTAACGGTTTTCAGAGATGGTTGCCGTATTGGGCGACTGAACTCATCTTTTGAGACGTCATATTTGTTATGGATCTCAGGACCGAGACAAGAGCAACATTCAATAAGCATTCACTTCTTCAGCATCTGTATGTTTATAATTTGCTTTGCTGGTTCCTAGAGCAATTTTCTCGCGAACAGACAATATTTTGATGTTGGTGTTCCACATTGTTCGTTCAGCTATATAATTTGAGTATCTTACATACATTTTGTTAAACTTTATAACCTACACGTAACTTTGCAGCCAGCTAATATATGTTTTTAATTTAGGACAGTCCTACTTGTGTTCCTTTCCTTTGGTCTGTTTGGTTTTAAATATATGTACTGTAAAATTAAGGTTAGGTCTATTTCTGTTAGACAAATTAATTTTTATGTAGATAATATATGTTTTAATTTTAAAACCGTCTTAATTATTTCCTTTCTGCTTGGTTTAACGTACATTTTACGTTAGACTACCCGTAACATTTTATGTAGGCTAATATTTGTTTTAATTTTAGGACAGACTAATTAGTTTTCTTTTTCTGCTTGGTTTTAAACAGATTTTTAATATTTAAGTTAGGCCTAGGTCCTGTTTTTGTGTAATATAGATATATGCACACATATCCATTACTTTGTCTATAGGGTTCTTTCCATGTGTACAATGTTTTAATAAGTTATAAATTAGTTATTTTTTAATGAGGATTTGTTTACTAGGTTAGTTTATTTTTTTATGTTGAACTTTTAAAATTTAGTTTGCTTTATTTGGGACGCACGAAGCGTCGGCACTCTGTGGCAGACGACAGTCTCTGTCACCCTTCAAATTAACCTAAAGGCTGAATAAGGTATTATCGTTAAGTTAGGTTACAGTGAAGTTCGAATTTTTGCCTAGACCGACGTGAAGTTAGCCGACCTACATCTCTTTCTTACAAACGCCAGCAATATTCTGGTTTTCTATATTTTTAGTGAAATAGTTTTCATTCTAACAATTAAGACTCATTTTTGGCACTAGTTTTTCTTACAATTACATGGTTTCAACCAGGTTTCAAATTCTACAAATTGCAGTTTCAACATCAAATTAAGTCAACCAACGTCAGTTCCACTTGCATTATGTTTCTACAGTTTGACAGTCAAGTTCCCCATTTAGTAACCAGCGTCAAGCTCTCCTCATCTGCTCCATATCTGAAAGTTGGCAGCCTGCTCAGAGTGTTCTTATCTCTATAATTTTAACCCTAAACAGTAAGTTTCAAATTCTACATTGCGGTTTCAACATCAAGGTTAGCTTAATTCTTTCGTCAACCAACGTCAAGTTTTCTTCACTTGCATTACTTTTCTACAGTTTTGACAGTCAAGTTCCCCGTTTAGTAGTAACCAGCGTCAAGTTTTCTCATCTGCTCCTTATATATCTGAAAGTTGGCAGCCTGATCCAGAGTGTTCTTATCTCTATATTTTTAACCCTAAACCATAAGTTTCAAATTCTACACACTGCAGTTTTTCATCAAGTTAACTTCATTCGTCAACCACGTCAAGTTCCCTTCACTTGTTATTTAAAAAATATATTTTTTAAGCAGTGGTTTTATTTGTTATTGTATCATATATTTGTATGTTATTTTGTGTTATCCTAGTTGTAGTCTATTATTAGCTTACAATTATAATTTTATACAGCGTCTTGTCACTTTTAGTTGAAAATGCCTATACGAGATCTTCAAGAGCTTCTTGACATTATAAATGGCCTTTTTTATATTAATAAAGATGTAAAGGTTAGCATAGGTGAGAAATGGGCTATAGGGCCATAAGCGGCCAGCAGGAAATCTCAAAGCCATGTACTATGCTGTAAGTGTACTGACGCCAACAGCACTTCTAGATGAGCTGGAAACTTGAAATTTGGTATGTAGGTTTTCACCAACTCACCGACGGAAAAATTTCCAAACCAAATTTTAAACTTAACAAATACACAAAAAAAATGGCGGAAAACATGTTTTCTCAAAACATCTAGTGGACGAACGGTAAGTCCTATCTAAAATGGATTGAATTTTCATAGTCAGGCTTCAGATGATCTAACTTGTTTTATGCATTTTTTATCCTCTCTGGCTTCCTTCATCCTAAAATAAACAATAGTTTCAAATATGCTACTTTGCTCACCATTTTGCAAGTTTTTTAATTGTTTTCTCGCGTTTATAGTTCACCTAAAGTATGAGTTAAACACTTGCTCTTTAGTAATATGTTGCAAATTAAAGCGACTAAGTTGGCTCAGATCCCCCTTCACGACCACCGGGCGCAGCCACGGTCGTTAGAATACCCCCATTCACGCCGAGGCGAAGCGAAGTCACGGGTGTTAGTACCCCCATTCACGCACGCCGAGCGGGCGATGCGGTAGATACCCCATTCACGCCGCACGCCAGGCGGTGCGTATCGTTAGATACCCCCATTCAAGCGGGCGAAGCCTTCCACGGTTGTTAGAAACCCCATTCCGCGCACCAGGCTGAAGGGGTTTCCACGGTCGCCAGATACCCTACATTCACGCACGCCGAGGCGGAAACTGAGACTCGATCGGTACTTTGTCGCGCCGGGCGGCGTTCGTCGTTGAATACCCCCATTCGCACGCCAGTGAGCGGTCACGGTAATGTTAGATACCCCATTCTGCGCACGCCGAGCAGGCTGAGAATATGTCGGTAGATACCTCCCATTCACGCCGAGCGAAGAGCAGTTTCTGCGATGTTAGATACCCCTCATTCACGCAAGCCGAGGCGCGGCAGATTGCAATTGTTTGAAACACCCACATCACTTATTGAAGCTGCTATTTAGGGGACCACGAGAGAGGGGTTACCAGAGTCGTATGCCCCCAGCAACGCACAGGCAGCAAAGGTTCATCAGAAAACAATGAAGGGAAATGACGACGGTTATAATATTTAAACAATATTTGAAAATATTTTAATGTTATCAAATGAATAAGTTCACTTGGGGCTATAATGTTGTTTGTGAAAGTGGAATGGTACCCTTTGGTCCCAAAACCTGTCGTGTAACGAATTAAAAGGTTAACTATTCCGTTTGCATCTTTATAACCTATCATATATTCCTTTGTGCATTTGTACATAGTGCGTTGGGTTCAGTTGGAACTGGGTTGTGTGGGGTTCAAATTCGGTTGGTGGGTAATTGGATCAGCGGCCTACACCTCCTCCACTGGCTCTTAACTTTCTGTCGAGCCCTCGAGAAATTACAGATTAGTTTTACGTAATTGTACGACAGAACTACAGAAGATGCTTGTTAGGGTCCAGTCGAGAGGTTGAGGGTAAAAAACTAAGAACAAGCTTGTTAAAAAGGGATGCACTTTTTTGTAAGTTACAAATTATTTACACATTTTTTAACTTCTTTGTTTTTATGTTTTTTATGTCGAATCTAATAAAAATTTACACCATTGTTCGTAAAATTTAATTATACAATTAGTGATAATGTTCCACGTGCCTTTTAAAAACTTTATTTTACACAATAGGAAACCGTCCCCAGACACGAAAAAGGAGTTTATCAATACACTGGCTAACAGTGCTTGTTGCGTTGTAAAGTAATAGAGGGTGCTCCCTATGCAGACATGAACTGGATGAACACTATCATGGGCTGTCCCAAATACTCTGCAAACATGGTAATGATAGATGTACTTCTTGCCAGACCAATGAGACCATCTAAATAGTATAAATCAGCCAAATATTTTATCAACGGGTCAGTTTATAGGCGATCAGTTCTAAACCTGAGTGGCGCGCTTGGTGAAAAGGTCCAGTCCGGTGAAATCTAAAGATGTCTGACTCAGCTCAAGAAGTAACACTTGCAGCTGAAACATAAGTTGAAGGTTTCATATATTTTGAGCATGGGTATTTTTTGCTACACAGACTTTGAGGTTTTTTGGTTCAATGCTTACCAATTTTTTGGAATAAGCGGTAAAGCTAGTGAATCTAAGGGTTTCTACACTTTTCGAGCTACCTTTTACGCTCGATGCTTAAACTTTGCTTGAAATTTTGACCTCTTTATTTGGACGTTTTTAAAAAAATGGAATACATGGTTCTATTGATAAAGTACGTTTATAGTTGTGCTACAAAGTAGTACTTTTATTTTATAGTTTTGTCCAAGACTTTTCAAAAAAACTCGTTAAAAGTGATACATAGTATTAACTATGCTACTGCTCTACACTAGTTGTTCCAAGCAAAGGTCTATGATTAAACCTAACCTTAGGACCTTTAGCATCGATTAGCAACCAACTCCTTAGTGCTCAGCCCAAGCCAGTTGAGGTCTATTGTTCATGGGATTACTAGTGATAAATAATTTAACAAACTTACCAACCACTTGAATCCGAATTTCCAGCGGAGAATCCTCCATACTGATTTGACGTTGGATGTCCCATGCAATTAAATCCACCTGTGAATAAATAGCAATAGATTACGTTTATATACGAGTAATATACCCAACTAATGGGCATAGGAAATATATATAATCTACACGAATAGAATAATCTAGCCAACTAAGTCTATAGTTGTGACAGCTGTTCCAAATACTTTTTTGCAACGATACTATTTTCTCAAGTTGAAACTGTAGTATTTTTTCTTTTTGACTTTCTAAACGCTCGTTTTCTTACCAATATAATGTAAAGTGTTTTACAAAAGTGGAAAAAATTACCTAATCGATGCAAATTGCGAAGTAACCATTTTACGCAAGCTTTAATTACTAACTTACTGTAAGTTCTTCTGGATTCTTCTGTTCAATTTCAGCAGTAGTTCAAATAGTTTGCAAAATTTAACTGCTAAATCCCTTTTATCCACGTATGTACTTAGACAAAAGGTAATTACAATTTCAGAACCCGACACCATTACAACATAATGAATGAGTAATTAATAGTTTAGTCAGATCATGTTACTCGTATTTCAGCAAATGAGAAAGCGATATTAGAGACATAATAATTATCATAGAGTTATATTCATGCATCAATGCATCAAAAACATTACATAAAAACTACATACAGAATTAGTTTGTTGAAAACAAGGCAAATTTAATAAATATTGTATTCCCCAGGACTACTAATCCATGAAAACCCCCTAATGGCGAAATCCCCCTCCTTATTGCACGGTAACAGAGAATGCTTTAGAGTTTAGGTCATAAGTCAATTTTGTTTGATTGTTAAATGCTTTTTAATTCTACAATAAGCAATTTTACCCTGGAGAATATGTACGGTTTGCAATAGTTTGTATTTATACGTGACAGCTGCCCACTGCCTGGCTGCCTGGCTGGCTGGGAACAGCGGACGACCAATCACAGACGTTTTATAAGGTGCTTGTGCTACGTAAATGTTGTATTATTTTCTAAGCTAGTTGTTATAAAATTAAATAAACTCAAGGAAATAAAAAACAATAAAAAATAACAAGACAAAATACTTATGTTATTTGGTGGTGGGTGACTGGTTAGCTTACTGGTTAGCTGCACATTTCCTTACATTTTGTGTTATGTTTTAGATTACTTTGCACCCTTAGACGAGATCAGATTTCAGATCCTAATTGTCGTGTTTTTCATGTTCACAAAAGAACGATGTAGAATGACCGTAATTAATATTTCAACCTCAAAAACTGCACCATCGTCAACAATGAACTTCAAACAAGAAAAGTAGCCAGTCCTTATTAACATGTTGTTTCACAATACTTACAGTATTTTGAAGTTGCGTGCACAAAGTTGTCAACATCACACCCGCTGACACCATTTGCGTTTGTACAATAGCTTCAAGCACAGGGAACTCTAGTTCCAAGCAGTCGAACTCGTCGTGCAGTCCAAAAATGCTCCAATACGTGGTCATAGACCACAGAAAAAGCAACATGGACCTCATCACCCAGATCGTGGTTCTAGCTGAGTATGCCTGGTTTAAATCAGAAATGTGTTTAAACACGAATCTGCATTTGGTGACAGTATCTTTAGCGTCAGTTTTGCCGTCAGTCAACATGCTTGCGGTGGCTTTCATTTTGTTCAGCGTTGTGTATTTTTCGAAAATCACCTGAAAAACTAAAACGATTTCTAACATATCCCAGATTTCCCAGAAATACGCGTATTTTAGGTTAATGGTAAACAATACTTCTAAAAGCAAAGCAAATACAGTAAATATTAGCAGTTTCAAGTCTTTTTCTTGCTTCTCTTCTGCTGGATTGACACAATCAAGTGCACTGGAATCAGTTTCATTACGAAGAAACGGCTTCACCAAGAAGAACAAATGCAAACCAGTTGTAATTACAAACAGTACGGAATGAACTTTGTTGAGAAAACTCAAGACGTTTTCAACTTTAACAACAACGAGTGTGTCTGTTGATGAAATTATACCCAGTAAAAGTAAAGTTCCACTAAGGTATGATAACACTTTTTCGAACAAGCTCTCCTTTCCAGGCCGAAAAGGGGTGAAAGGTAGCAAGTCGAAAAAGTAGCGTATCTGCTTGTTGGTGACCATATTTAGGCTATGACATGGTTTGCACTACGATGGTTTGTGAGGCAAAATCGATCTCATGGTAGCCATGGTGATAGTTACTACGAGTAATATTGACATACTGTTAAATATTAGGTAGATTATTTAAGTTAAAATGTCACCTGTATGGCTAATGTAAACTAATTGAAAGTCGAAAAGATTAAAATTAATAAACGAAAATTCGTAACAAATTCCTTGAACCGTATGTTTTTGAAGCTTATCATACGAAAAAACATGTGACCAATTTCTTTCTGAGAAGATTTGGATGTAAATAAGTGAAATTGTCGATATGATTTTGGCAGATACGTGTAAATAATGAATATCCACCTCTGTACATCAATACTGATTGCTATTGATAAGTACAGTATTTTGTTTTAAAACTTCTGGATGAAAACGTTATTAATACTCGTAGTTTCAGGTTTGAGTTTCATTTTTGGAAGCTCAATTCCAGAAAGCGACAAGCATAAAACTTATTTCGGTTGATACCAGAAATTAATCAGCTGTGATTGAATAAATAGAAAACAGCCTGCGTCTGTAAACCTCGAATATAGGTGACAGTTTATAAATAAAATTAATTCATATAGAACAAAACTTTTGTTGTAAAATGTTTTACTCACTCAAAGCCATTTGAAAAACATTCTGTTAGTAAACTGTTAATAGTACTGTACTTTGTTCGTTATTATTTTGAATAAGATTATAAAAAATATTACATTAAACGGATAAAAGGAGAGAGAAAAGGGGTACAAAAAGAAATTTCTACATTAGGTAAGAGAAAACTGTACAAGTTATGTAAGAAACGAATTATAGAGATTTATTTTTTGTACTGCCTTTTCCTTCTCCATCCTTTTAATTAATACTCTTATCTCATTAAAGTATAATAAAACATTTTATATATATTGTTTTCTTTGTTTCGAAATTAAGGGACTCGTAAAATATTACATTCACCATGAATAAAGAGACACAACTTCGGGTTAAAGCTGACTTATAGTTGTATATTATTTTTTCCTCAATTCACATTCGTAGAATTTTCAGTCACGATTTCTATTGAGTTTAAGGGTTTCCTTATCAGAACAAAATAACATCTATGCATTTTATACATTTAAAAGTCCAATAGTTTATTTCCACATGATAAATCTCTTCACATATTGTTGGAAAGTCGACTGGGTAGCTGAGAAAGCTACTACTGACAACAATAGGACCGTTGTCTTGGTCGGTGTACTTGTATGACAAACTGTGACACCTTTATATATATATAAGACCTTGTTCTGGCCATAACGGGTCAAGACAATGGAGTGTGTTGATATCTCTATGCCCGTAACTGTTGGTATTATTATTACACCCTGCAAGACTGAATGTGGGTTTGTAAGGCTGGAAGTAGGACCGGTGTGCTTGCTGAATGTACGAATATATACACGTAAAATTAATTTAACAATTAGTTAAAATTACTTTTAGCGAATTACTTTTGGAAAAAGAGATATTCATGCCGTCAGCATAGTAAGAACACTTGGGACGTATACGTATAGCATTTTAAAACTTTTGTATACATATGTACGAAATTGTGAAGAATCCATTTTGTCATTCTGTTCTGAAAACAGCTGCTTTAGACACATGTATTGACAGTGCTTAAGTGTCAATTTTTCACTCAGGTAAATAAAACATATGTTGATGACATTTTACTCCCTAGGGAGAAAGATCATTTTAATAATCTTTTGTGGCATGGGCATCAGCTGGTTCAACGAGTTTGTTTTGGTTTTTAACAAATATATCAATTAACAACAGCTGTTTCTTTAAAACAATATAATTCAGACTGCTGAGTTCAAAGTGTGTTTTAATTAATTCTTTATAATATTAAAACATTTGTACTTATTTATTTATCTTCATTATTTCCATCACTTGACGAAAAAAATATCGTTAATCACTCCCAGAAATTGTTGAAAAGTGAAAATAGTTTATTCCATTGATTTCGTGCTATAGAAATAGTTTACAGATATTACTATGTGCAATTCATTGTTGGTTATGTGCAATGCATTGTTTTAATACTACTTCACACGTTAAACAACATTTGAAAAATAAAGCAATCAAAGTTTAAAAAATTTGTATGTGTTGGTTTTCGCACAGGGCAGCGTTCAAAATGTGAAGGCGCAGCGACTAACCTGTAGCCCGTGGTAATAGAACGGTCGAAGGCCGAAGCAAGGCTGTGAACAGACAATTATAGTAACAAATTGGAAGGGAAATTCGATCCACTCGTGTCAGCGGCGCGTTGACGCTGTTGACCTGGTTTTCTTAAATTTAACAAGTACAATAAATTACTAAACATGATATGTAATTGGTGTTTTAAATGCACAGAATAACAATAACCCAAACAAGCGCAAATACAATAATAATTTTTACAGCAATCTAGTTCAACATACTAAGCCCCATTCAACCTCAACGCGTTTGTAAGTAGACAAATCCTCTCCCAACCTCTACTACACAGCTGACCGATGACGTGATAATGGCTTGAGGCACGCATTCTCACAGCTGTTTGCTAAAGTAATGACCTTGAGCCCCGAAGATATCTGATAACAGTGCTGAGCCAAATTGCAGGTTAGCTCAACAATGGATGAACTCGCCTATAAATTCTACTTAGTTGTAGCCTCGGGCAAAACATTAGCATGTGGTATCAGATGGTATTCCACTCGGTTTGTTATTGGGAATTTCATTGATTTATTGGTCAACTTGCAAAGTGATGTTTTTATTCATTGGGCTGTCTGTCGTACTTTGTGGGTTGTTTTCTATGGGTATTTTCTTTATTTTGCTGAATTACATGTGATGTTCGTTAGTTGAACGACAGTAACTTCGTTTGAGTCGTTGTTCCTGTTCTTACAGTGGTGGTGGATTTTCTGTGGTATGTGTTTTGTGCCTTTTTTGTGTGTTTTGTTTTATGTAGTGTCGTTTCTTAATATCTTATCAGTATTATTCTAATCTGTAATATTAGTAGTTTTTCGTATTTAGTTATATTACACCTTGGAAAGACCGGAACTGGAGTTAGAACATTGCTGTCTGTCTATTATGTTGTAAGACTTTGACTCAAAATCGGTACATGGATGCGGACAATACGTCGTATTTTAGTACAGTACAATGCATTTTAAGTCTTAAACTACTTAAAATTGTCGTACAATTTTGAATTGAAATAGTGGTAGCTGAAAGGGGTGGTTTTAGTTGTGTTTTGTGTATAACGGCCACCGCACACCGACAGCGCATCAGCGTAGGATGCGACAGGTGTGAAGATACGACACACTAACAGACAAACAGAACACCGCACTGCGAAATATCTATCCATTTGCATGGTTTCGCACGTACTCTATTAATAGTTCCATTTGATATCAAAACAATTAAACATACTACAATTACAAATAACTATAAATCAAATTTAAAATATAAAATTAAATATAAAATAAATTTAAATTGAACCAAAATTGGATGAAATTAACTGTAAAAAAAGAAAATTCCCTCCAAAAGGGAATTTGCTATGGTCTGATTTTCTGGTAAACGAATTTGACCAACATGTTAACAAAAGGATGATTTGTACCAAATTTCATGAAAACCGAACAAAAATGTGACCTGTAGATAGTACACACACATGCGTATAACGTTTTGAAAAAAGTACTCAAAACGTGTCCTGGAAAGGGACCGGTGGTAATTCATGTCGAATAGATCTTACCATGCTGAGCGGAATATCATTTTCAAAAAAAATTCGATCACAAATATAATGCTGCAATTTTGTTAAATACGTTCTGGGCTTAAAGTTAAAAATATATTTTCAATCTAACTTTTGGAAGATTATACATTTTGAAGTACTTTTGTAATTATAAAATTTTGGTAATATAGTTTCCAATTTTTGTATAAAATAATATACATTCTCTTATATTAGTAGACTGAACATGTATGAGTATTTTTTCACTGGGTCCTAAAGTGACATTTTTTTGACACGAGGTCAAGTTAACGTCGAGGCGCAGCCATAAGGAATTAAGTAAACATTGTTTTTGGAAGCTCAACAGTTTGAATTATAATGTTTTTTGAAGAGGAACAGCTGTTGCACTGATTTATATAGGTCAGTGTTAAATTTCAAAACAATCAATACAAACTCGTTGAACCAGCTGATGTCAGACCTAGATCCATTAACATGATCTTTTTTCTCCCTAGAGAAAAACATAATCAACACAATACTATTTACCTGGGTGTAAAAGTGACACTTTAGCACTATAGTACATGTGTCTAAAGCAGCTGTTTTCAGAGCAGAATGACAAAAGTGGTTATGTATACTCTGTGGAGCAGAACAGCAAAGCAAAGTCAGCTGTGAGATGTATAATTACGGTGTACTCAACTAGCGCCGCAAGCACGGCTTCAACATGGAACTTGCACTAACAAACAGAAACAGACAAACTTCAACATCCGACGCATGCCAAGTGTTTCCTGCAGGTCTACATAATACAGAGGGTTTAAAAGTATTCTTATTACTCCTTACTTCTACTCTTACTTTACTTTTTCTTATACTTCCTTTTTTTACTTACATTTTCCCCTTGTTAAGGCCAGGCTCTACCCGCACCATCTTGGGTTTATTCTCCATAAGCGCAATGTAAACTAATAAAACCTAAGCTCAATATAAAGTAATTTTTCTTTATTAGTTGAGAAAAAACTCTTAAAATTAGTGTTGTTGAAAGGTAGCACAATTTAAAATTTGTTTCGTGGAACAATTACATGGAACTATTGTTCACACAACTTTGTATGTAGTTGAAAAATGACGACTTTTCATGAGATTTACTCTTGTACTAAAATTAGGACATAATACTTTTATATTTTTATTCGAAAATAACATTATTGGTTTCAAGAAAATAACTCGATCGTTAAGTTTTTTGTGTTGATGCTTTCTCGTGTTGTTCTTAAAGCGTAACCTAAATATTCTTATTTAACCACAAGATGAACCAGAAAATTAACATATTCCTCGCTACTTTGTTATAAATAGGCCCAAAAATGTGAACATTTTAACGAGAAAAAAGATTGATCCATACCGTGAACCAGACGTACGTTATACTTGGAGTACAATAGTTTATTGAAATATAAAACTATGTCTGAGATATCAAGAGTGAGCTTTCATCATAGATTCATAAATCATTCACCACTGTCCAAACTCTGCCTCAGAAGTTTCTCAACAAAGGCGCATTAATTTGTCACGCTCAGCTGTTGTCGGAGCTTTGATGTCGTAGTGCTTGTCTTCTACCGGTTTCCTTCTCACTAAATGTTTGATATCATCGCTTTCTTTGGGCGGAGTGTGGTTTCAGATAGCTAACTTCATGTTTATATTCATTTCAAAATGCGTTTTACTAGAGGAAATGGTTAAAAAAGCAACTCTCCCCATATCATCTTACAATCAACGAAAACATGTTGGTGTACATATAGGCGTAAGCTATTTTACTAACGATAAACACAAAACAGAAACCTTTCCAAATAAAAAAAAAATAAAACGTTTGCTTTATATTTTGTTATTGTTGTTATATTTTAATATAAACTTTAAACCAAGCTTGAATAAATTTTTCAACCAGGTTTGCGCCCTTAGCATACATCGCGCCCCCCTTGAGGTCGCAATTCATACTTCGAGAACCGCTGAATTATAGTGCATGACATTTCCTGAACTATACATTCTGCTCCAGTGAACTCAAAAACGTGGTAAATGAATTTCATGTGCTTAAAACACTTTATTCTTTTATCGCGCTAATACCAAGATGTTCAGTTTTTGGTGTTCACAAAGAAACTTACCTTTGTCTTTTTATGATGTCGGCATACTCTATCAATAGATGATACAATGATATTGACTATTCACATAATTTCACTGAGGTTTCGACTGGTATAAATTGATTTTCGGACAACTTAAGTTTGTGGTTTTAGTAGAAATTATTATCAAACCAACCAGGTTGTTATGGATGGGCTTGTTAAGACACATCAGGTGAAGTGCAGACCCCCGCTGATGAGCGAAATTACTGTGTGGGAACATTATACAGGGTAGCTCAAAACAAACGCACAGAATTAGAAAACATCACCGTTTTATTCTATTGTAATAGCAAAGTCAAAGTTATGTCAAATTTTATGAAATTTAAAGCACAATGTTGCAATAAAACATCAACCACCACATTTGCATATGTGAGTATTACATCAAATCAGTTATACACGATCAGATTTTCGTCAGTACTCTAATTCTGATTCCGAAATGCGGTACTGTATCTTCCATGGCATAAAAGTACCTACAATGACATTCAGTTCTTTAAAAAATGACATAACTTTGAAATTTGCTATGTTTTAAACACTAATAGGCCAGCCGTTTCAAATTTTCAAACACTACTTTGAGAAGTTCCTTTATATGTTTGTAATTTTTCCAATAAAAGGAACACCTTTCGCTAGAAAGGAAACAATAAAGTAGTTTAGATAAATAATAAAAAAAAATAAAATGCCTTTTATTTGAGCGTTTCTCAGTATAACCGGTTTTCAGAGCAACTCGTGTCAACACAATTAATTTAAAATATTACTACAGTCAAATAAAATAACAATTAATAAATAATTTATTGTGTCGGTCACTTATTTTACTGGTATCGTAGTTTCACAAATGGCATTACACAGTTGAAACTAATTTTCGGTTTTGTTTTTAACACTGTATTTATCCGAGCGTTAATTATAGACTAGAAATCTTCCACTCAACTTATTAAAGATAAAGGCAAAGTTTTGTGTTTTTGGCTGTTGTCTGTAGCCTTGGGGCTTTCTGAACGGCTGTTGGAATAAGGTTATTAAACGGCAATCATGTGAAGATCAGACATTCATGACAAAATTTCAATTTCCACTCGTGCCTCAGGACATGTTTGGAATTAATATTCCTGACTCAAGATGATAAACTGGTTTGCAGATTGGTGTAAATATATGTTATATACGCCATCAGCTTGATACGTTGTTTTAGATTGGCCAATTCATAGCAGCCTTGTTAATAACTCATTACTTCAAAGTGAAAATAATTTGTCCTGATTGAAATTAAAACATAGCCGTCAAGCGCTACCGAGTCTTAGCGAATTTCTTATAACTGGTTAAACATTACGTTGGAAGGGCTTTTTCAGGGGTCGTTTCCCCAAAATTTTCTTTATGCTATAAAAGGTGTATTAATGAAACGATTTCGATTGAACCTTTATGACAAAATTCACAAAATCAGCCAAATTAACATGGCGACGAAAAATTATTGTTTTTAAATTTGCATAACTAGATATGAATTTATAAATAAATACATCAATATATTTATAATTGTTTTATAAATAAATTGTTTATTTTTTTTAATTTCACGAGTTCTTTGTGAACGTATACCAATATTTTAGGTTTACGTTATTGTACACATTGTTTAATTAGTTTTATATTTTTATACAATGCTTGAAATAAATATGTTAAAATCATCGAAATGTAGTCGAAACTTAGCAAAGGAATCCATTTTATTATGAAACTGCAGTTTCGTTCTACGACGTTTCGTCATCTCTCTTAACAAATTAAATAAATAATTCTATTTCGTTTGGAAGTTCGCTAAAACACTTTTGATGTGCTTCTGAAGACGAACACTTGGTGTTTGAAGGCCTCAAGCTACATACATGTTACATTATTGGAAAATTTGCAGATTTATTTTAAATGTATGTAATTTTCAATAAGAGTGAGCTTCCTATACCATGGATTAATTATTCAAGTGTGTGTGTGTAGTATGATTATATAGATGTCTTTGCGGTCTTGGTAACAGCTGTTTATGGCAATTGTACAGACATAATTATACAAATCCCTCTCAATGTGCTTGTTCAGGCCAAGACAAAAGTACCCAAGCAGAGTTATTGCTTCAAATACTTAAGTCATCGGTGGCTGTCGATGTACTTGCAGTAAGAGAATTTATGGAAATTACATAACACACGCAGTATGACCTTTTGAAACACATATGTTAAATCATAAAAAAAGATGAGAGCAAAAGCGTATTATTGGTAGCAAGGTTTCGACGCTATCGTTCAATTGGCCCAAAGCCCTACAAGGAGATATCTATTACAGAGATAAGCTTGGCAGACTTGTAACTAACCTGGCAAGTAATTAGAACTGACCTAGTTTGATCTCACACATACTCATTTATGGATTAGAGATTCTACCGATGAGGCATTCATTTCAACTTACTATACTATATATTTCATTTGTAGTCTTAATCTTAAATGAGAAAACGAAAGATAGCTGTGCATCCACATAACATTTTAGGGGGTATGAGAAACAAAGGAAGAATTTAATGCGGTTTATCGTTTGTATGATTTTTTGTTCTGCCTTTCTAAACATTAAATGATATCATTATACCACCTAAACTACAATATTGATTGCGATATCGAAATTCTTCATAAGTTGTATGAAACAATTTTAGGGGTAAACTGTACGGCCTAATAAGAACTATAATCTGTATGATAATAAAAATGTATGTGATTAAAATTTTCTTGTAAACATAAATACTTAGCTTAAATTGTATAATTGATTAAAGAAATTTCAGGACACAATGTGTGTATCGAACTCGGACTGAACCCATCTCTCACTCACCGGGTGATTATGCTAGTGATGGTGATTATCAAGTGAGAGACTCGAGTTTGAGTCCCGGTTCGGTATCATTTTGTCTTCGAATTTCTTTAATAAATTAGCAATTTAGCGATTATTAAATTAAATCCTTAAAATATTCAATTAAAATCTTATAAGTAGCACACACTGTCACACATCTGGATTTTGACTGGGACTCGTGGCGTGGTCCTGTAATCCAGCTTCATGGAGGTCAGGTTTTGAGGATGATATAGGTCTAAAGCGGCTCAGATAGTCTCAGTGATCATCTGATGATACCCGCATCAACTCCCACCATCGTTTAGACATATCAGACCATCACCTGCGTGGTTCAAAAGTCACGTTAAGCCGTTGGTCCCTGTATTTCCATTGGTCATTGGGCTGTTAATTAATGACTCATTCTAAGGAAGAGTCGGCCTTAGTTTGTAACAAGACTACACCTCATAACTCATTACTACCACTCATCCTTCACCACATATTTGCTTTAAAATACCCTCATGAGAGTGGTCGGCATCTCAAATAGTGATTTAGTGATATATTACCTTAAAGCACTCTGAAGAAAACCAAACAAGAAAAACGACTTCTTGTCAACACATTGTGTTAAACCTATGATGGAATTTACTTGCTAGCTAGTTTAAATTGTGCTTTAAGGCAATAAATCCCTTTCGATACATCAAACTGTCAAACAACTCCGCCCAAGCGATGTTACCACTTTGCAGAAGTGGCTTTCACTTTATAAACACCTGTGACATTTACACATATGAATCATCATCACACTTCAGACTAGAGGTAAACCTTGGGAACCTCGTCAGTGGAAAGTTCATATCGAGTGTTTCTAAAATTTTAACATTTGGAACAGTTTTCAAGCAGTAGTCTCTGGAAGAAAATGATATTTCTGATAGAAACTATATGGAAAATATGTTAATATGAGAATCAATTAATTGGTGGTCATTTGAAGTAGTCCAGATAAATCAGAATACCACCAAACGACCCTTACACCAGTTTCTGAACGGCAAAATTTTGAGGTTACACCCAGTCCTCTCTTCTTTGAAACTATATGGCAAAACACAACGGGGCTTGTGACCAATTCCGGATCCTTTAAAGTACTCATATTTAACCAACCACTCTCATGGGGGTCAAATATGTGGTGAATTATGAGTGGTAAATGAGTTATGTCTTATTCTTCCTTATCTTAATTAATAACAATGGAAAACGAGCGTATTAATTGTTTACCCAAAGAAATTCTGCCGCCTTCAACAACAAACATCGTAAACTTGTACGGTTTTGAAGAGATGCTCAAAACGTATTCTAAGGGTCAGGATCGGTTCTCATTTCAGTCACTGGTCTGAGTCTTACCATACTGACGGCATGAATAATTTTTCTAAAGTTAATTCGCTAACAAAGGATTGATTGATTTCAAAAAAGGATTTGTCCGATTAATTATATACAGCAGAAGTTTGTAAACATTACGATTGTTGCCTTACACACTAAAACCATCAATCAGAAATCACACTCAGGTTTATGGGGATTCAAGAACAATCCGAGAGGCCATTATTTACCTGCAAGCTACGTGTGGAGACTTTTATACATATGCAATAAGCTTGTTGGCTGAAGGGACCACCAGCACGGCAGTGTGTACTCTACAGTCAGCTGTACACGATGTGGTATGCTGAATCTTCACAGCTTGTAGCCTGATGGTTGTTCTCAGTGTCAGTATCGCGTGTGCGTTCTTCTCATCTGTGCGTTAATTTAAATACCGGTCGTGTACTCTTTGTTTCACCTAGGCTCAAAGGTTAATCACCTTTACGGATGATTTTACTCGTAACTTTCTTTCAACGACAGCATATTTCTTTTCAACTCTTTCTACTGGAACAAACTAAATAATAAAATATTATTACTGTTTATTTATTTACACGACGTTAGGGGATCTTGAATCTGACCCCAAATCTTAACAAGAAACATTAGTTAAAAAGATAGCCTAAAAGTAATCAGCGCAAACCGAGTAGTCACTAGTCACCCACCAGTAGAGTCCGTGCGTTTCTTCGTGGCGATTGACCTTGACGACTAAAACCAGTTATGACTGGGTTTTCGAGGGTGGGGGTAACCAACTGTTTAGTCTTTCCATGGCACTCGTACTGTGAGGAAAGGCTATTACTGTACTTTTTGAAAACATCGATTTGTTCTCCCACTCTGTCCCCTCACTTCCCCCCACCAAGCGCCACGAAGAAACGCACGGACTCTACGCACCGTAACTTTATTTGCGCTGATTATTTTTAGGCTATATCTTTTACTAATGTTTTGTGTTATGTTTTATGTTACTTTTCACCTGAAGACGGGGTCAGACTCCAGATTCCAAAATGTCGTGCTTTTTTTGTTCACTCAAAAACTATGGAAAACGTCCGTAATAATTTTTAACCTCAGAAATCATACAATCGTCAACAACAAACTTCAAACAAGGAGTATTCCCATAGCCTTACTACTTACATAGAACAGAACCATATAGAATGTATTAGGCAAGGCCAAAGATAGAACTCACATGGAGTAAGGAGCAATTCCCAACGTATTTTCACTAAACCCAAAGGAAAAGCATATTTTACAAAGTCCTTTTCATATCTTGGTCCTGATTATTTTAACCAACCTTTGAAGAAAATAAAATTCTGTGTGAATGTGAAAAGTTTTATCTTGAACTAAAAAAAAATAAATCTCAGTTGTTTCGGTGGTTTGCTTCCGCTTAAGACTGGTTATTCTTACCTCTTCCTTTTATTTACGTTCTTCCGAAAAATACAGGTGATGTCTTCTGTTTTAATAGTCTATGTGTTTACTTTTTTCTTTTTATAGTGCCTAAAAGCTAGTAAATTGTCTAAAACATAATATTAGTACTTACAATATGATACATTTGACATATAATGAATTTGTTATAGCACTCGTATCTTGTTTAAAGGATAACAGTAGCTGTTTAAAAAAGTTTAATAAGATATTCAGTTGGCAGCTGTTAAAGTACGGCTAAGTGACGTCGTGCAACAACTCGGGTGAGAGCGGGGGGAAAGAACTAAAAACTATCCACTTCCAATAATACTTTGCGCTAAGATAATACAAAATCATCAAAAAGAGAAGCTTGCTTCAAAAAAGCTACCATTTCCCAATACAAATGTAACTGCAGCAATATTTATTTGCTTATGAATAAAGTTTCATGATGGTGATATAAAATTCATTAAAAATCGCTGAATTGACACGATTAAATGACATTACGTCATCGCGATAGACTATTGACCATTCTTGTCACTTAGGAAACGTCTTTCACATACACTACACAGGATATTTAATCACTAAAGGAACCATTATCCTGGAAACTATCAGTCGTCAGACATGGTTTTCATCAAGTCACTGTTCCTTAGCATTTTGGATATCTTTCCCTCGACCTATCCATTGAAGCCGAAAAAGGAACATGTCTCTACAAAGTGGACTAGATATCTTATCGCTGTTCTACTTGTTAGTCGATGAAGTTTCCATAGGAAAGGCTATTGTTCAACATGAAGTGACATCCATTACGGGGTTTTATCAGAACTACATGCAATCCTGCTGTTCGCAACGGTTGCTGTGAACTTCTTGGTGTTGGTCAAGCGGATCTGTAAGAGAACTGAAATAAACCTCACACTGTTGAACTCTCAACCGGAGTTTGAAAATAAAGAACTCAACCTTGAGATGACCTTCTTGCTAGGATTTACCTTGCTCATGGAAACTACATACTTTGCTAGCACCGTCTACAGCACATACTGGGACACATTATTCGACCTGTTAGAAGCCCTGGTAATTGTCCGATGTATTTTCGAGAACCTTTTATTTTTGAAAAGGATGACAAAATTGGCAAGTCAGATGACAGACGCAGAAACACATGTGGAGTTCATAGTTAAGATGAGGAATCTGGTTGAACTCATGTCTGAAATGATTACAGAAAACTCTCTGCTGTTCACGATGTGGCTAGTAAGGTACATGACGGTGTGTATATGGTCGATCTCACTATTCTGGGTGGTGTTCGGCCTGCACTCCACATGTGATTGCTTGGAGTTGTTCGCCCCTATGCTCGCTGCACTCGCGTTCTTCCAGGTGCTCGCTTTAGGCGTGGCCTTGGCTGTCACGTGCACGAAACGTCTAAACACTGTGAGTATTTTTAGCGTTTTCTAGATTTTTATTAGATTTTGTGGTTTAGGTATGTATGCCCAAGGCTCTATTCTTGGGCCAGTTCTTTTTCTCTTGTATGTTGGTAACCTGAAACATGCATTTGATAATGTAGTCATAGCCATCATGGAATACGCAGATGATACATCTGTAATATTTTAGTTGAAATTGAAAGGTGTTTACAGACGTATGATGATCATTTGTAGACATTTTTTAGGCTACGTCTGTTGGTAATAAAAATGTATAAATTTAAAAATGCAATATATATCGATACCGAAATTTTCTGGTATCTTCATCAGTCAACAAGAAAAATAATAACAATGATAATATTTTACGATAATGTTTGTAATATTTTCTTCTAAAACAATAGAAGAATTGGATGTACTAACACATGTTAAAACTAATGAATGCGTTAGGTTTCACCAAAATCTAAATATGTTCACTCATTAAATGAAATCAAACATTATCAGATTTCAGTTGAATCCGACATTATTGGTAAATCATGTGGTTGGAAATATAGTAATCAATAAAAATTCGATTGAAGAGGCTGATATTACTAAGTTTCTTGGAATTTACATTGATAACATTTAGATTGGAATGTGCAAATTGAACATATTTGTTAAGGGTTGCTTCAGAAATATTTGTACTGAGAAACCACTCAGGGCACTGCAATTTGAATCTACTTAAAATTGTTTACGGCCTATTATTCCCTCATATCTCTTATGGAATATGTACTTGGGAATCATATGTGCCGAGTACAGGCTAACGAGTGTGTTTGTTTTGCAAAAGAAAGAAATTCGGACTATATCTAATTCTTATGACAGTGAAACTTATCACGAACATTTTAAAGTCTGAAAATAATGACTCTACCTTGCCTTTACGTATTTGAAACTATCATATTTGGTATCACAAAATACCAACTAGTCAGAGGCAAAGTCATTCACTGCTATAATACAGTTTATGTAGCCATAAACTTAGAAAAATTCATAGGCTTAAGCTTTTTAAGTTATTGTCTTCTGAAGCAGATGTCATGTTTTTAAACCAAATTCCTGAAAGTATATATAAAATCAACCCAATCTGTCAAACTGTTTAAAGCATGCCTTAATGGCTACTTAATAATGTGTACTTACACTATTGGTGGGGTTTGTGATAGTTATAGACAGTTATTTAAACATTTTATTATAAATATAGGGTCTATAGATTATAAATAAATGTGTATTAAGATAATTTATTACTATAGGTTGTTCTCACTTTTGTTACCAGTTGGCTTACCTTATTTTAAAATGTATACTCAATGTATATTGTAACGACGAAAAAAAAAAAAAAAATAAAATGTCGTAACAGAGAATAGAGCGTTTGCAGAGATTCGATGGGATAGGGCAACCGAAAGTGGTTTCGAAGTTTAGTTGTCATATTCATTACACAGTGGGTTTCAGTATGAGTGGCCCTATGTGGCAACAGCACTGGTGATGGATTTGGTGATTGAACTAGCCTTTTTGTTAGCAAAGACATAGACGTCTGTAAACAGTTGATTTTTCTGTGGTACAGCTTGTTATACAGGTAAAATAAGATTACATATAATAATTTATTTAGTCATTGTACAAAATATGTTGTTTGTGTTGATTTTGATGAAAATGAAGATGTTACACTATTGGTGAAATGAGAGGAGGATTACAATTTAAAATGCCAGAATACGTCCTATAGTTTTGTCATTTAGAAGCATTTTATTGTCATTTACATAATAGTTTGAGTAGTTAACTTTACTTTGAAATATTATTACTATATTTACTATTTTAAATGTTCCATATTATGGGAAGTTAGCAAGTTCTGCAATAAACTCTGCTACAGAGTAAGGAGTCTTAATAATTAAATTCAATTCTTTATTTCTTTTTTGGAACAAAGCCAGTTCTGGGTAAACAGTATGGTGAAACATAGTTTGTTTAAAAGTTTTACGCCATTTGCTTACAACAGTTATAAGCAGAGTAAATGGCTATAGTCAATAGTAAATGGTGAGAGTACATAATTACAATTTGATGATGTGATTAATGAAGACTGTTGCTAAGAAATATCCCTGAACATGTTGAATTTGGAAAACATACAGCGTGGGGGGAAGTTGGAACCCCTTGCAAGGGAATGGAGCCTTCTGTGACGTCAGATTTGAATGATGAATGAGGTAACATTGCAGTATGTAGTGTGGTAAAAATACAACTACTGTAAAATCAATTCTTCAATTTTCAAATTTACAGTCAAGAAATAATTTAACGCTTTACGTCTACTAGGCCAAAATTCGAGACAAATTATATTTACAAAGGCAATCCAATATTGGTTGATTTGAAATAAAACACTCTTTTAGGCCTTGAACACTTAAAATCTTGTTGAATCTTGATGTATGAAATTTACAAGAAGGATTACGTTGATTTTATGGTTGAATGGTACCAATTAAACAATTTATGAATTTAATTGCTAACGGTAGAGTGCACCAGATGGACACCAGGTAAAGCTGGCTTATTTAGAAGTAGGTGAAACCAATTTAAAGAATAGAGCCGTAAAGACACAGGAGGTCATAGAAACACATTTGCGGAACTTCATTTTGCTATCTTTTGCTGGTGCCTTTGGTTCCTCCCACCAAGCAGAATTTCAACGACCAATCGATTCAGGTTTGATAATAGAAGCAACTGATAATGCGGAACTCTGTTATTGTGTAGAGTACTGTTTGGCAAGTTATCAGTATGGTCGAACATGGCTGAACTGTCCGTACGGACTTGATATCGCACAGATTTATCCAATGAAACAGATGAAATAAGTTCAGGCCAAAAACACAATTATAAGAAGAAAGAGACGAAGAAAATGCCAACTGTTTGAAAATGTTCCAAGTGTTCCCTTGGGTAGGGTGACACTTTCACTACTGGTCATGTACTCCATGGGTAGTATGGTGACAACCTGGTCACCACCATCCGTGCGGATGAGTCTGCCAGTGATCCTCCGATTGGCCAAGACTGGGGAGGATTTGCTGTGGTAACACGAGATCATCTACTTCAAAGGGTTGTGGGTACTAGTAGTCGATTTAGTTTGTACTGTTGCAAAGTTTCAAATACTCCCTTTTCCCACCACTTCCTAAAGCTGTTCTTGGTATGGCTGGTGATAACGTGCTTTTCCTGAATATCGTCGGTTTTCCCACTCAACTGAATTTTAAACTGCGACTTGATAAAGCGCAGGTTTTGATAATAGATCAGCTGATGTCCGGCTTTTGCAATTAATGTGGAACACTGAACTGGTACAAGTCTATGGAATATTGGGCTTGCTTGAATACTCGCCAGTCTTAATAAACCATTTAGGTATTCTTTTTAGTTTTCTTTTTAAACAAAACCAGTTTGGCGGTAAGATTTTGAATATTTGTTGGTGAGTTTGTTTAAACGTTTATGCCAACCACCGATAAACGTCTCATGAACTTGTAGTCTCTGTAGCTATTTTGTCAAAAGTAGAACTTGAGCGAGTGGTATAGAATGTACATCTGACCCTGTACTAAATTACATTTTGAAACAAAATAATACAGTTTCATAAATGTATATTTTACTTGCCATAATGTAAGAATGTTTGAACTTTGAAGAAAGCAATCTCTAGACGATGTCCTTGACGCCAATTTGCAAATAGCAATTGCCGATTTTGGAGTATTTTTGCTTTGTGCACCTGCAAAGTTGAACCAAATAGATAATTCTAAACATGTGAATCTATGTATGGTTTTAACGCGCAGTTGCATGTTATAATCAACTACAAGTATATGCCTCTTTCAAATGGCATTTTTTTGCCATTGGTGCATTTATATGTAGAACAATCGTTGTAGATTTACTCAATGCTTTTTATGTAAGTCACATTACAACGAATTTACAAACTGTTGCCATGGTAACCATCAGCTAAACTGTCAGTGGCTATAATGCTAAGTAGATGCCATTGACCCTCTTGAAGTTGATGTTGCTGCCAATATCCAAGGTAACCAGTTACCAGCACAACCTAAATGATTTCTCGCTTAGCACAATGTAAACAGCACACGGATAGACATGGTTTCCGAGACGGTCTTGCATCGGCTTTTGAACAACACACAACAGCATTAACAAGCCGGGAATTTCCGGATTTGCTTAAAAGCGTACAAGAACATTGCTGGAATCACCTAATTTTGTGCCTGTAGTTCTCGAGTTTGGCAGTTTGTTCAGGGAACCAAGGTGTACGACCTTTTGGACCGACTACACTCACTAGTTTTTATCTGCGCTGGTAGTGTATTTGTTCAAGTTGAAGACCACCGACCAAAAATTAACCTGGATGACAAACTGACTTCTACGGTTTCAGAAGTTGATGGAGCAAAGGAGTTCAACTACAAATTGTTTCTTCTGACCGTATTTTGTTTGGCCCTAGACCTTCCCCACATTTTAAAATATCCTCAAACAACATGGTGGGAAATCGCTTCGAACCTGTCGGACGGATTTGTTATATTTCACTGCGCCTTTATCAAAATTGTTGAAGAGGATTGAAAAGTTGGCACATAAAACCACAGAGGGATCAGAACTAGAGAAGGCTGTGTTCGAAGTGCGAAGCTGGGTCGAGTTTATGTTTGAGATAAACAAAGTTCATTCCCTTCAGTTCACCGTCTGGTTCGTAGACACATGATCTTGTTTACTTGGTCTATGAAAGCTTCTTAATTTGCAGCCACGGTCTTCACTAAACTACAACTGCTTTGAGTCCACCTCTCCCTTTTCTGCTACGGCTATCCAGTGTCAAGCGGTATCCTTAGGAATGGTTATGGCTTTGTCGTGTGCTAACCTTCAAAATGGCGTGAGTACTTCAAAATTGTTCCCATAAAATTACTTGATGGTTATTCCTGAATTTGTTCCCCTCATACTCCCTATGCTCAGTTCCTCACTTTGGTAACTGATCTATTTAATCTGTTGAGAATTTTGACTTACGTCACGTAACTTAATCACTTTGTACATTGTTGTTATGTGTCACTCTGTGGTTCTGGAACTTTAAGACTAAATTAAATGATGACATTTTCAGATGGATACGATCGCATGGAATATCCAACGACAAATCAGCTTGGAAGAGCACTCGCTTGAAACAAGAAACAAAGTTAGTAGATAACTTTCTTTTGGTAATATTTTATTTTACAATGTATGTTGTATATTGTGTGTAAGTGTTTGCGTAGGCTTTTCCTTTCTTGTTATAAAATGGCAACACACAGTTCAATTGTTGATGATGCAAATCACAAACATCTCTCTGAAAACGAACCGTATAGTTTTAAGCGAATTACAACTATCGCGATACTAACCTAATATAATTTTCTGGTATGGTAAGTATTAAGTTTAACGCCTTGACACGTACGGTACAAAGAGCTGCTTTAAAGCGGCCAATGGGTCCGGAATCATGCGCGTCTTCAGACTGATCACTCCGCTGGCGTGGGTTCGATCCCCACAGTTACTTTACATTTGTAATGTGATGACCACGGCAACCGGTAAGGATCGGGTTAAATTCGTGCGAAGTTGTGATTTAGTAGTCCCACAGCTTCTCCTCGTTGTAACACGACGAACTTTACCTTTTACCTTTAAGTTGATTGCTGAAATCAAATTTCCAACTACCAAGGATGTTGCAATAATTATGGTATCGATAGCAAGAGGCTTATTAGGGAAGCAAGAACTGAACTCTTAGGCCCATTCTCCACGAGCGGGTAAAACGTGACCGTTTGCCGGCGTCTGAACCGCAGTAACAGAACCAATGGATTTTAATGGAGCGTCTCCACGGCAGGTTGCCGGTCGCGGGAGGAACGCGTTCCCAAAGAACTGCGAGCGGGTCACGCCCAGGGTATTTTAACCGCACGCCGGAAGGCTCCTGGCATTCTCCACTAGCGGTTTCGCGCTGTTCACCCAACTCATCACTGCCATCAGTGCTCAATAGACCGGCAAAGTGAACTGAGTGTAAAGTGTTTATTTTAAAAGTGTTTTTGTTTAATTTAAACTATTTTCTTGGTCTCCAGTAGTTTAATAAATAACACATCATTTAATTTTGAATCTTTTATTAAGGCTTGATTACCTAGTTAAATATTTTTGGGTTAGTTTAGTTAAGTAATTATTAAGTTTAATAGGTACTTGTTTTAAATTTTTGAAATATACTAATTAAAAGTTTTTTATAACAAAACAAAAATTAGATGTCTAAAATTAATTTAGATTTTCCATAAACCCTGAATATGGTGGTCTGTCATAAATGTAGCAATGGACATTTAGATAATACTGTAAATACTCAGATTTGCAACGGTCGGTTTGCCTGCCGTGGAAGCCTCGGGAGGAAGCGGTTTGCTCGCGGGTTGGTCGCCGTTTGCCGGCGTTCAATCAACCCTTTCTGGAGAATGGTCAAAATTTCGAGCGGGAGCGCTGAGCAAACAGTCCTTACGTTTTACCAACTTTGTGGAAGAATGAGCCTAAAGTTCCAGTTTATCACTTGTTTCCTAATAACCTTTTTGTTATCGAAACCATAGTATTGTTTTAACATCCTTCGGTAGTTGGAAATTGATTTCAGCAATCCAATAATAATTTAGTTTGAAATAATTCGGTGTCTCGTTGTGGACCATTTTTATCACTGGTAGAACATTAAACCAGTTAGCAGTGGTTGCTGTCTGCTATTGTATATCGTTGGTGACACGGATGCCAATAATTTTGCATTTGAGAAAGAATGCGTTTCAGTGTTCTCATTTGGCTGTGAATATACAGAGAACCGCAATGTTTTACTCTTGAGGAACGGCTGTTGCCAATATCAACAATGAGATAGTAGACAGCAACTAGCAAGTAGCTCAGTTTCAGTCAATCAGGGACTGAAGATGGTACTCCATAGTGAGACTGAAATACTTCAAACAAATTATTATAATGTTGTGCGGTTATTGAACCGGAAAACTAGGATGTAGGTAACTAAGTTACGTTAGAATAAAGTTAGCTTGTAGATAATTTAAAACCACGTGAACCAAACATGACAAATGAGTTCCAATAAAAGCAAGTTTTTGTTTCAGCTGCAAGTTCTACTCCTGGAGTTGAGCCACACATCTGTAGACTTCACTGGACTGGATCTGTTCACAGTAGACAACGCCGCTGTTACTCAAGTATATTTTATTAATATATTTATTTATTTCCACGGCGTTCACCACATTACAATGTATTCGTATATAGTTGAAATGTAACTAAATTAATTAAATTACAGTATATTTTCTCGTAAATGCAATGCACGGCGTTTATACTTAGGTACTCAGCCTCAATATAACCATGTCAAAATAGTTAATTAGGGACAACTTTTTGAAATAGGCAGAAAGTAAAGTTTGCCTTTTTATTAGACAGGGCTAGGTATTCTTCTTTTCACGTAGTCTTAAATTTCAGAGACTACGTCTTCTTAAATTTTACGTAGTCTTCTTTAGTAATTAACCTCAACTTTACCTAAAGCTATTTCTTTTTAGCTCTTTTTTTTAGCTTAAGATCTTTATGTTTAAAGTTTCCATCGTTAGTGAACATGATGATCACGACGTTTCAGGATCTGCAATCTGATCCCGTCTTTAAGTGAAAAGTACATTTAAGCTATTTACTGCTAAACATCAAGAGGTAGTGGACGCGTTAAGATTTGAATCCTTGTTTTCCAGGGACTTTTGTGTTGTTAACCATTTGTATACTTATATATACTAATTTGGTTATTTTACTTTCAGGCTTGCGGATTTGTGTTGACGTCCATGATGGTTTTGATCCAGTTTTTGACAGCGTAGAGTACTTGTTCGGATTAGCTATGCTTTGGTTTTACTGTGCAAATTGGTGTTATTGGATGTTGGGTCAAGGTGAGCAGCATCGTTTTACTATTGCAAATAAAACATTAAGATAGCTTTCTGGAAAGGTTTTATTTCCCTCAACCCCGGAAGAACTTTACGATCTATGAACACTAGAGTTCGTTCTACATCAGGTGTGGGTTATGGTTAAACTCCGCTTGGAGGGTTACCCAAAAAATTACTCATCACTTGGTAAAAAATGACACGGACTCTAATGACGGTGACATATTTAGGGTTTCCTGCGGTCACAAATCCAACCGTAGCGTCACCTGGCAAGACCAGCTTGTAATCAGAGCAAGCAATAGTCCACAGATACAGATACAGAATACGGCTTGGATGACTCACCTGCATGCACCTTGTAGGTGATTTGTTGGAACCGGTTGCTGGTTATTAAGTTTACATGTGGAGCTACTGCAACTCGGGCACTTCACTATATCATGGACAAGCGGTTCTCAGGTGATTCACACTTCTACATCGTACTTAGACGACATTCCATCGAATCCTTCTCTGGCGAACTTAAAGTTACTTTGGGCTTTCTGGAAGTGCGTTGACCGAAATTGTCGGTGAAAGGTATAAATATTGATTTTGAACTGATGTAAAGTTCAGGTGATTTCATATAAAGCCATACTGCATATATGAACACAATGGAATCGAATGTTACATATACAGTATAGAGGTTTAGTTTAAAAGATACGCGTATTCTCAAAGTTTTAACGCACTCTGTGAGCACAAACCCTCATACGATTTTGAAGATTTGGTAGTTAAAACTGGATTGACTTATTTACTAATTAAACAGTTTTAATATTTTTACAACTATTCTAGGCATTTTAATTAAGGGTACGCCTTCGTGGTCACCACGAAAGGCTGAATTTGTCTGCCTAAGGAACACATGACACCGCGCACGTAACAACGAGCTAAATAACGGGATTTTTTTCAACCGATGAGGCCTAACTGTCTAACCCTCCGCTATAGAGGGTAGATAGCGCTCTTATATGATAGTTAAATTCAAATATGTTACTTTGTATGGAAGAGAAAGAGGTTATCTTTGTTTGCCTGTGATTAGATTTTTGATACACCTATTTTTAAGATCCTTAAATAGGAGTCTTAAAATCTCTATTATTTTCTAACACAGCCGTTGATAGCATAACTAAAGGGCAAACCCTATATAAACGTTTATCTTCCATTTAAGAGTTGTTTCTTCAAAATAGCATTAATATTAAAGTCTCGATTCTATTTCCCGCAAACCTCTGCAACGACCCTTTCGAGCAGCTGAGGCGGACCCTTAATGTTTGATACATTTAATACAGATTTGCAACGCCTTGGAGTTCAGAGGTGGAGGAAAACATAGGGTATCGAGCTGAATAGAGCTGTATAGCTGTTTGTGGACTGGCTGCAGGTTTTCATCTCAGGCTTTGACAAGGCCTTCTTCATTTTATCTCATTTTTATTACAAAGTGGCCCACAAAAAGCAAAATACTTTTAAATATTTTTATTTTTAAATATATTAAACAATTTTCTTCATCATGGATCGTAACAAAAATAAAATCATTCTTCTAATACTCCTTTGTATGCCTAGGTACTTGTATGCTTACAAAAGCACGCAAATTATTTTATACTAACTTTGTCCACGGAAAAGGTGTTAAGACTGTGAACCAGCCTCAGCTAGACATGCACGTATCTTATATCTATGTTGTTGTCACTATTGACAAGACACTGCAGAGATATGGCGAGGATTGTGGACTTGTTTATTAGATGTCTGAAGTGGAACACTACTCCTAGCGCACTGAAATGGCTACTTGAAGAATATCTGCTACCATTTCTGATCAAGTCATGTTCACATCAGTTGCTGCCTGTGATTGATGTTAGGATTTCACTGATTTCTTTCAGGCAATGTACCTGTAAAATTTAAGAATGGCTACACATTTGCAAGTTATTTATTGCTAGCTATAAAACAAAGTTCGGGAATTAAATTAAAGTAATGTATTAAAGTTTAACAAAGGCCGAAAAGAAGGAAGGATAAGTTGGAAGGAGCCACTGACTGGAAGAGTGATTATTTCGTCTCAGAAACTCTCAGGTTCAGTCTTCTTTCATCTCCTTTTAATTAACAACAAAGGACCGGCCTGAAAGATTCTCGGTTCTCGTAACGGTAATTGAAAATCCAACTAAATGTATTCGTTGACGTTTAAAGTAGATTGGTTTGAGTACTAATGAAGGGACAAATATAATATCTTATTGTTGAATATTATTGAATAACTAATAGACAGGTTAATGTAAATTATATATGTAAAAATGTATTAAATGAGTCTTTTTCATTTTGCTCAAAACAGCTGCTTGAGACACATGCAATGCCAAGCTAAATTTGCTTTTTTCACTTTTTGTTATCTTTAGGGAGAAAAAGACTTTTATGTGGCAGTGACATCAGCTGTTCTAATGGTTTTGTTTGATTGGAATTATTGGTCTATTGTAAAGTAGTCGACTGTTGTTAATAACGCAGTCGATCTGTGCAAATGACTCTAGCTATCGATCTTAAAGTGGTTTAGTTTACTATCTTTCGACTCCTTATACACAAAAGACCGATCTGAAATATTCTCGGATCTTGTAACGGTAATTGAAAATCCAACTAAAAGTTATTCTTTCACATGTACGTTTGAGTGTTTTGAGTACTCATGAAGGGACAAAGAAATATCTCATGGTTGGACATTATTTTGAATAGCTCACAAGTAGGTAGAATGAAAGTAGTAACTAATATACATTTTTATACCTTTTATACATTTTATACATTTTATAAGTTTAATAGAATTCGGATATAAATACAGTTTATAGGTAGGTTTTTTGGGAGTAACTCTTTTTTGGGGGAACGGCCCCCCGAAAGGGCACTTCCGGGTGTCTAATTAATTAATTAATTCTTAATCGTTTAACTAGAGAACCATTTCCTTATTCACAAAAGGGAAGTTTGTACCAAATCTCATGAAAATCGGACATCAAATGCGACCAAATGGGGAGTGATCACAGTGACCATATAGTGATCACACGGGCTCAAGAAGGTGTCAAAACGGCACACCCCTGTTAGCCCCGTTATAGGCCTTTCGTTAGGGTTTTTGGTAGCGCTAATGGCTACGCACCGGCTACGTTTTTCTTCATTAATTTCTTTGAGACACCGACCACTCTTAGAGGGTATTTTAAGGTGAATATGGAATGTTGGTAAATGTGAGATGAGGGTTTTGATGGATGATGAGGAGTAGAATTGTTACAAACTAGGGCCGACTGTTCCCCAGATTGGGTCATTAATTAATAGCCCAACGATCAATGGAAAGGACCAACGGCTTAGCGTGACTTCCGAATCACGGGGAGTGGCCATCGTGAAAAGTTATCATTGCGCCCGGGAATGAACTTTGTATGGTGTTTGAATCTCATACTGTGACAATAATTTCTTCTTACTTACATTGCATTGTAAAAGTTCGTGGTTGTAGGTTTAAATGTAACTGACAAGAGAAGGATCTACTATAACCGGATTAACGAAGGGTACGAGTCACAACAATCACGTGATTGATTCTCCTCAGGCTTCTGGGTACTTTATCACTGCCGTATCCGTCTTCAGAAGCTCTGCTAATGACCTCTCTTCAAATCCATCATCATCATCATCATCATGTCGTGACGCATTCTCGGTGCGTTTGGAACACAATGGCAACATTGTCAGCAGTGAGTCACTAAGGGTTTGGTAATCGGAAAACTGTGACGTGTATATACTGCAATACGGATCGGAAATCATATGTAGCTATTTGCATGTATTAAAGGTGCGGTGGTTTTGGATCGAGACTATTGACAAGTAATTAATGTTAATTTAAAATTACTAAAGAATTCTGGTTAATAAAGCATACCACACCATAGATGAATTTCTGAATTCTTCTGGCGCTTAAATATTATATTACTTCGGTGGTGGTTTCGTTTTGTTGTTGTTTTACTTTCTGTATTACTACTATTGTCAACACTAAATATGTTGTAATAATGACAATAAAATGTTATGTTATGAAAATATAAAAAAGTATGGGGATACGAGAATTGTTTTTAGATAATGAAAAGTAAAATCCAGTTTATTGGTCTACATTACGAACAGGAATCCTTTATGTAGACTCAGTAAACAGATCGTACTATATCCCAATTTGATTATCTTTAATTTAATACCCCCAAAAGATGTACAATACTAAAAAAAGGAAAACATTGTTCTAGCAACGGCTTGAAAATACTTTATATGTATGTGAAGAATAGCGTTGTTTTCCTATGTCTTGGTTGTTTTTTGTTGATTTGTTCTTTGCTATATTTTTTTATTTGTATTCATATGCATCTTGCATGCCATGGATATTTATTTCCATCTGTTTGTAAAAAAATATTTTTGTATTTTTTTAAGGGTTTTAAGGGTTATTTTAAGGAATATTAGAAATTTAAAATTTATTTTTAAATTAATCAGTTTATAACGAAAAAAATATAAAAGAAAAATTATACATACTCGTATTACTGTTATTAAACCTTTTGCGGTGCAATAGTTTATTGTACAACTTGCCAGACAAGCTACAACTTTGCATTACGACAGAGATTATTACAAAAGCTGTGAATACCACATGATTGCAGTGAAACAGCTGTCAGTTACCTTTCAGCTTGAACTACTGACCAGACAGTGGAGGCGATCAGCTGATTGTTGTTATAGCCCACAATCAGCTGTTCTATTCACGTGATCAGCTGTTGGTGGTAAGTTACGTGCTAACACAGCTGACTGCTGATTACAGTTCTTCTGCCCGAAGTCACGATTATGTAGTTTCGTTAGGGGCTTTTCACAAGATGAAAAGTGCAATGGTGATTTCATCGGGCTGTTTGAAGGGCGAGCAGAAGTGGCAAATTCTGTTAAACATACGCGTTGTTAAGCGCTAGTTCTGCCAGTATAGAGCCAGCTGGAACTTCTTACTCTATAAAATAAGTCCACTGATGATGCTCTATTGTAAAATGAGCGAAACGTCTGGCACTGTAGATAATGTAAATAACCAAATGATATCGCACGGCAAACCAAGTACTATCAAATTAAAAATACGAAATATTTCAATCTAAGTAATAAGTTTGAACGGGTTTTTCAATGGAACATGGAAAGTCTCAACCACAAAATGTGGTGAAAACTTAATCCCACGTTGACGAGTTTTCATAGGAATAAAGGTCTGACCACTCGTTTACTTGTTACTACCTCTCTTCAAACGAGTGCATGTTTTCAAATATTATTCTGTTTGCTTTGGAAACTTTTTTCTTTTAAGGTATTCATGAAACGCCGAAAAAGTTAAACTGATCTTAAACAAGGGGAATGTACGGGAACCCTTTTCTACGTCAAGTTTCTACGTAAACCCCTTATAAACTTGGCGAAATAAAAGGATTAAAAGGGGCCTGTAGCCACAAGCGCTACCATTTCCTGTAATGTGGGGACAATTTACACTGGAGTGTCCATTAGGGGTTGTTTCCCCCAAAAGTGAGATTTTAACGTAAACGAAATATATTTTTGATCCGGTTTTGAAGAACACTTATGTTTTGTGTGCTAAAAATTTACAACATCAAACCATCCAGGCAAAGATGGCAGAAGAAACCCGTTTTCCGCCACTACCTTCTGGCTGAATCAATTTTGTTCATTTCTGGTGCACATGCTTGGTACAATAACATAAATGTGTATACTAAGATTTTTTGAAATCGGACCATAAATATGCTTTTATAGCCGGAAACCCCCATTTTCGGGGAAAACGTAAAGTACCCCCAAAGGCACTTCCGGTGTAAATCATCCCCACGTTTTCATAGCATAGAAAGATGTCACTTCCGGTGGACCGACTTTGCTAGTAAACGAACGTAACCTAGAGATTTGAAAAAGGAGCGTTAAATGAAAATGATATAAAATAACCACCCTGTATAACCCCGTTCTGTTAAACCTGACTCGAGCAATTGAATGAAAATGTAGGGTTTGCAGTGTAAGCTTGCTGTAATGATTATCCATTGAATCGCTTGGTTCAATATTTGCGTATTGGGTTTGCTCAAACCAGTTAGTGGATCAGTTATGCTGCATTGATTGAATTAGCCTCGCTGCGTCCTGTTGGATAATATACAGGCTAGTAGTTACGACTATGCTGCACTGTAATAATATTAGGAGGGGCCGATTCTCCATACCGATATCGATACTGCAAAAATACTCGCGATACCCCTCGATACCGATACTTTTAAAATTGGCCCAAATAAAACATAAAATGACATAACATGTAAAAGCTTTAACCAATCACAGTATATTATTAGACAACAGTTATCATTTTCACTAGAGAATGTCATATTGTAAATGAACAATAAAAACATAAGATGAGTTGTAGTTCTGGTTTTAAAAGTTAACACAACATTTATAGAAAATACTAAATTTAGGCTAAGTGGTTGGTATTACACCAAAGTACTAATTTTAATTTTAAGGAATAGTCAAATTAATTAGGTGAGGTTGAACAGGCCTGGTTAGTAATAATCATAGGTTTTTATGATTTTGCAGGTGGATAAACATAAACAATTTGTTTTTTGGTCAAATGAAAACCACAGATGACAAGTGTTTGTTTATTTTACCCAAGTATATATTCAGGGTATCCAGAGTTCAGGAAAAAAACAAAATTCCGCATTTCCCCGGGTAAATTTCGTTAATTTCCCGGATTTAACTACCTTAAGGGATTTAACTCCTGCCCGTTTTGGCTATTTTGGCGAAACCACTTTTTCTAGCGCCTGTGACGAAATCACGACTTCGATACCATTCGCGGTGATCTCTTGACTTCCGCTTACACCCGCGACGAAATCACGACTTCAATACCGTAAGCTTTAGGTTTTAAACAATATCAATATTTAATCCGAACCCAGGAAATATCGAGTACCGTCGATACCTCGATACTACTGGTATTGAATGCGTTTAAGTAACGAGTATCGGTATTGCTTCATTTCTAAATAATATACTTTGCCAGTTACTAAGTAGTTTTTCTTTAAGGATTTCATAATTCCAAATTTTAAGTAGGTGCTTAGAAGTCAATTATCCGCTTTGAAACGGGTTATTTGAACACGAATTGACTACACGACCTATACAAATAATTATACCGCATACTACGATAAATAGAAGGGGAAACCACCATCACAAAAATCACCCCATTAATATAAAATGATCAGAAACATGAATCGGTTTGAGGAACTAAGATTAACCATCTTAAGGGGGATTATTATTAATTGTTCTTGAATTTGTTCATGTTGTTTTGTTTTTAATCCAACTAGGTAATTTATTATAAAGTTTGGTCATATTGTATAAGGGAAATTTTTTGAAGAAACGTGTTTTGTGATCAGGAATTTTGAATAGGTTGCAAGTCTTCAATTTAGATATTTTCGGCCAAAAGTTATTGCATGTTGGTTAAAAAAATACTAAACACTCATAAGTAAATAAAAATTAAACGTTTAAATTCTGTTTTGTTTAAAAATGTTAACACAAGAATAGCGCCATGGCTCTCGAACAATCGCACGCAGTGCAGTTTTTTAAGATGAAAATATTAAATTGTATTAATTCTACTTTCTGTTGTCTGTGGTTTTAGTTAGATTATTAGACATACCATTCAGCAATTTGAATTTAAATTTTTAATTAGTTCGTCAAAGACCGTGTTTGTCAACTAATATCGGTTAGCGGTAAACCAATGAGTCACTAATAACTTAAACCAGCCCTTGATTTGTTGTGATGGTTACTGATTAAATTAAAATCCTGATTTGTTTGTCTGACATTGTTTAAGCTGGTCGTGCGTCACTGCTACTTTTCAAGTTGTGATCCCTCAATTGAAGTTATTGGCAATAAAGCCTCATTGAGGAAGGCGACACGAGCAGGGGGACTGACATGAGATCGAGCTTTGTGCATTGTGACGAATGTATACAAGTCCATTACCTCAAGTTCGTTCTTTTTCGTCATACTATTCGGAAACATATGACTTTCAATACTAAAATGTGGCTGTAAACTTGCTGTTTTCATTAAAAATACAATATGTATCTGTGTTGTCTTTTCCGATCACTCCTTTTCTGAGCACTAAAATTAGCTACATGTTAATCTCATGGCGAAAGCCTATTTTACCGGACTGTTGTTTTCCGATCAGCTGTGAATTTTCAAACGCGACGCAACAGCTGACTTTCTTTGTTGTCAAACCATTGGTTAACCTCTTATTGATTTACACGTTGAATCATATTACGAAAATTGTGTTGTTGTTTATGAAACAATGGCTAGCGGAAAAGGAAATTCATCCCAAAACGTTTTGAACAGAGCAAATAAAGTGACAAATGAATGACATTTTTAGTATGACGAAAGTATCGTTCAATACTCGTCCCAAAAGCTCTTTGCCAGTGCTTGATCTAAATTCCGCACTCGACTCCGTCTCGCTCGTAAACACGATCTCACATTGGCAAAGAGCGCTTTTCTGGACTACTAACGAAATATATTATTACACTTTACATTTTACTGTCTTTCCTTCAGCCTTAGATTTTTGTGCTCAAAAGACTTTTGTGCGTAATCTTTTACTGCAAGTTTTATAACTATCATGAAGGGAAAACCTATTTAAAGTTTCGTGAAAATCAGACAACTCGTTCCGTTGTTATTGTGAAAAGACTTTGTGTCGCCATTTTGAAAAGAGTAAATGAACTGTTATAATTTTTGTATATTGATAGATGACAGTTTAATATATAAATATATCCCAAGTTGATCAAAATCGTAAAAAATTAATGTTTTTAGTCAATTTAAACCACATTGTTGGTAATCATAGCCTTTCAAAAATAAGCTTCTGATAGTCCAATTTCGCTGGCTAACGAACCTGACCGAGATATTTACTAATTATTATTTTAGAAGAAATATTCATACCAATTTGTACGAAAATCGGACAAAAATGCGATCTGTGGTGATTATACACATAAATACATCTGTATAATTATAGAGCTTGGAAAATATTCTCAAAACATATTTTCGGGTACTCACCTCATGGGCCTGGCTGTTTCTTGCCATGCTAACGACATGAATAGCTCGTTTTTCCTAAAGGAAATTCACTAATAGATGAAGATAGAAATAACTAAAATAAAGCGAGGAACCCATACAGCTAATAATAATAATATATATAAAGACAAAATAATAAGCGAGAAATAAGCAAGGAAAATCTGTTTTAAACACCCTGCATTTCTATCTTGTTTCAAGCCAGAAGTAAAATTGACGTTTTGTTTCCTAACTTTAGTTAGAGTTTCCTATTGAGAGTTAAAGTTTCCAGCTTTAAGTCGGAGCTTCTAACTTTTTAATTGGCGTTCCAACTGTAAATGTGACGTCTACAGCCAGAAGATTAAAAGTCCTACTAAACCAAAAGGCTGAAGACTCCAAACTAAATTTTGAAACAGGCTAATTTTACTATTTGAAACTAATTATTGTGAAACCTTTTTGTTTGTATGCGTACGATGTGAACAGAGTAGCACTTTGCAGCAGGTAAGAGTAACGAGGTACTCCAGGCTTGCTACTTAGTCGTTTATCTGTTTAGGCGGCACGACTCTCTTGTAATTGGCTGAAATTCTCCGTTTTTGTGTGCGTGACTCACTCACGCCGACTCCCCAAGCGATCTACGGAAAAGGGAATATTCAAAGAGACCAAGACCAAATTTGTACCTTGTAATGGTCTTGAATAGATAAGTGGCCGTACCCAAACACGATGTACGTTTTTATTTTTACATCGAAACAAGCTGATTAAAGGATGCCTATGCAATGAGTTGGAATGCTCGTCGTTGTTGAATCAGAAGGGGAACATTTGAATATGGTCATGTTTTTCATTAAGTTCACAACTAAATGGACAATCCTTTTTCCTCTGTAAAACTCACTGAGCTCTTCTTGAAAACTGGTACAAAAGTGTAGATACTGAAGCTATGTTCAGCTTAGCGTTCATATTCAATTATCTTGTTCATAGTACGACGTGGCTTTTGATAACATTATTCTAAAACCAATTAACCTTACCAACAGCAACACGAACACACATTAGGCATTGCGTTAGGTATTTAGACCTGGTATGCTACTTTAATCTCGTAGCATATAGTTCCAATTGGTTTGTTTTAAATTGGGCAAAAAAGTGTTTTAAGTTGGTTTTATTAAAAAAAAGACGTGCAGCTTATTGACTTTTCACTCAAAAATAACTTAAAAATAATAAAAAGGTTAGGCTTTTTACACGGTTTTATTGTTTTTCTGGATAAAAACAATTGTTTCATTTAGAGGTCATAATAAACGGTTCATACTTTCTTGTCAACTACCAAACATAATAAACATTAGAACAAAATCAAGTAAGTGAGTTTGAACCTAGTTCTTCCGGTTCACACCGACTCAAAACATCACAATAATTATCGTGAGATATTTCAGTCTTGCTGTAGTACCATCTTCAGTCACTGATTGGTTGAAACTGGTCACTGAAAACAGTCTCTGTTTCAGCCAATCAGTGCCTGAAAATGTTACTCCACAGCCTGACCGAAATATCTCGTGCGAATTATTATGATGTTTTATCGTAGTATCAACCTGAAGAACTAGACTATAGCTGTGACATCTGCCGCGATAGCCTAAGAGTTAAGTTTAAAACGTTTAATCAATTTGGACATCGACTACAAGCACGTAGTGTACTCACCACATTTCTAGAGTCACCCAGGCGATGTCCATAATAAAAGACGTGTGCAAAACCCCGCCTACACACATTACCAGTGGTTATTCTACATCTGTGCACTTGGAGAATCATACGTTGATGACATTGTCGGCCAAATTTGCTCGTCATTCTCTTGAGTACAATCAACAACTGGTCACTAATGAACTCAACATCTAACAAGCTTATTATTCTATCGGGCCAGATTATTGCACCATATTAGGGACGTAATGACAGGCAAGCGAAGAAGTGAGGAGTCGAATAAGGAGCGCCAAAAGGTCCACATTTATCACGCAAGGCGCGACAGCCTGGCTCTGATTTGGTCGGAGTCTATAGCAACTGACCTTCGACGTGTAAGTTGAGATCGTATCGCTGATGTAGTCAGCGGGATTGACTGCTTTGGTTTGTCATAAGAACATTACATAAAAAAATTAAAAGGCTTCTTACTGTAGAAGAGTAAGTGATACCATGGACTCAAAACTAACTTTGAAATGTTAGCAGGACCTTGGATTTTTATTTAAATTGACATAATGTTTAACAACAAGACTGAATATAAATGGTTGGATGACGTATTACAGTTTCCATTAGTATTAAGTTTCATACCAATGCCCAAAGATTCAGCTATGAGCTGTCTTGTGCAGATTAAATAGCAGGAGCTCTGATCTGCAACTAGTTAGACGCTGAGAGCACCAGCCACAGGAGCTGTTGAGTTTATACTAATTGACGTAGATCCAGTCAAGCCTCAGTTAAGCTACGAGTTGTCTTGTCGTGGGCTGCAGACTAGATATCAACAGCTCTGATCTGCAACTTGTTAGACGCTGAGAGCACCAGCCACAGAAGCTGTTGAGTTTATACTAATTGACGCAGATCCAGTCAAGCCTCAGTTAAGCTACGAGTTGTCTTGTCGTGGGCTGCAGACTAGATATCAACAGCTCTGATCTGCATCTTGTTAGACGTTGAGAGCACCAGCCACAAGAGCTGTTGAGTTTATACTAATTGACGCAGATCCAGTCAAGCCTCAGTTAAGCTACGAGTTGTCTTGTCGTGGGCTGCAGACTAGATATCAACAGCTCTGATCTGCACCTTGTTAGACGCTGAGAGCACCAGCCACTGTGGCAGTTATGTGCCATGAACTCGTCTGTGTTATAAAATGTTTCTGCGGCCAAACTTTTTTCAAACGGTCTTTTTGCAACCTAGAGCTCCTGAGCACTTTTGATCAGATTTGGCAACTTGTTGACGAGTTGACTCCTACCTGAGAAAGTAGGTAAACGTTCATTAACTGCCGTTCTGTGTCTCCCAGTTCAGTTTTCCCTGCCTCTAGTTCATAAGAGTGAATGTCACTTTCTCTTACGAGACCGAATTTTGACTTGAAAAAGACATGTTTCTAAAATAGAGGCAAAGGTAGTGTCAACAATTTCAATTTTTTTGAATGCTGGCCTAGACTCTCATTGCAATTTTGCAATGGTTCGGACTACTTTTTTTTTTAGCGGAGAATGAAAACCCTGGCAAGAACTTGATTTTGAGCATCCACCCACAAGCCAATCCGTGGGATAGATGTGGGCAGTTACTCCAGTGTACGCCGTCATCAGTACCTGAATTGGGCAGTATTCGACAGTTGCCTCAAAACATAAATGCCTGAGGAGCTAATTTTTGAACAAGACACTGTCTACATGGCATTCCCAGGTCAACCCTCGGTCAAGGTGTATCCCAAGACGGCTAAGTAGACCTCTTCGATCTCAGTATCGTCCAGCATTACTGTTGGATTACTATCTGAGACCGTCTGTCGCAGAGCAAATTGAATAAGAAGTTGATTTTGTTGGATTTGTTTTGAGATTGAGCTCGTTGAAATGCTGAGTGAACTGTTAGCTCAATAAATGAAAAATTTTCAATTGTTGGTTTTGAGAACGCTTTGAAACAGAGAGTCGTGTCATCTGCGTACTGGACAAGCTGTCCGTTCTGTACCGATGAACCAACGTCGTTGACATAAATCAGAAAGAGAAGCGGGCTGGTATGCAGCGTGGTTCAGCCACTCTCCCCGATTTAACGTCAGATATTCCTACGAACTGTGATCTATTACTGAGGTGATTCAACCACTTGAGTGTCACTCTCGTATCCCGTAATATTCGAGTTTTGAACCAAGGTGACATGATCGCACAGTCAAACGCTTTTGACAAGTCGAGGAATACACTGAGTGTAGTTTCTCGACTTTCGATAATTCTACTATCATCTCAACTAGACGGACGACTGCGTCTATGTAGATTTTCACTTTGAAACCAAATTGGTTTGATGATAGTAGTTTGTGTTTTCAAATTCGCGATTCTGATTAAAACACCTTCTCAAAATTTTGCTAAAGGTTGGCAAGATTGAAATCAGGCAGTAATTTTTGAGTTAAAATGGGTCACCCTTTTTAAAACTGGAATGACTTTCGCGATTTTAAGAGAGGAGGAACTGTTCCACAGCGAAAAGAGAGATTGATCAAGTGTTCAAGTGGCTTCAACACATGCTTTGAGCACTGTTTTATGAGCACGTTGACACATGACTTGAGATCGTTTGTTTTCTTGAAGAGAATCTCTTATCACTGCAGCAATTCCTCCTCTGTGACTGAGTCAAGCCGTGAGGCTGCAGACTCGGTATTAATGAAACGGGCTGGTTCTTGGCCCGACTAAGGCTATGATCAGCACCGACCGGGAAAAAAATTTGTTGAATTCTTCAGCGACTCTTTGAGGGTCGCTGAGTTGTTCACTGCCTGCGTTGAGTTTGATCTGTTTGCCTGTTTGTTGGGTTTTATTGTTTATTAGACGTACGTGCTTTTGACACGTTTTTTTGACGTGAGTAGTGCTTTTGAACATCGTAAGCTCGCAGCAGCTTTGATGACTTTCTATAGACACGTCTACAGTTTTGAAAAAAAAATTTAAACTCTAAATTTGATGTGTGCTTTTTTTTAATTTTTTGAGTAAAACAATCTCTCTCTCGAAATTAGAATACAGCAGTGAAAATCCATTTGCACTGTTTATTTTTCGGTTTTTTGTTGCTTTTGTTTTAGCTGAGACATCCCACGTCTATATGGAATTTAAAGGTCTGTTCGAATATTTGAAACTGTTCATCACGGATCTCCAAAATTTAGCTCCATTTCTTCTTTTTGCAAGCAATTGGTTGATATTTGCGATGTTTGTCAGCCTTATATATCTCTAACTGTGTTTGTGTTGATTGAATCCCGTATGGGCTCATGACCACCAATCATCTGCTGGCCATGAGTGGTCTGAAATTCTAATGTTGATCACAGTCACCTTGATTACATCAGTCTGGTTGGTGACAAGTTGTCAATGGCAGTTGCTGAGTGGTCGGTACCCTGTTGGCGAGTTCACCGACCGACAAGGCAAACGACTTAAGCAAGTCATCAAACAGTTTTGCCATTGGGTTACTGACATCCTAAAACGTCGAGTGAAGTCCCCATTATATTAAACTGAGGTGACCGTTCCTTGACAGGTCCAGACAACAATTGCTCAAATTTTGTGAAAAATCCATTGTTCCCGCTGGGAATCTGTCAGTCCGATGACTGTAGATTTGTTAGGGACGTTTGAAGTTTCACCGGAGTTCACCTCAAAGTGCTTGTCTGTGGAATAACTGAGACTAAAGGGGTGTACGGTGTTCTGTTTTTGAAAAAAATTGCTACTCCTCCTCCTTTGGTGGACATGCGGCAATGGGGCTGTAGTTTATACTAATTGACGCAGATCCAGTCAAGCCTCAGTTAGGCTACGAGTTGCCTTGTCGTGGGCTGCAGACTAGATATCAACAGCTCTGATCTGCACCTTGTTAGACGCTGAGAGCACCAGCCACAGAAGCTGTTGAGTTTATACTAATTGACCAGATCCAGTCAAGCCTCAGTTAAGCTACGAGTTGTCTTGTCGTGGGCTGCAGACTAGATATCACCAGCTCTGATCTGCACCTTGTTAGACGCTGAGAGCACCAGCCACAGGAGCTGTTGAGTTTATACTAATTGACGCAGATCTAGTCAAGCATCAGTTAAGCTACGAGTTGTCTTGTCGTGGGCTGCAGACTAGATATCAACAGCTCTGATCTGCACCTTGTTAGACGCTGAGAGCACCAGCCACAGAAGCTGTTGAGTTTATACTAATTGACGCAGATCCAGTCAAGTCTGTTGCCATTGAATGGTGATTTGTAACGAGCAACGCAGCCGTTCTGTCCATTCATACTTCGAATACGTCGTGGTTTGAATGGAAACAAAGATACGTACGTTCTCTCATTCACCTCCAATTTACTAGTTACAAATCCATGCAGAATAATTAACAACAAAAAGTTTAGAATCAATGGTATGAAACATGACTCAAACTTGTTGTATTTACGTAACTAGCGTCTATTGAATATTTAACATAATGGTGTAAAAAGTACTTCCTCTTGTCTTACCCTTACTTTTCATCTGCAGTAACTATTTATACCATTACTCCTAAATCTTTATTTAAGTGTTGATTATATTAACTTTACCGGATTCAAAGCTGTGTTTGTAAAGCTTGCCTTAGGCTATGGTTTCCTAGAAAGCAGTGACCGCTACATTACGGCCGTACTATGACGGTGAGTTTTGTTTTCAATACAATCAGATGAGAGTGGTTTCCTAGAAAACCGTGGACGTAAAGTAGCGGTGAAAACTAGTTAAGGTTATTCTCACCAGGTGACACATTTTGTTTTGTAAACAAAAGACTAGCTTGTCCATTACTACATACGTAACTAAACTTTGTCAACTAAAAAAACAACATGTGAAAAGCTGTTTTTGTCTACATCTGTTTAAATATTGTGTTACGTCCACCGTCACCGTTACGTTTTTCTAGGAAACCATAGCTTAAAGCTTGATTAAATTGCCGGGGTATAATAACTGTTCGAAACTTTTAACGAAGATTAGTTTACAAAGGGCCAGTTTGAAAGTCAAAAGGATCACATGGTCTAGCAGATTTATGTTGCTCATGTTAGTGCAGAAGAAGTGATTTGTTTTTAAGAAGAAAACTGACTCTGAGATAATTTTTCTTACTCTACCGTACTTTAGATAAAAGTGAGCTATACTTGAGAGTACGGTTTATGAAGTTCAAATTGCGTAAAGCTATGGACAATCAAAACATATCCAAATGTGTTCGATAGAGAGAATTTTAATAACGGTTAAATAACTACAACTTTATTTCCTCCGTGTTTTGATATATTTTTATATTTTATTGTTCTTCAACAGCTGTTTGTATCGATGATTTTTTGTACATCTTAGTTTAGAACATAGTGCACAATAATAAAACAAAATGAAATATTCAAGTTATTTAACCACTACATAATGACGTATATCCCAAACCAAACCAGTAAAAAGCTTAAGAAAACCAACACAAATGTATTCCCTAAACTTTAAAATAAATTAGGCTTAAAAAAACTAGTTTACGAAAATTATAGAAAACCCCGGCCCTCATAATCTCAAGTCTTTATATAAACCTTAACAGAATGGCTTCACTATTGGCAATCAATGAGTTCAAATCTAGGGTGTGAAACCGTGACGTTTAGTGGATTTGTAAGATTTCAGTGGCTTCTGTTTCGGGATACCAGCTGAATCCTCTCAGGTGCTGACACCAAGTTAAACTTAGTGGTTCAGATTTACTAACTACATTGGTAAAATGAAGAAGCTTCACCAACCCTTTGGGATGAAAGAACTGACTTACTTTGTTCTTTGTTCCTAAATCTTTTGAGGTTAAGACTAAAGCATAGCTAAAGTTTCTCATTTCTCAAAGAGTTATTGCATTATCTTTAGATATGGCTGCGCTCGTACAAACAATGACTAAGTTTGCCGTCCCCAAAATAATGCACTACGTTATTTAGGATAATTGAATTTCAGAAACCGTTGTCGTGAGACTCCTTACAAGTTTTTACATTTTTTTCTGTCCTGGACTGCTGATTCAAATGCTTTATTTGGAGGACACTAATATACACGAGTACGACTCAAGAATTAGGAAACATTTGCGTGTTGAACAATGTAGAAAGAAATTATTCCGAAAACTTCCTTCTCCAGCTGGTATACAAATATTGAACTAATTACCAGCTCATTGAAGCGACATTTAGTGTCCCTCGCCTTTTGAAGTCACTGAGCATTTTAATACGCTATGTTATTAATAATTATAACAATCGTTCATATATAAATGGTTTGAATACATATTCTAACGTGAATTGATGATTTTTTTAGAGAGGAATGAATGTGTGTATTAATGACTTGTACTTGCATACGTGTAAATGTAATATATCATTTAATTTGTTGTTATTTGCTTTACCTTTGCACCACGTTATGTACAATGCAAATAGAATCTTTATAATTATAGACAAGCCAACTGTTCTCTGTGTAGTCTGTTCTATCAAAAGTAAAAACTACGTTGAAAATATTATAGCGTAAACCTGTGTATCGTTTCAGAATAATCCCACTAAAATGCCACGTCTGATACTTTCGGTGCCTCGGCTGATGAACATACGAAAGGTGTAAGATAAGAAATTAATATTTCGAAAATTGAATCTGATGCAATTTATGGGTTCGATGATTGATTCAAGCTCGATTGCTTTTCCGTCCAGCTCATCAATATTCAACCGATTTGATGAAGCGTTCGGCAATTGATGACAGTGAGCTGGGAAAATCTTTTAAACCCGAAACTAAAACGTTTTCATTTTAAACCGATCATTGGTAACATAAAAATGAAATTAAAGTGATTATTTAAATATTGAAGCACATAATATCGGTATTGCCAGTTTCAATTACTTTTTTATTTAAAGTTTGAATAATGTTCACTACAAATTTAGAATGGAAAAGAATCTCTCCAAATATATTGCGCCAAATTGACACAAATAAAACGAACATACAAATTTGGGGTAAAAGATCAACAATGTACTAAACAACTTAAAATTAATAAAAAGTAAAAGACTTATTTTGTTGAATCTTAGTGCAAACGGATTGATATTATTCGTAAGCATTGGTTAGATACATCTGTCAATAATGATTTTTTTAAATTGTTTAAAATTGTTTATAGTTGTATCGTTAACAAACGTAGCTAACTATCTATGAATAAAATACTAATGTACTCGTAGTTAAATAAAAATTAATATCTGAAAGTTACATTGCTAATGCACTAGCAGGAAGAGAGTGATTGTGTAAAAGAGCAGGTTTGTCCTCACTGAACAGGACCACGCTGCCAGTCTGTGATTGGAGGAAACAATGGCCATTGTGCTGAGTAGTCTGAGACGTGGAAAAGCTCAACACCATTGAGAAACAATTAAACCATCAACACACACTACATTCTGAAAATAACGACAGCAGACGTGGACCTTTTGAACTTATTACATGCATAATTACAAAAAATGCTGTGTCAACGTCTTCTACACATAAAGTAAATAACATAAGCGGGAGTTGGTGGTAGCAAAGATTGGTATGTTATGGTAGGTAGATTGCGCATAGATGTCACATGCCTAAGGCAGGAAAATCAACATAGTTCGGCAGCCCAAGCACAGATACCACTGCGAGGGAATTCTTCAAGAGCCACTGGCGCACCTGCAAGTGTTGTTATTTTTTAAAAATCGCACGATTTGTCACATTCAAGTAATTGACATTGGACAAAATCGAGCATGTCGAGCCGAGGGGAAGAAAGACGATAAGAGAGGGCAGCGCTCTGTGCTCGGGCTGCCACAACATAGTGGCATAGTTTTCCAGCCTCAGCTTTGTGGCACCCATGCCCAATTTATCTACCATAACATTATCTTTAGTGGTAGCCACGTAGGTGTTCTGAGTTGAATAAAATATCCAGCCCGCATGAGCTATTAACCTGCCGTGTGGGCGAAGCGTTTAATCGCGCAGCCCGCAGCTAGAGCGCCGGCCAAGTAATTGCCTGTTAATTTTATGTATTACACGTCACCACCAGTGAATGAGTTGAAAGGGACTGTCTTTTAAATCTGCCTAAACCAGGTTTATTGCGTGATTCATGAAAGTAATATAAAAAAAGGTAAATGTAAAGTTTGTCTTGTTTAACGAGGCGATGTTAGGACTACAAAGTCCTATCTACCACTCAACCTCGGCCTTTACCTAGCTTTACCATATAGTCACTTTACAAAAATTAATGTAAGTGGTGACTTCGGGCATCAAACCCGCGCGAGTGGAGGGATCAGCTCCGGAGTCGCGCACGATTCCAACCCGCCACGGGTTCGCTAATATACGGGGTTATAGTTAAAAAACACAAGAAAATTATGCAAGTTTATCTAAATAGTGGAAGAAGATTTAAATGGAAATTTAGAAGCAGTAGAGGGAAGAAATGATTGAACAAATTATGATTAAATGTCATGGACAGTTGTTGAAAAGGACTAACGAACTCTTAATTAGAAAGATACTTTTTTAATTAAAACAAGAAAAGAGTTCGCGGAGGCTCTACTAAAGTTCGAAAGTTATTTATTTACCTTAAATAAATGGTATGCCCTTTGGGTGTTCACTTTTTTCTTTTAATCTACGTATACACTACAGTTTAATGTAACGTGTTAAGTTAATATGTTTGATACCATTAAATAATTAACACAACAAAACAAAATGAGAAAAAATCATATGTTTTCCATAGCAATTGGTCTGATCCCGAAATCTTCGTGTTCTTTTTGTACACTAAAAATACTACAAACGTCCATAATAGATTAAAACCTCAAATACTCAACCATCGTAAAAGAAAACTCAAAAATCAAACAAAAAAGGTTGATGAAAAATAACTAAGTGGGTTTGGACTGAACAAGTATGATTATTTTGGTTTTATGTTTTCTCAGAGGCAATTCTTTAAATTCTCTAAATTATTTTCAATTACCTTCTTAAATAGTCAGCTCTGAAAATTTAACTGCAGAATGAAATTTTACTGTACACGATTCTTTCTTACTTAATATAAACGGGTTTACAATATACGTACGTTAATATCACCAATCCTTCAATCACTATGACCTTCAAAGTTCTAATTTCGACATATTATATCAGACTTTTTCATGAGTTACAATTAGTGATTTATAAACAAATTAACAAATTGATACAATCAACTCGTCAGTAAAAGTAACTTTATTCTCTGTATAGTCAACCAAGCCTTCTACATTAAGTTCGCTCTTGACTATTTGCAATGTGCAGCTTTGTGAAAGGAAGCTCACAAAGTGCTGCTGATACCTATGAAGGCTATTGAGTGTGCAGCCCAATCCATCATCTAACTGCCATGTATCGACAAGCAGAACTTGGTCAGATTATGTCTGTTTGTCTACTGAGCAGTGTGTAGTCATTTGTGGACAGGTCCTTTACCTTTAGATTCCTCACTTAGTTTATCACATAGTTTATAACATAGGCCCCTGAGGTCGAAATACTCTAACAGTCGTTTTCTATTGTTTTTAGCGACCAAAAAGAACACAATGTTTTCTGAATTGGCTGTCCATAGACAGATATTTTGTGTTCTCTGTTATAGTTGGCTAGTCTGATACAAGTTTGTGATTGGTCGTCCGCTGCTCCCAGCCAGTCAGTCGGTGGTCAGCTGTCACTGTCCTTGGTCGTGATTGGGTTTCTAATGGCTTTTTCTAATTTCTAAACGCTTTTGTTTAGGTTTTAATGTTTTCTAGGCTTGTTGTTTTGAAATTAAATAAGCTTAGGGAAAATCACACACAAACTCAAATGCACTGATTTTTAGGCTATATTTCATCCCCTAATGTTTTAGGAATTTTGTGTTAGGCCATTTTCACCAAAGACGGGAACAGGTTCCAAATTCCGAAATGTTCTTCAAAATTTCGTTACGTTGGGAAACGTCCATAATAATATTTAAACCTCAGATACTCTACCATAGTTAACGACAAACATACCACACAATAACAATTGTGTTTCAATTCACCATTACCTCTTTTGATGCAATGTTCGATTTTTGAGATTATAATATTATATCTCGCAGGGCCTCCATACCCCCATTTACCTAGTTCCTTGGTACTTCCTTGGTCCACCCCATAGGCTTCTCGATGTAACGGACATCAGGTTCAATTCACGGGGATATTGGGGACGCCATCCTGGAATTGGCCGCTACCCTAGGTGCCTGCACTATTGATAGACGTCTATTCACCGCAAGAGCGAAAACGATTTTGACCTAATTCATAGCGGCTCGTGTTTTCTAGTCTTCTCTACGGACGTCTCGAAACAGCCGCCATTTTACACGTTTCAGAAAACTCTACCGGCTTATATATACTCCTCCTCAGGGGCCTGAGTCAGCCAGTTCCGGACTGTGAGTGAATGTGAACGAATTGGGCCGTGTTTCTCTTGTGAACACGGAGAGTTCAGTGCTAAGTCTGTGTAAAAGGTCCGCGTACCTTGTGAACGTGTAAGTGCTGTTTGAACATACAGGGCCACATCTCTAGTGCGTGAACAGTGTAATCGTCGAGGCATCGTCACACGTCGTACAATTTACCACTGAAGGGTGCTACGAGGACACGTGAGTGAACGGAATTCGCGCATGTGAATAGACTGTAATAGACTGTAAATAGTGAAATAAGGAACTGCATATAGTTTAATAGTTTGTAGCCATTGTGTGAATAATTAATTGTATTTAACATTAGTATAATTATAATTAGAGTGTAAATATATAGTGAATGAACAAATACTTACGCCTTATTCGTAACCTGTGAAAAACAGTACATCGATACGGTTCCCCTTGTCAAGTATCCTCAGGACAGATGTCCTCTTCCTGCTCATCCTTCACAACATGGGAGGTATACACAACAAATGAGCTCGTGTGTAAATAAGCAAGTTTCGTGTGCAGCCACTAGTCAGTATATCACCCATGGGCTTGGTCCTACCGGCTAATTTAATCTTCTGATTATTATTTATATCCGCCATTATTTTCGCCTCCGTTCCTAAGTGTTTCACTGACCTTTTGCAGCTGTTTAGAAAGTTTGATGTTTATAGTCTTCAAAATTTATCGCCCGTAGGAATTCTCTACTATTATGGCTACTTGCCAATTAGTTTTTATTGAGTTGAAAATATTTGAAAATAATTGATAGTAAAAGTTTTACAAGTTAAGTTACGTAGGTATAGTTTTTACCCAGATATTAATAAGTGGGTTGACAAGAACATGATCAACGAATTTTGACAGTATAATTATAGTACCTTGACATTTATAGAAATTTTAATATTGGCTTTACAAGTGTGTCTAAAATCAGCTGGTCTATGGTTATGCTGCATTTGTGCAATTTATGTTGTTATGTAGTTAGATTGGAATGGTTAGGTAAAATACAAAGTCTTTCTACAAGACGTGTTTAGCTGTTTTTTAATCATTTTAGTATCAGCCTTTCAATTTCTAATGCTTAGTTTTAAAAGTAATGACTAGTTGTTAAAACATATATGTACAAATAATATTTTAATTTATATTAAAGGTTAGCGTGGTAAAGAATTACTCTGAAATAGTTGATCAAAGTGTTATTAAGTCAAAATATCAAAAGTGAAACTTTGTCGGTTAAACACGTAATGGAACTATTGCTATATATACACCATAAACTAGCATAATATAAGATCATATTTGAAAAACTGATCGTACGTCATGTTTGTTTGTAACGTTATGGACATGTAAACAAACCATTTCATGCATTGTCCATGGGAAGAAAGAAGACACCTTTTCCACAACTAAGTTGTTAATTCAATATATTTTTTAAGATTAATAAATTATAATAATCTTTATATTTGATTACACCTCAGCCTTAGGCCTCGGTCTATGAGCAGTCAGAATTGTCAATTGACCTAAATCGACACTTTCAAGAACATTTCAAATCTTGAACTTCCTTCTTTCCTGCGGTTAGCGATTCTCTTAATCTTCATGTTGTAACGATACTTGACACGAACGTTGATCACTTCCTTTTAAGGTGTTAAATGATCTCTTATCTGGCTTCAGCTTGAGTCATGCCCGACCCAGGCGACTGCGCTTTAGCTTATATGAAATACTGCCTGATATAGAGTTCGTAAGACAAGTTGATGCATGTAATTGTGTTCACTATTTGAAGAAAAATGCAAGATATCATTTCACATTTGTAACTCTACTTATAGGTGTCTTGAACATGATATATTTAGTAACACGGAATACGCTGTATTTTATAAGGTTCACTAGTTCTTTGTGGGACGCCTAACAATCAAAATAAACAATCACATTGATAGATCTTATCAACTTAAGTAGACGTTTCACTATTTGAGATATCACTATTTGAGATGCCGACCACTATCATGAGGGTATTTTAAGGCAAATATTTGGTAAAGGATCAGTGTGATGAGTGGAAGTAATGACTTATGAGGTGTAGTCTTGTTACAAAACAAAAGGATACAAGGTCTTTAGGTGCGAAAAAAGGATTCAATGTCAATATGATCAGACAAGTAGTGATTTTATCCTGAACCATTTCCTAATCTGGTTTCCCTAGATGACGAACTTGGGTTTATGAGGTTTGAAAACCTTGTCTACCTAAGATAACCTTGTGTTATACACATGCACAGAAGGCCTAACGAACTTGTTATCTCAACAATATGGTGTGAGATATATGTGGAGGCTGCTCAGCTCAATCGATACTTGAGTGTCAAGGAAGACACACAGTTTTAATCAAGGAACAAACAATAGCGAGGCCTTGTTGTGGTACAGCAGGGTGTCTAGAGATGAGTTAGGTTTTATTGAATCATTGTCACCATCTCAGCACGATCCCCTCATCATCTTCCCCTGACCCGTCTTTCTTATCATTGAACAGCACCGTGAAGTTGTCGGGCCAGTAGAAATCGTGGAGCTTTTGGACGATGGCGTGTTGGGAGGGGGACTATCCACTATTACCTTTGGCCTGGCGTTAGCCTTGACGAGACCTAGTATAAGAGTCTGTAGGATACCTATTACACGATCACAATTCTTTGTAAAAGTTTTTCAAAAAACAGCTTTGACAACGTTAGCTTATATTAATGTGGATCCGTGGCGGATTGGTATCGCGCGCGACTCCGGGGCTCATCACTCCGTTGGTGCGGGTTCGATCCCCGCAGTCACCACTTACAATTTGTAATGTGATTACACGATGACGCTAGGTAAAGGTCGAGGTTGAGTGGTAGAGAGGACTTTGTAGTCCTAACTTCGCCTCGTTAAACAAGACAAACTTTACCTTATAAGGTCAATGGTCAAAATAATATGATAAATATCGAAGTTGTTGTAAAATGAGTTTAATAATAGTACATTAAGTTATATGAAGCAGCTGTGAACTTTTATAAAAGATCTTTGTCTAAGATATGTGTTAGTGTTGTAGAGTCTAATAGCAAAAACAGTCTAAACAAATAATTACTGTGGAAATGAATGGTTGATTACAAACTCGCTCGGGAGATCAAAGGCACTTAAATCTGCTTACAGCTGAGGTTTACGCACGGTTTTAATTCCAGCAAAATTCTCGTGTAGCTATAAGGTTTGCTGTATCGTTTGATTTTTTACATAGTTTTGATTTAGTCGTGCGTATAATACTGTTTTTATTTTGTGGGGGATTATTGAAGCTGTGGTGTGAAAGCTCTACCGCTCAAATTTTCACGGCTGAATTTCAACTCACACCCCTAAAAGCGAAAGTTCGAGGCGATCCGAATTCACACCCCGTGAACACTCACGAGGAAAGAAGTTGGTTGCGAAAAGTGTTCGGGTTGCCTTATCTGAAGCCGGAAGAAGTCCACGACGCCTACGTAGAGGACTTCTTCGACAATCTACCAGATAACCCAAAAATTAGAAAGTTTAGTGACTATTTATTTAGTGGAAACATAAATATGTTAACCGTAAATATGGAAACCGTTGCTTTGTTCCATTTGGGCATCCTTTAACAGAGACAGTGTAACAACAAATCCATGCGAATCTTTCCACGCACACTTTGGAAAAAGGTTTACCAAGCACACCCCGATGTTTTTACCTTTGTCAGAGAACTGATCAGTAATCAAACATTTGTTTACATTAAGATATAGTCTCTAAATGAACCCCCCAGGAAAACCGGAGGTAAAGCCCACCGACGTGCTCTAGACGAATTTAGTGTTGCCAAGAGTGAACATCTTAGTAAGAAAATATCAAGAAAGGAATATGTAGCTAAAGTTAGCAAAAGGTTCACGAAACTGTGAGATGCACATGTACAATTAATAAATACAATTCTGTAAATACAAAAGGTTTAATATTTATTTTCTTATTTCATTAACCCCAATGTTTGTAGAATTTTTATTGCATCGGGTCTTCAACAAAAGTATGATTGAAACATAAAACACCCTTTGGTAATAAAGTGTGTTTATTCTAAAGCACTTTTTACTATGGGTGTTTAATGTTTGCAATGTATATTTATCAACTTTGAAATTGCTTGATTGGCCAAAATAAATAAAAACGCGTTTTATTTCAGAACTACTTTGTTTTTAAAATTTGACAATAATTGTTTTTGATCAAGTTTTCTACTTAAGTTTTGGAATTTTAATGACAATTAAATACAATGTACCTAATTGTACAATATGCCGTTTGTCAAAGATGTAGCGATGCGTACTGTAATTGCTCATCCATGTTCACGGGACGTGAATTCGGACCACCTCGAACTTTCTCTTTTAGGGGTGTGAGTTGGAATCCACCCAATTGTCACAGTTTACAGTGAATAAGAAAACATTTGCGTTTGGCACGTGAATAAGCGCGCTTTACGCTTCGTGTGTTCCGGTCTTCCTCTACGTGACACGGCCGAGAAACGTGACTGAGGCGAAACTTAGTTAATCACTTTCCCTCTGGATTATTTACCTTTTAATCGGTTCACGTTTTAGAAAGGTAATGTCTGATTTGTGCGTCGTGATGGCTTCTTCGGAGAGGAATGGCTAAATAGAGGTTTTACGGTTGAAATATGATACGCCTTTTCCTTTAGTAACGGCATACAGCTTATGGCTAAGGTGGATTTGAAAACTGATTTACGAAAAAAACCCATTCGTTAATTAGTTTTTAAACGTTGCTGATGCACATTATTCATTGCAATCTTCAGGTGATTTAGAATTTTTGATGAAAAAGGAAGCTAGCAAGAAAGGAATCACAGGAAGAAACCGGAAATGAATAAGCAAAGTTTTCGACGAAAAGAGGTAAAACTAGCGAGAGAGTGAGATGTGTCAAACTGTGTAAGTGATTCTAAACACATCAGTCAAAGTGTGATAAATAATGTATGTTCACACTTCGCGATTCCAGGAACACTGGCGCTTCCATGCGGCAACTTGAGAAGCTAACTGATTGGCGATAATTTAGGAGACAGTTTTGCTTCAAGCTTTTGTGGCTTTCTCTGAATTTTGCCTAGAAAACGTGTCTTTTAACTAATTAATTATTGTTTTGAATAGTATTTTGAATAATAGTTTGAGCCTTTTATCTTTTATTCTTACAAATTATCAATTAATTACTCGTCAGCAATAATTAAATTCTTCATTTACAACGAACTGTGAAAAAAGGTTTGAACTGATTGTTCGTTCTTTCAAGGGTTGAACGAAAAATGTTCATATGTTTAACTTAAAACAGCATGAACATTACTGATTATCATGCATGCTGTTGCAATATTATAATACTATATTTTTTAGTAATAGAAATTATGTTTCTTTCCTCATGTATTCTATCCCAGATATTTACACTCCCCCACTTAAGATATATTTATTGTGACATCGTACCAACCTACAAAAGAATAGGTTTGCTTTAAATTGTGCTTAAATCTACACAAAACACTTCAATTTGTGTAGATAGAAGAAAAAGATATGGGAAAAAACAAACATAATTATGTTTAATTTTGTCTTCATTAACTGTGGGAAATTGTATAAATATCTCCTAGTACTCGTATGAGAATGATCAACGTATTTTGTAAGTAATGGTACCATTTAACTGCTGAGGACGGCAAACAACCTCTTCAAATTACACGTGTGCAAATAGTAGGTTTTCAGCCCAAGGTGCCGCAGCTCTGGGTAAACTCAAACTGCTGAACCTGAGTTGGTAGCCAGAGGTTGATTGTAGTTACTCAGACCCCCGCTAGGCAGTTCCACTGTTCTTCGCATATCTTTCTACATGCAACCACTAGCGTAAAACGATTATCACAATAGCAGGTTTTCCAAAAGTGCTGGTAGACCACTATAAAATAGTTTATAAGTGACAGCTACTGTATTACACGCTTATAACCTTACTTTAATACATTCAAAGAGGAAAAGCCTGTTAGAAACTCTCATATCACAACACACATTGTTCGAATGACAAGTTCAATGCTACGTTGGTGTTGTTGTTGATTGGGCCATTGAACACAGCCGTCAGCGCTCCTGGCGGAGTGTCGCAACAACACACAATGCTTGTCAGGAGGATTGACTGCTAGAATTGATTACGTTCCCCTTCGTGACTCGACCTAATGTTCCTTTTGACACTTCATAGTAATTCGTCTGTGCCGTAGTTCTCAGTATATTAATTCACCGGGTTGCTGGCTTAGTTTTGAGTTACAATTTGAGAAATCGTGAAGTTACTTGGGTTGAGAATAATAATATTACACCAAAGAAATGTGTAATATGTATATGCCATTTAACTCTCTAGCGTTATTTGAAAGAATGAGAAATGGTGGTACCTTTTAACTGGAGTAGAACCTAGGGAAAACAAAAAACATCTTCACGATTATCTTCTTTAGATGAATTCTTGAGGTTCCTATTGACTTACTTAGGTATATAGGGGATAGAAGGAGAAAAATAAATTGTTGCCTTTTCTTTCCTTCTATTTTCTATATTCCTGATTATCTTCTTTTATATAATATGGTTAAACTGCTCGTTGGCCATAACCTAATTGGTGCTGCTCTAATAATACGGGGTTTATTTGAGGCTTGAATCGTTATTTGATCTTGTCAAAGATAATGTCAACATATGAATGATTTAAAAGGATAGTTTTAAACAATAAACTGACGTTTTAAAGTTATTCTTAAGTTTTATTTTTTATTACCATTTTACGATTTTCTTTCTTTAATTGTCGCAAGTATATTTCGATCAAATGCCTGAGAACTAAACACAAATTCTACTTGCTGAGGTTCAAGTATTGTTACGGATGTTTTCCACCGTGTTTTGAGAAATACGATGTTTCGGGATCCCGTCTTCAGGTAAAAGTAACATCACGCAAAACATTAGGAAAAGAGCAAGCCTAAAAGTAATCAGCGTTACCAGCTAACCGTCACCAACTACTAATAAAAACACTAATTGTTTTCTCTTCCTCACTCAAAATCGATGGAAAACATCAGTAATAATATTTCAACTTCAGAAATTGTACCACCGTCAACAGCAAACATCAAACAAAGAATTTTATTCAAGTTTTCTAAGCACGAAAAGCCCATGATAAACCCAATACGTACAATTATGTATATTTCTGCAAAACAAACTTGACTCTGAATAAGTATTCTAGTACAGTAAGTCTTGTGGTGACTGGATTTACTACAGTGGTTGACAGCGTTGAGTTTAAGTAGAGAAGCCCTTCTGCAGCAGGAGGTATAAGCCTCAACTAATGGTGACATAAGAAATCAACCGATCTTACTTCTCTATTTCTGCAATAACTTTGGTTTCTAATACCAGTTTACAGCGTATAAAATCAGCGTGGGTATATCTCTAGCCTTTAGTACACTTCTATTCTTAGCAGTTTCGAGTAAATTTCTTTTTAATGTTTTTTTCTTTGTTTTTTTTAATTCAGCATAGCTAATTAGCAAATCTTTAAAGCTAAAACTGCTAAGAACGTGATGATTATTCCGCCAATTTTGCACTTGTGGTCAAAAGCTAAAGATAATCATAGCTCAACATGTCAAAAAATAACGAAACATATTTTAAAGTTTGAATCCAATTGGGTTTAAATCAAATGTATCATGGTTTCAACTGTGAACAGCCTGGAGCTATCACCAGTCTGCAGTCCCGACCGTGGCAATTCATTGGACAAGGTTTCATGGTTATTAAACTGAGGTTAATAGCTAACATTCGTCACGAGTTTTGCAAGACAAGTGCAATATTCCTGCATATGTTGTAACATTTGACATAAAATGTTTAATATACATAATAAATTGCTATCAGGAACTAAGGATGCCTTCTAGTTTCTTATAAATCCTGAGGTTATAATGTTATAACGGACGATTTCCATAGGTTTTAATAAAACAAAATAGACTAGCTCATTGTTTAACGTTTCGTGTCAAGCTTGAATACTTTTCGTCTGAAGATGGGATTAGATTTTAGATCCTAAATGTCGTATTCTGGTTCTTCTTGTAAAAAAAACTTGTAAACAACGTCTGAAATAGTATTTTAACCTCATAAATTCTACTATCCTCATAAATTGACTGGGACTCGTGGCGGGGTCCTATAATCCAGCTTCATGAAGGTCAGGTTTTGAGGATGATATAGGTCTAAAGTGGCTCAGATAGGCTCAGTGATCATCTGATGATACCCGCATCAACTCCCACCATCGTTTAGACATATCAGACCATCACCTGCGTGGTTCGGAAGTCACGTTAAGCCGTTGGTCCTTGTATTTCCATTGGTCATTGGGATATTAATTAATGACCCATTCTAAGGAAGAGCCGGCCTTAGTTTGTAACAAGACTACACCTCATCACTCATTACTACCACTCATCACACTCATTCCTCATTACATATTTGCCTAAAAAAACCTTCATGAGAGTGGTCGGCATCTCAAATAGTGATTTAGTGATTTATCACCAACAACCAGCCAGACAAATAAGAACACATAAAATTAATAATCTTTCGAACTTTGATCAACGAAGACGACAGTTAACCGCTTGAATTTCACCAGCTTCTACAGTCCAAAATCGCAAGAAGGCCTCTCGCCACTTCCATCAGCCTCACACATTGTTGCCTAAGTATCTTCTCTACGGGTGGCGACAGTAACAGTGTGGCGTGTGCGGCTGTCTCTATACGAGCCTTAATTTAAATACCGGTCGTGACCTTTTTGTTCCTTGAGCTCAAAGGTTAATCACCTTTATAGCAGTAAATTTGAAGAGATTATCACGCCGAACTTATCAAGTATTCGTGATGCATGGTGAAAGCTGATTAATTAATTAACGGTTTTCAAATAGGTATGTATTATAAGAAGCCTTAACCAGACCAAGCTCAAAAGAAAGTACCCATTCTAAGGAAGAGTCGGCCTTAGTTTGTAACAAGACTACACCTCATAACTCATTACTTCCACTCATCACACTCATCCTTCTCCACATATTTGCCTTAAAATACCCTCATGGGAGTGGTCGGCATCTCAAATAGTGATTTAGTGACGTATCATTGACAATTTTTTAAAGATTTATCGATTCTCTCACTTAAATGCTTTACAGTACGTAAAACAAACCTCAAACTTAAGAAAATACCTCCCTTGACTTTTGATTTCAGTTAAAGTGTGATATTTAAGCTAGTTAATAATTTGTGCAAGTTTCAATTGTGTCTTGTTATTGTCTTATCTATACAAAAAATGTTCATGACCTAAACTATTTCAACTGCACAGTGATCTTCCATCAAACCTAGATATATTGAATGCACTTACAGAATAACTAGCAAAGGTTACACCTCATACCCTAACAAAAAAAAGTACATATGCTGTTTAGAAATATGACTTAGAAACACATCACTAGAACATATGATGTTTAGTAACACACGTACTTAGAACGACACTTTTACAGCTTCACAAAATACGAGAGTTCAATGCCCATCAAAATAACTATTTCAAAAGAAAGAGGACTTAATACAAAATAAACACAACATTTAAAAACGAGTTTAATGACTTTGAAACAAAACAACGCGAATATAACTCTAACAATGGCAATATCTTACAAGCTACAGTCTTGGATGTCAGAGGAAGGCGACTCTGCCGAACCACCGGAGGAGGATGAAGAGGAACAAGAATGCGACTATGACAGCGACCAGGGCAGCCATGAAGCCGGTCAAGGACACGTCGTTGTCTGGAGGTTTGCAGTAGTTGAGCAGTCCTGCCTGGAACAGGAGGAGATATGAGTAAAACAAACATAATTAGGGAGGGGAGGAGGCATAATACACCGGGGGGTCTGGGTGTGCGAAATACTCCCAGAAAGGGAGGTCCGGGTGGCCTCTCTGGGGAAAAATTAAAACTAATTGCCCATGAAACAGGTCTTTGAGAATTCTGGAAGAATAATTTATCATATTTAAAGAATACTAATTGTCCATTATAATTTGATCAAACTAATTCAAACTTGTGGTTTATAATGAAGTGAACTGTAAAAATCTAACCTTTAGGAATTGATTTTTAATATTGGTGTTCTGTGTGATGATGCTATGTCGTGTTGATCTTAGAACTATAACCATAGACTAACGGACTCTATAAAATTAATTTTATATCTTTATATTATATTTATATATTATATATATTTTTATAAAATAGAGTCTAGTCTGTGCTATAACATTCTTAATCCTTAAGAACAAAATATCGGTTAGGCCTAAGTACCAAAAATTTAATTGTTAACATTTTTTCCTCAAATAGAATTTGTATGTACATTTTCTTTTATTGTAAAATATTTAAAAAATCTTTTCAAGAAGCCAGTGGGGAAGCCTACGACCTCCCTGCCTCCGGGTATGGGGGTATGGGCACCTATAAATCCTGCCCCACTCTATCTATTGTGGTCTTTAGTAGCTGCTTATGGTCTGGCAGTAGATGGAGCCAGGCCCAAACAAGGTATAGAGACAGTAAAGTTGTATCTACTCTTGATAAGAAATAAATGAATTTAGTTGGCTCTCTGCTTTTTACCTGGGTCGTGTAATAGGAACCGTTATAAAGTCCCTCATTAAAATCAACCAAAGCAGTGGTAGTCACTAATTTTCAGATTTCTAAAGTTGACGCCATAGAGGACCTTCGAAACACGCTGCATATTCGCAAGGATGACTCATACTCACCCATCCACCGTTGTGGGCTATCCAGACTGCCAAGTGATAGTGGAGCGCTTCTCCCATGGAATCCACCAGGGTGGGGAGGAACTCAGGGTGTCCCTGGCGTACACAGTCTGCTGCCAGGCCACCGGCCACCGCGTACAGGCTCACCACCTTGACAGTAAATATTGCTTTTGCAGCAGAGACAACTCAGAGAACCACGTCAGAGGCTATGTTTATCATTGCTAATAAGAATGCTGATTAATTTTACTATTAAATTAGTGGAACTATATACTAACTGTCTAATAATAACGCGAGCTTGTATTATCTGAGGTCTTCAAAATGCAGTCGTATTAATTGTTAGAGATTCTCAAGGAGTCTTATTCTGACCTTTACCTTACCCACCAGCGCTACAGCCCGATGTGGGCCTTGGCTTCCCTCGTGACTCTTCTCCATTTATCTCTGTGTTGGCCACCTGTCTCCATTTCTAATGGCGATAATTCTCAAATTTTCTTCTACATCTTGTCCCCATCTTTTCCTTGGCCTCCCTCAACTTCTTCTGCCTTCAATAGTATCATTAAACATGTTTTTTGTCATATTTTGCTTTTCTCTCATGCGCACTATGTGTCCAAACCATCTGATTGTATGAACTTTAATGTGCCTGACGATATCTTCTGTATCAATGAGCTATTTCCTTGTTGACACGGGCACTGTGCTGTGTTCACCTCCTTCTTTGAAAGATCCATTATTTTTTCGCAGTATTCTCCTTCCAAAATCACGTAGGGCGTTTGTGACTTATTTGAGAGTAATCTGACAATAAATTCTAATGCATTTGAAATTCCGCAGACAACACAAGTATAATTATTAGACGGTTTGTAGTTTTTATATATTTCTAAATTATCTAATAAGGAACAATCTCTTCAAGATAAGTAAATTTGCATTTTGACTTTTTAGCACAAACAGTAATATATATTAAGTTTAATCTCAAGTCAAAGTCTACTTAAGTGGCAATACAATTTAAGTATCCAACTGTAAATAACACATACGCCAAGAAATATGTTTTAAATTTTACTCAAATACATTCTTTTAACTCGAATGCTTGAAGTAGTTACTCCATTAACGCTGAGATATCGAACTAGTCTGGTGACAAGTTACACTTGGCTGCACTTGACAGACTAATGGACTGATAAGACCTTGTAGTTACATTAGAAAACGTACATTTATTTAAAAAATTAATTTACTCTGACAAGGCATGCAGTTTGAATATTAGGGGTCATTAATAAAATTAAATCTACGGTCAAAACAGAGGTCCACACAAAATGCGAATTCATGGGAAAAAGTTAAATTTATTCTAATGAAATAAAAGTCAGAACGATCTACCGATTCCTTCTAAGGGGTCAACTTATCAAAAGATTGGCGTATTTTATGAAATTTCCAAAAATGTATGGTTCATAACCTGTCCGAAAATACAGTATATTGGTTAAAAAACATGTTGTGGTGTTTACGAGTTTGTTGTATATTACTGGAAGAAAACCGACGACAGGTGCTACACAGGCTGACGAATGGTTACTGGGGAATAGTGCAAATAAATGGGATCAAGAGAGTGATTAAAAGTGGATTTTCGTGTTGGGATGAATTAAACATTTTATTAAGAATTAACGGGATAATATCTTCATTCATTTTCTCGCAATAAACCAATCGGTATTTTGTTTGTATTGATTTGTTATTTGCATTTTTGCCATTCAAAGGTTTGGGAGAGTCTCAGTGGTTTAGTGGCTAAGCCACTAGCCTCCGGAGCTTGAGGGTGGGTTCAACTCTCACTTTAGGTGTTTGGACTTTGCACCTCAAGTATATATTCTTGCAGTCCACTCAGCTGTGTGAGACAAGTGAGTAGCTACGCATAGTAGTGCAATCTGGTGAGGAACACTAAAGTAAAAAAAAAAAACAGTGTCGGGTTCACAGCGAATTAACGACTCGTCCTGATTAAAAAACCCAGTCGCGTGGTTCACTGGTTGCAACTGCGGAAAACATCCCGGAGGGTACTAAAGAAACTATTTAGGTTAGTAAATATTCATTTTTACCTTGGCCCACGTGACGCCCTCCTCGGCCAGCTCGCGCGCCACCCCCGTCAGCACGCCGGTGACCGCCTTCTCGCTAGCCAGGACGGGGGTGGCACTCGCCTGCCGCCCCAACCCCGAGTACAGGGTGCCGTGTAGCCGCTCCAACTCCACCCCCAGACTCAGCAGCTCAGGGAAGATCTGACGTACTGCTAGACTGGCTGCACTGCGCAGTCTCTGTAAGTTGCACTTCTTGTTCCACAAGTTGCTGCGCTTCAGCCGACACCGGATGTACTGGCCGCACAGCAGCTTGCCTTGTGCCACGATCTCGGCTGTCAAATGTGAACAGGGGGATATTATAATGTAAATACGTGTCTGTCGATAGGACGTTCTGGAAGGGGTTCATTCATTTTAGAAAACTAATTGTGGCTACTCAACTTCTTAAAAATTAAAACAACTTTTGAAATTTACAATTGTTTATCGATTACTCACAGAAATCCTCTTCAGATAAACAAGAAAACATGTTTATCTAAAGAGGATTTCTGTAAGAAATCAAAATATAATTATTGTATATTTTAAAGCGGTTTTATAAAAAAAAATGTGTAGCCACAATACGTTTTATATAAAATTTGAACACGTGTAAAAAAATGGCAAATTTTAAAGATATATCTTATATATATATATGAGTAAATCACTTGCTAATAGTGCTTAAGTATATATTAGGAATTACTTTAACGGCTGTCAAAAATATTGTATTCTTGAAATTATACACATAATCAGTATTTAAACTGTTAAACAGCTTTCATGACTAGAAACAATTCGTTAAGATTCATGTTTGAAATTTACTCAAAAATTGCAAATCGTTAGTTAAGTTTTAAAAATTCACTTAAACAAAGCGTTTCTAATTGTTCCAAAAATTTTCATCATACATTTCACTTACATAATGTTATAGCAAGTATAATGTAAACTTGTTTGTTTTTGATGCATTGCACTTTTTAAGTTTAAATTGTAATTGAAAAAGCAATTTAAAAAAACCAGCCACATTCCGGTGAACCTGATGTTTGACTACCTACGCACCTTAGTAGAATACGTCCATCCATCAAGGTTATTCATCGGGTTTTTAACAAAGCGTTTTCGAAAGTTACAGCTTTTGTTGTTAATTGAAAACCACAATCTAAATTATCACTTAATTTATATAAGTTTCACAAAGCGATCCCCACCTGTAGGCACGTTAGTGCTGCGCCAGCCGATGGTGGAGGACAGCTTCCTGGAGACGACGTCGCCGACATTGCTGAACCTCCTCTTGTCCTTGGCAGTGACAGGTCGCTTGTCCGGTAGACCGAGCAGGTTGTGATGTAGGGTTGCAGGGAAGCTGAACTTGCGGTGGCGGGCAGCTGGCGGCTGCAGGGACATGTCTCCACCCCGCTCATGCCCACCCGCACTGGACACCCTGTATACCAAGTGAAAAGTAAGTGGTAAATACCAATAGTGCTTCATACGACAAGGTCTACGTACGCGTGATGCATCAATGTAAAGTCAGCGCTAGGTGTGTTGCTCTATCGAGAAACCACCAGCTGATAGAGTCTACAGTGTGGTATAGAAGCCATTTCTCAAACTTACTCGATAATAACATAAAACGGGGAAATTTTAAGGTGTCGTTGAACACACTTGACAATAAAATATTTGAAAACAGCTCAATCGTTCTACGTTTACCCTTCAAATATATTTGAACCTTTTCTTGAACATCACTAATTTCAGCGTGAAAAACGTCTTTACAATGCTCTTCCTGTCTTCTTGAAACTGGGACTCAACTCGTTCAAAAGACAACTCAAAAAGGGTTTGCTAGACCTAGAACATTTGAGGTTAAGTTAAAAGTTCGTCTGTTTCTAGTCCATGTATGGTAGATGTATTAGACCTAGTTATTTGAATACTTTTAACGTGTGCCTATATACATATGTATTTTATTGGCAATAAATTATTTGACTTGACTTGATAGTCTTTGTAATTACAATGTTTACAAATAGTATGTAAAGGCTTTTTTCAAAACTAATTAATACGTAATTTAGTCCTTTCTGAGGGTTGCAAAGTAGGCAAGCTATTGTCAATGCTCCAGAGTGATTTAAATTGCATGAGATTTCGTCTATATTTCTTGTCCCTATACTCTATACTGCAGTTTTCATCGTATTTTTGATTCCTGTTATAAACGCCAACACACTCGATCGTTCTGATTGAAAGTAACCACTATCAAGCAAGAAAGGTGGTAGCGAACACGTCCTTCTTACCTACTAGGTCGCAGGTCAACGCATACATTTAAGTTATGGAAAATGTATTACATAAATTATAAAAGAAAATGAACGCAAGTTACCAGCACGTTTTTGAACGTCCAACATATAAGTAATTTACTGGGACTCGTGGCTTAATCCTGTTATCCTGCTTCATGGAGGTCAGGTTTTGAGGATGATATAGGTCTAAAGCGGCTCAGATAGTCTCAGTGATCATCTGATGATACCCGCATCAACTCGCACCATCGTTTAGTCATATCAGACCATCACCTGCGTGGTTCGGAAGTCACGTTATGCCGGTCCTTTTATTTCCATTAGTCATTGGACTATTATTTAAAGACCTATTCTAAAGAGTCGGCCTTAGTTTGTAACAAGATTACACCTCATAACTCATTACTACCACTCATCACACTAATCTTTCACCACATATTTGCCTTAAAATACCCACACATGAGAGTGGTCGGTATCTCTAATAGTGGTTTAGTGGTTTAATTAGACTTATTTTATGCCAAAACAACGTTAGACAAACATGTGCACTGTAAGACTTCTAATAACAATAATAATTTTTTAATAATAGTTTGACTACAAAATGGGCTTACGGACCATTTTTTACGGATCGGGAGCTGGTGTTAGTAAATTCTATAACTGTAATAATGAAGACAAATTTTAATTTCAAAATTATTTACTTAACAAAGTTACAATTTAACAAATTTTAAGACTTTATTTGTGAAAAGAAAGACGTCCCAAAGACATAACCTATGTTGCACTACCCTCACATCTTTATTTGTAGGTGGTAAATACAGAACATGGTTCTATAAAAAATCGTACTAGTATTGTGTAAATCAAAAGCGCAGGCATTTTCAACCCTACACTGTCTTGTAGCTAAAAGTTTAAATAATTGTTTTCAAGTGTAATATTAAACACTAATATAAATAAAGCTACTGCTAGAGGAGCCAATGGAAGAATTAAGCTTGCTTGTTAGTGAAATATTGGGTAAATTAAATTAATTATCCTGACAATGACAAATAAAACCTCTGTTGTATGTGACGAAATTACAATTATATTGATAAAAGCTGTCGTAAACATAATGTCAGAGCCGTAATCGTCATTCTAACTGTATTGAACAATGTCTAAAAGAATGAATTTTCCGAAAAAACTATTCATACCATATTTTTGTTTTAAGAAGAGATTTGAATAAATCCGGTTTTACAATAACTAGTTGATTTAAAATACTGTATTGTTCTCAACAACAATGACCTTAGTTTGGAGATAACAATCTTGAAAGACCTTGAGAAACATGTTGTCTCATACTCATATAAACAATGTCATAACACTGTTTCGTGCAAATAAAGAATGTCTATGTCTACAATTGACTTCCTAACTAGCTTCCCACCCGTTGCTTATTCGATAAATTTCAAAGAAATTAAATAACTAAGAAACATTTTAATTTATGCATACTCGTAGACTACTATTTATATCTAGGTGTAAATAGCGATTTAGAAAAAGGTACAAGTTTGGATAGCCATGAGATTGAATAAATTCTAAACCGTAATCGTTAAAATATCACCAATATCTTTTAGTAAAAACAACAATATCTTTGGTTGAATGAAATATTTCTTTAAATTGTACGAGTAGTTTCCTTAGTTTTATTTGTCAGTGAATATAAATCACTAAATAACTATTTGGGATGCCGAACACTCTCATGAGGGTATTTTAAGGCAAATATGTGGTGAAGGATGAGTGTGATGAGTGGTGGTAGTGAGTTATGAGGTGTAGTCTTGTTACACACTAAGGCCGACTCATCCTTAGAATCGGTCATTAATTAATAGCTCAATGACCAATGGAAATACAAGGACCAACGGCTTAGCGTGACTTCCGAACCACGCAGGTGATGGGTCTGATATGTCTTAACGATGATGGAAGTTGATGCGGGTATCATCAGATGATCACTGAGACGCTTTAGACCTATATCATCCTCCCTAACCTCCATGAAGCTGGATTACAGGACCACGCCACGAGTCCTAGTCTAAAGTTGTGGAGCGCTGCACGAGTAAACATTTTGAAACCTCTCCAGTTTCCATTAGGTACATTTACGCTTCACTTACTGCAGAATCATTCTCTTTAAACCGATTTTTGAGTTTCTAGCTTATGTATAGAACTTGTTTTGGTGAAACTTTCAAACTGACAAAGACCAGCCATGAAGGTTAATTTGTGGGTGATAATTTGTAGGAATGACTTCTGTAGTATAGTAAAGAATATAGGGCACGAGTATAGCGTCTATACATATCCACATCCCTCTCCAGTATGCCAGCCCATAACCAACTAGTTACCACCAAATCTTGCCTTTGTTAAGAATATAAAGAAATATACCCCTTAAATATTTACTAAATAGTCAAATCGAAGTAATACCATGGTTCGAAAGTCACGTCGTTGGGCTATTACTAAATGACCCAATACGGAGGACAGACGACCCTAGTTTGTAACAAGACTACACCTCATCATAAAACACACACACACTCATCACCCTCACCATCATCCCATATTCACCTTAAAATACCCTTTAAGAGTGGTCGGTGTCTCAAAGCAAAGTATCAAAGACCATTTACACCATCATTAAATTGAAATCCGTAAAACTGTTCATAACATGCTAGGATAGTCTACACATAATGTACAGTTATTTAAGAAAAACATTGTTGAAAGATAGATAACAGAAAAGGTTTTCTTGCATTTTCCTAATTCCATTTCTATTTTTCCTTCTGTTCATAAAACTATCTCGTAGCAGCGATTGTTGTTTATTTTTTGATCACTGCATAATGTAACAAGCAAGATATACTCAGTTATGATACAAAACCTTTTCAAAGTGTACGGAGTTATATAAGTCAGTTGTTCAATTCTAAATTCTTAAACTTAACTCTTTGTGCAAGTTGTATGGGCAACTGAAATGACAGTTCGTTTGCCTAAGGTTACAGTGTGTTAAAAAATATGCAGCGTATTATTCCAAAAGGTACTAAAAAACTAGGTAAATCTCAGGCTTTGAAAATGTAAGACTTCCCTTAGTGGTTTGTCTGTAAGACAAGCCAAACAAAAAACAATACGTAATCAAATACATGTTACATAGTAAAATTTCATCTTTGCATAAAATATTACTTTATTTAAAAATATATTTTTGATAAATTCAAATATTGTGTTTTCTGGGATTTTATTTAATTCCGTCGATGCCTACTTCAAAGCAATTAGAGTTTATAAATCACCTATAAAACGTTGTTACCTCTTCTACAAAGAAACACCCGTAAACTGTACATGTTGAGTTATCAATCTGGCCAAAGGAAGTACGGTAAAACAAGAACTAAACTAACCTTGGAAGATTGATAAAAGTGAGTATCGGTTATCAACACCATGACATATGCTTCAGGTAGTCGTGCAGAAATCTCGACAAGACTGACGCAAGTCAGTACTTCAACACGAGTGTTTACATTCCTTGATAAGATAACAATACTGACGACCTCTCACAGACAAGAACTACTACTGTCAACCAAGTCTTGAATATAGTATTGTACAAAAACAAAGCCTGCGTATCAGCTGTGCCATTGATTGTACCTTCTTGTACCTGTACAGTTTACCTTACTCACTCAGGTTGATAATTTTAGTACAGGTTTTTAGTTTAGACTCGTATTCAGGGTCGTTATTTACATAAATTCTCTTTTTTAAATGGCAGGTTTCAATGTTTTCGTTTTATTCATATCATTATTGATCTTTGTACGTGTTGTTATAGTATTACTACTAAAGCTAATATTGTTTTATAACTGCAAACAATACTTTCTTATGGCGATGCGTAGCTAATAATCAATCAGTGTAAGTCTAGTTGCATTTAATAAGTATTAAATTTCCTTCTTTTACTAAATATTCATGAATTCTGGTTGAAAAACTCAATTAATATAGAATAATATGTGTACCAAGTTTTGTGAAAATCGGACAAACATGCGACCTGAGCAGTAGTCATAAGGGTTCAAAAGGGGCCTAAGAGACTTCTGGTGCAATTTTACCTGTCACTAAATCACTATTTGAGATACTGACCACTCATGAGGGCATTTTAAGGCAAATACGTAATGAAGGATGAGTGGTAGTAATGGGTTATGAGGTGTTGTTACAAACTAAGGCCGACTCTTCCTTAGAATGGGTCATTAATTAATATCCCAATGACCAAGGAAATACAAGGACCAACGGCTTAACGTGACTTCCGAACCACGCAGGCGATGGTCTGATATGTCTAAACGATGGTGGGAGTTGATGCGGATATCATCAGATGATCACTGAGACTATCTGAGCCGTTTTAGACCTATATCATCCTCAAAACCTGACTCCATGAAGCTGGATTACAGTACCACGCCACGAGTCCCAGTCATAGGAAATTCCCTAGGATTCACGGTAGCACTTGTGGTACGTTTTCAATTATTGTAGTTAGGCGTATGAATCGACATGCAAGGATTCACAATTTAAAATGTTAAATTAGCTACAGTATTCGTAATATACTCCTGGACAAGATTAACGCACCACTAGTAAAATGTCAAACAATTAATAAACAAAGATTAGTACCATCAATTTTCTTGTTGTGTAACTACATTGCATATTTCTTTGTTGCTGTTATGTTAAATAAAATATTTACTTGCATTTAGTCTGGAAATTTCCAATTTTTAGCTAAAATGGGGATAATTATAATTATAAGAAACTAGCTCAGCGATGCGGTAACCTTGTCCAGCAGCGTATTATTGATTTACTACAGTTATATTGAAATTTGAAATACTTGGTTACTTAATAATTGGAAAACTTGGATACTGGTGAACGTTTGTTAAAACTACGTAGTTGTTGTTGTTGAACATTGCGAGATTCTTGTTAAAATCTCTTACGCATTTCTGATTTTTGAAATGAAAATTTTAAATTGAATAATAGGAGTTTTCCAAAAGTTGTAAGGGGAAAATATTGAAGTTAAGTTACTTCAAAGGGTTACCTGATACTATATTTGTTTACGGCGTTCATTTGGAAATTCAAACCTTTTACCAAAACGTGCCTCAAAATATAGCCTTTGATATGAAAGCCGCAATGTTACTTCTTTTGACGTAGTCGCGGGATCACTTTTAATTCTTTGAAATATTTATTATTTTGTTACTGTCAAAACTATTTTATTTGGAGATATACAGAGTGTCACAAAAAAGTGTAGCGCGCTATGCAGAACCGAACTCCACGTACAAAAGTAAGTCGAAAATGATAGTAACCTTTTTTGGATTACGGCTTAGTTTAACCGTAATCCGCCATTTTGTATTTTCTTTGAAAATAATTAGTATTTCAAAAACTCTTTGATATATTTGTGAGAAACTTGGTTTAAACATTAATTGTTTCCGATAACATTTTCCAAAAATATGTTTATCTAACTTATCAAATTTCAAAATGGCGGCGATTTAAAAATGCCAAATTTAAATTCCGATTTGATTCCATTTGACGTTGAAATTTTTAAATGGCCGCCATTTTTTAATTTGATAAGTTAGATAATATTTTTGAATATTAAGAATTAAGTTTGATACCAAGTTTCACAAACATATTTTAACAAATCTTTTAATAATTATATAATAATTATTTTAAAACAATTACACATTGACGGATTACGGATAAACCTAGTGGAAATGAAAAAAATGTTACTGGACATTTTCGACTTACTTTTGTATGTAGAATCCGGTTCTGCATAGCGTGCTACACATTTTTGTGACATTCTGTATAGAGGCGTGATTTACCCCAAACCAAAGTCCTCGACCACACGGCAAGGCCAGCCTCCTCGCCTCGGGTGAGTCATTCTCCTGTGAATTACCTAACTTGATTCCAGGTTTCTGTGAAGACCGCTGCTGCCGCGCTCTAATGTATCTGACATTTCCACAAATGTACCGCTAATGTAGGAATTACTTTGTGCTGCATTTTACATTAAAGGCACTCAGCCAAGATATCGCCTTACTTAGTAAAGATGAGTTGAAATACATAGTTGCTCCAAACCTACCAAAATACATCTTTTGCTGAATGTTCTATTTATTTTGTAGGCAAATAAAAAAGATTTATCGTGGCTCTATATAGGACTTAAACTAGTCTATATTTTTGACGTTACTTTCATAACTTTACTAGCGGACCCGACAGACTTCGTCCTGTCAAAAAGATTTGTAATGTGGTAGTTTGTTTTGTTTCTTTTTCTACCGTACATATGTTTTATAAAAATAGGGATATCAGCTGGCAACGAATAGCAATAAAGCTCAAATCGACTACGTTTTAGTTAGAAAACGTTTGTCTGGGAAAAAAAGGGGGTGTTTAAGGGGTTTCCGGCAATTATTCGACTTTTCTCGCCGTAAAAACCATCCTTGAACTCCAACGAACATTTAAAAAGAAATTTGGCCAAATTGGTCCAGGCGTTGTTGAGTTATGCGCTTACCAACACATTTTGCGTTTATTTTATATTATAGAAGATTATCAGCACGTCTAGGCACACCATCAATGAACTAAAAAATTGTTAAACATATCAGTTTTCCGTATAATCAGCACAATAACGGTTTTAGTTGTATACCAAAGAATTTTAGGTCCCAATATTTTTTACACTCGATGTCTATGAAAACCTTCGTGTTAAGTTCACAATCAAAGACAATTCTATAGTGGGTCAATGTCAACCTAAACTGTATACATTGCTTTTGCATTAATCTATAAAAAATATTCAAAATACAACTTTAATTTGTTTTATTTGTTCCAAAACTTGGCATTACTGTTATACGAATTGCATATAATTCAAATTCCAATAAGAAACTCTTTTCCGTAGGCATTACTATATACCATTACGAGGAGCTAGATGTAAAGCAGCAATATACAATAACATAGTTAAGGTCCAATTTGTTAAAAACGTTACTTACGTTAATTGACTTAAAATGCAAATAAAATTAAAAATCATTTGAAAACAAAACTCTTTAAAGGTTTTCAGTAAAATAATCATAAGCATTATTTAAAAACTACTTGTATAACTCTAATTTACCGTTGAATTTAGCGAGCTAAGTATCCATATCTACGTAATTTTACTCCCAATGTTGACACTTGACACAGCTTTGATAACTCAGTCACTGTTATCACACGCACGCACACTCACACACCACTAAGGAACACACAGTCTGTGCGCGTCGACAGAGAGCAACACTGACACCTTTGCAGTGATGCAGAGCGCAGAGCGTTCAGTGCAAGTCAAGTGGGAGAACCGGGAGAACAAGCGACAGTAGCGCGCCAGCGAGAGGCTGCGGAACCAACATTAACAGAATACGTTCATGTTGAGTATTTAGTAGCAGAGGGTATGATTTTAAATAGTTTTCGGGAAGTAAGATTCAGAAACAGTATTGTTTAGTCATACCAAAGTTGCTAAGAGACCTTCGAAAAATTCGTCGATACAAAAAACTCCCCATTTTACCGCACAATCAGCATAAAAACCTTCCTTAACCTCTAACCCCCTTTGAAAACTAGAATGCAAAGCACTAAAGAAAACACCACACCATATGCTTTTAAAGCCTAATATTCTTAAACGTAAATAACGAAAGCATATTTGTACTTTTAAACAACTTAATTTCTACTTTAGACTTAACATGTTTCTTCTCATTATTATCATTAAATAAGTAACATTAATGGACAATAAGTTAATTTACTCACTGATGATGCTGGGGCGAAACATGTCAAATTGAATATAAACATTTAGTGGTTTAAAAGTAAAGATATGCTTTCACTATTCAGTTATTAAAGTTAATAGATGTAACATCAAGATCATCTTAACCGTATTTGTAAAGAAAACCGTTCAACAATTTAATTTTGAAGTTTTCAAAGGTGTGAACGAATTTGATCTAAAAATCAAACGAATTATTATTTCAACTCTTTGTTACCCTAACCATCGTACATGATGGTATTTTTCTATGAAACCCCCTTGTATTTTGTGTTGCAAAGTTTGTTCTGAATCACGTTTGACGGTTCAATTGACAAAACGGTAAACCTTAAGGGTGTGCAGTACGAGGCACTGGCGTCAAAATGTACTCTGACCGATGACTATAGGGTATAAGAGATTTAAAATTTATATGTTTGCAATCGGCTAGAAATAATTATATATCGCGTCAACTTTGCACAAGCTCCTTTTAGTAATTTTTCAATGGTTCTCAATGTAACAAATGCTGTTCTTATGTAATAGATTTTTTGTATTAATGGTAGTTGTCTACATTAGGCTATGTTAAACAGATTATCTAAGGTGAATTAGATCTGCACCTTTGAAATTCTCCTTTTAATAGTGGTTCTAAAAGTTCTAAAAGTGCCTACGGCCTCGGCTTGGCCTCCAGTGTACATTCGCTCCGCTCAAATCCTCGTGTCTGTAAAATGTATAAGCCATAAATGTATTGTGTGTCCAACAGATATGCCACTATTATTTTCTATGATTAACTGTACGACAAAACCTTCACAATATGCTTAGTGATCACAAAACGCCGAAGGTTCCCGGAATTCCTCCACTGGAGCAATTACCTATAGGTTACATTCTCCCAAAGGCTTAAAATTCGCCTCAAAACGGGGGAAATTCCCCACAAATAGCACTGAGCCATCAAGCTGGCTTTGTATTTATTTTGATTTTTCCACTTGGTAACACATTTGGTTAACAATCAAAACAAAACGGCCATAATGAAAACCTTAAATTTTTTATTAAATTGCCATTATTTAAATTGCCTGCTATTTTAAATTACCAGTTTTGTTGTGATGAAGACAACATTAAAATATATATTTTTAAATAAATTATTTTAAACAACTATATCGAAACTATAGAACTGATTACTCGATATTTTTCTAAACAATATCAAATCAGTACTGTACCAATGACACTTTCTTCAGATATAATGATAACAAACTGCTAAAAGATGTTACAGATGTCACCAAGTCTTCTTAGGGTTTAGGTATAATAAAACTTAACGTCAAATTGTTCAGGTTTATATCTCCTTCTTATAGTCCTCCTTCTTAGTCATATACCAGAAGTTCTTATAAAGTAACATACACAGATTTCTCAGGTGTGACAGCCTAAGTAAGTTTTGTTCATTAAGTTTTGCGATTAAATGTTTTTTTGTCAGATAACCCGACCAAAGGTATTGATTACGACTAATTACTCATATGTATAGTAGGAAAATAACACACAACAAACCCCTATTACTAGTGATACATGCCTCTTTAAAAATTTCACAAATTTCACAAGTGAGTTAATTTGAAGACGTAATACTTACTCAGGTGAAAATGTAAAATCAGTTTCTAGTAGATATTCGGCAAACGTATCTTCACATTCTTCAGGTGACATGTTTCCGGGAAAAGACAGACCTTGTAGAACAACTCAGATATCGTATAAGTTATTTCACTTGATAAGGTTGACAGCACTGCAGCGGTGTAGGCCTTGTTACTTGATACAGTTCGTTGCATAACAGAAACGCTGTGAAATCGAGCATGACTCTTCGTACTTGGCAGTCCTTTCTGTAGCTTTAGCAAATCAATAATAAAGTCAAGGTGAATGGCGTTATAGCTAGGAATTAAATCCTTCCACTAAACAAGAAAGGTTGGCAATAACTGCTGTTGAAAATTATCGTGTAATCTCTTTATTCCACGTAACTAATAAAGATTACTATATATCACTATCACTATTTGAGATGCCGACCACTCTCATGAGGGTATTTTAAGGAAAATAAGGGGTGAAGGATGAATGTGATGAGTGGTAGTAATGAGTTATGAGGTGTAGTCTTGTTACAAACTAAGGCCGACTCTTCCCTAGAATGGGTCATTAGTTAATAGCCCAATGACCAATGGAAATACAAGGACCAACAGCTTAACGTGACTTCCGAACCACGCAGGTGATGGTCTGATATGTCTAAACGCTGGTGGGAGTTGATGCGGGTATCATCAGTTGATCACTGAGACTATCTGAGCCGCTTTATATCATCCTCTAAACCTGACCTCCATGAAGCTGGATTACAAAACCACGCCACGAGTTCCAGTCAATATAATGGATTGATCTTTCTATAATATCCCTGATATTTCTTAGGGACGCTTGACCGAGCTCAAACACAGTGAGAACATTCAGTTGGTGAATACTAAGCAAGGTTCAGATCTACTAGGTCCTATCTAGAACAAATCTGAAACTTTAAAATAATCCTTAGACATAAAAAGTAGATAATAAAAGTGTAATTTATATGTTTGTTGACTTTAAAAAGCATACGTCTTGTCACTTTTCGAAATTATAAGAGAACAGGGTCTAGCTTCAAATATAGTCTGAAAAGGAAATTTATTAGTTTCAGGATCTAGACCGTAAAACTTTGGCATTATTTAAGGAAACACAAATATATAAATCAAAAGTAAAGCTAGGGAGGAACTTTCAGAACCTTTTAAAATTACAACAGAGATTTGACAGGAGGATGATGTCTCCCAATTGTTGGTTTTGAAAACTGAACAATGGCGAACACATTTGAAAAAGTCGTTCAACCCATCAAGTAAGGTGAACCAATATGAAAACAACTGGCTTACGCAAATGCCTCCCTAAAGAAAAAGAAGAAAGAAAAAAAAACTATTTGACAGGTCATTTTTCGAAATGGTTGGATGAACGGTGCCAACACTGAGCTGAGGTCCCCTACTGGAAGCCATTTTACAAGGTAAAAGTAGATTAGTTTAGAACAATAACCTGTATAAATTTGATTTCGAATTGGGAAAGACGGCGAGAAATGGCATTGCTCACATTGCTATCTGTGCTTGGGCTGCCGCAACTAAGTTGATTGTCCTGCCTCAGCCATTCGGCATGTATACGCTATCTACCTACCATACATAGTACTATCTACCTTTGCTTTTAATAGTCCTTGAAACACCGTTAATACAATAGTTTTAATTTTGTTTATGCAAATTAAAAACAATTGGTATAAAAGTGTTTCAAGGATTACTGCCAGTTAGTTTAACTGTTTGCAATATTCTTTTGTAGAGAACAAAATTGACAGAATAATTATTGAGAACATAATAGATTAGAAATCAGCTACGACTTTAATCAGTATCAGCACTAGCACCTCACCAACATACGTGTCGGCTAGTTATTGTTAGTAGGCTAATAAGCTTCCAATAATAATGGTCGAAGGAATAGTTTTCTGTAATAGATGTTAGATGTTAGATTGAGGGGATCAAGTGGTCAGCTAGGGACTGTTACTTTTATGCACGTTTGCCACGTTGTTGGGCATACTGCACTACCACCGGAATGAAAGTCTGGATTCAGAAGAGGAACTGGACTGGGTTCGGCTGACCAGACAATTATGAGAGGGCGCGACAAACAAGCCCACTGACAACCACTTAAAAAACTCTAACCCCCAAGATATGGAGAGCCTTGCCAACACTCGGGGGACCTTTCCCCCCAAGATTATGACAAGCCTCTCCTGAAGTCATGGTCTACCCTGCTGCCGCGTCTCCTAGAAAAAAGATATCTGATCCAACCTCCCATGATGGGGAACGGAGTGTGTTCAACATCCGGACAACTATCCGTACAAAGCTGCCTAGTAATTTTTTGAACAACTCTTTTTGATGTACCCCAGTATAAAGTTATCTAAGCAGGAACTAACCAGACAAATACATACTAGGGGGTGTCTGTAATGGAAATATAGGACTTTCGATATCATCGTGTTGCAATTTTCTGAACGCCTTCAATTTCTTGATACGCTATAGATGCTTGTATGCCAACAATACAAAGGTGTATTTTGAAGGAACTTCCTACCATGGATAATCATCCAACTTATCCCGTGTGTAAAACACTAACATTGGTACTTGCATAAGTACGTGAATATGATACACTTGAAATGAAATGATTAATGAATTGATTATCAAAACTGTTCACATAGTCACGAACAACAATGATTGACTAATTTAAACTAACATTCTTTTATTGCAACATTCTTTTAACATTATTTTACAAACTGCACTAATTTACTGGGCATTTCCCCTACAAATAAAATAGGCCTGATAAAACAAATTAAAAAGTATTAGTTGTAATAAAATTAAAATCAAATTGCAATAAGCTTATTTTGAATTTAACTGCATTACGTATAGAACGTTAAATCAAATTGTGTTTGGAGATGTAGTTGTGTTATTCAAGAAGCTCGTTCGTTTTCTACATTAAACTTTTATATTAAATAAACATTGTTGCCTTGTTATGAAACGATTTGGGAAATTCTTTCGTATCCACTTATTCGCTAAACATTTTTTTGCATCCAAATTTCGTATTTTATTATTTTGCCTAATAATTTCACATACATTTTCGCACAACCTTTTAGAATTTATTTGAGAAAATGGGTTTCTTAGAATATGTAGTACTACTTTTTTGCTGTACAATATGAGTACTACGAGCCTTACCATCTACAGGGCACTTCAACGTTAGTAATAATAATAAAATATTCTTAACCCTGAGATTATATTGACAAATTAGGACTATTTTCTAATCCGACAAAACATTATCTAGTTCTTCCGGTTCATGTCAAAACTTCATGATAATTAGTTTGAAATATGTCGGCCTCGCTGCGAAATGGCATCTTCAGTTATACCTATACTCTTAAAATGAAGGAGTGAAGGCCACTTAGAAGAGTGAAATTTCGCTCTTTTGGGCGTTGAAACCCACCTACTCTTATTAAAGAGGTGCTCGAATTTTACTCTTTTGGGAGTTTTTTTTCACTCTTTCATATTTAGAGTGTAGGGCCTATGGCGTATATTAGACCCTAGTCGAAACATTTGGCCAAATTCAGTTAATTCTCAATCCACCCACATTTTATTTATGGTACTGCACACGGAGACCGACATATTTTAAACTAATTAATATGATGTTTTGGCGCGGAGTGAACTAGATTGTAGTTGTGACGCCGTCCACTACAGCTTAAGAGTTAAGTAAACAACACATTTGAGTTTGTAGGCTAATTAAGTCTAGTTGGACTTAACTAATTATTAGCTCCGTTATTATCATTAATATTACGTTATGTTGGTTGAAGACAAAAGTTGAGTTGATGATGATCATTAGTATTTCACATGCTAGCTTTCGAAGTAATGAAACATTTAGCTTTAATCTACTTTAAAATGTACATTGGATATTAATTACTAACAATCCAGTTCAGAATGTTTACAAAACAGAAAAATGAAAATATTGTATACATGGTATCAAATTATTATTTTATAAAGACAAATTTACCTCATTCCCCTCCTTTCTCTATATGAAATATCTATGAACTATGAAATGCGAGGACATTAAGGTTAGGCCGTAAAATCATTTATTGAAAAGCTAACGTAAAATTACACATTAAGTCCTTCAAAGTACTCCCCTGAGCTCTTGTGCACTATCCAGCCTTTGGTGCTCTCACGGAACCTATATTTCGCTATCTCTACAAGTCCTTCCATGGTTGTTTCTTTGATGTACTCCTGACTCCTGAGTCTGGTGTCCCTTTAACCTTTCTGTGATTTTAAAAGATATCACAGGAAGCGAAGTCCGGCGAGTAGGGAGGGTATCGAAGGACTGTGGTAGACCTTTCGGCTAAAACTGACAATGAGGGCGTGTGAGATGGTGAATTACGAGTATGAAGATGCATCCCTGACGACTGATTTGGCCACAAATCGGGCCTCTACAAACTTTCTCTCACGTTTTATAACACTCAAGAGATAGAAAGAATTAACTGATCCTGAGGAACCCACACTAACAGTAAAACTCAATGTGAGTAAAAAAAACATCAGTATGGCCTTGTTTTTTAATTTTGAATCATAGCTTTTTTTGTCCGTGTTTTCATCTTTTTCTATTCCATACTCTGCTTTTTAGTCTCAGGATCGTACTCTTAAATCCAATATTCATCTACAACAATCCAATTTGTAAAGTTCTTTACCTTTACTAGGGAATGTCATCACAATTAATTGGTGTCCACAGTCACAAAGTATAAATATGCTACTAAACAAACGCCACTACAATCACACCAAACATGTCTAGTCAACTGAAAAATTTAAATACACTCTTCAAATGTGTACAAACATTGTACAATAGCTGACTGCTTTATACGTTTAGCCAATACAGATAAATAAAATAAGTCCACGTACTTTATTGTCATACTTGGTACATCTTTTCAAGCGTTTAATTACTGCGTACACGGGTGACTGTAAAGTGATTATTGTGTAAAACATTGCATAAAACCGATATGATTCTTGAAACGAGTTCAAAGTTGTCTGAACTGATTAACATTTGAGACCGACCTAACGAGACTCTCTGGAGGGTTAAAGTCTGAAAGAAAACTCAACAGAATGATCTTGATTGCTTCAGACTCTTCAAAGTTTGAAAAATAATTTACTTTATAAACTTGAAAGACAAGCAACAACTCTCCCACAGTTTATCTTTTCGAACTTGCTTCTCAGATTTGCATTTTTAATGGCATAATAAACATTCTCCTAAGCCTGAATAATGTAGGGTTCTTATTAAAATTTATCAGATCGCATTTTTGAAAACAAGTTTATTCCCAATACAGAGGACAGAATATAATAGAGTGGATATTCCATGGACGTTTCGTTGCAGGAGCTGAAGCTCTCCTGACCTGATTGGAATGAGAAGCAAATTTCTTTAAAGTGTTGATTGTTACGAGAGCGTAATGTATACAAGGTGAGCTTTAAAGGCCCCCACCTTAACAGTTGAAAAGGGGAAATATTCTAAAACCCTTTGGGAATGTGTTTATAGGATTATGAAGGGTTTTACGTACATTGCTTCACCCACCCCCACCAAGTTGTAACCCAGCACCCCTCCCCTTGTGGCACTTTAAAAGAAAGATAATTTGAATACAAATTTAACCACGCAAATAAAAATATTTTATCTTTATCGTTTTTTGTAATACCCACTTAAAGACTACAAGAAATCAGGTGTAAACAGTAAAATTCTAAATATCACATAATGACACATTTTTCTTAGAATTTCCTATGGGATTATGTTGTAGAATTATCATGTTTCAAAAGATGTTCAAAAAAATTTATCATTAAAAAAATTGTATGTGAAATGTGGAATTTTAAAGCTGGTTTCTTGCAGTCTTTAAACAGGTATTACAAAAAAAAAAACGAGTAAAGATAAAAACTGTTCTTTGTGTCGTTGAATTTGTATTTAAATTTCATTCTTTTAGGTGCTACAAAGGGGGAGTTGCCATCCAAAAATTTTGGGGGGCCCTACTTCCCAGGTTTCACATAATACGTCAAAACAAACTTCAGAATGCTATAAATTCATTCCCCAGAGGTTTCAAAAAAATTATTTCTTTTACAACAGTTAAGGGGGATATTTAAAACTCACCCTGTATATTTCACTGACTATAAGCCAAATTATTAATGATAATGATGTCTTTATTTTAAAATGTCTGAAAATATAGTATAAATAATAGTAAATAGTATAAAATACAGTTCAATCTATCATCAAAGATTAAACTTAAATACATATTTTAATTCGTCAAGTGAAAACTACGTATTACAGAAGGTTTTGTGAGGAGCTAGCTAGTAAGTCAAAGTTGCCATGTAATAGCTGAAATATACTATACAGAATTCACATAAACGAATTTTAGTGAAACCAGCCACGATTTAGCTCAATCATAATTTGAGTTACCTTGGTTGTGGTGCCTGTAGATCCTACGGTGCAGGTTGTAGTCTATACACGTGTTTTGCAGCGCTTGTGCTGCATCATCAGTAGACACACTAAGTCACTATTTACATTGATATTAAAGCTAAGTAACTTAATTAAAACTATTTACACAGTCCAGGGCACTTGTGCACTCGCGGCTCGCGGGTGACGCATCGGGTGGACGGACGCGGAAACGCATATTTGCGGAGCGAGAGGGTGCGACTGACTGTCGATGAAATGAGGTCAGGGCGGGCGGTGTAATTTATTATAACTTGAGGTAATACAATGCTTAAAATGATTGTTATTATTGTTATCAAGCGTTCTATAGATAACAATTCCATTGTGTAACAAAGGATACCTGATCTCAACTCGTAGCTTCACAACCCACCAGAGAAGACTGTCAGTTCCCTTTCATCGCATATTGTTATCTTCCTTTATTAAGGCATTGAAACCTTTCCATTACATACACGTTAACATTCCCTCATATACATGGTGACTTGGTGAGTTTTAGATGTATTCTCCTCCCCTGAACCTTTGAAAAAGGAAATATGCTCAAAAACACTTTAAGGAATGTTTTTATGAAATTAAAAAGGTTTGCTTTGACCTACTTGGAGGCCCCCAATTAGTTGTATTGTGCTGTAGATCCTACAGTTGAGAATAAAGTGGATGCGCTTTTGGGGCATCGTTAGCACTATTATTGTCCTAAACTTAAAACATATTCACTACTTTCACTATTTATTGTCCTATACACGGGGAAGAACGCGGGTTCTCCGTCCTGTGGGCGCCTTTGAAACATCGCGCACTCCCCTTCTAGTAAGTTTATAGTAAAGCCGGAAAGTGTGCTTTTAGGGTTAATTAGGTGAAACGTTATTGCACACGTTATCTATAGTGCTTAGTGCATAAAATATTACATTTCGAAAACGTCGTGTTCGTCTTCGGGTGAAAAGTAACCTAAAACATAACACAAAAGATTAGAAAATGTGCTAGCCTAGAAGTAATCAGCATAAGCTGACCAGTCACCCACCACCGAGCCATGAGTTTCCCTTAAGTTTGTTTGTTTTCTTGTTTTCCCGTGTTTTCTTAATTCATTTAATTTTAAATTAGCTAGCAAAGAAAGCAATACAATCAAGAGATAAAAGAAACAATTAAGGAAACCAAGCACTTCCACGGTAACATATAACACAAAAATACCTGTCCATGGTAAGATATGATTTAAAGTTTTGATGATAAAGTCAATTTTTCTGTAAAAAGTCGTTTTAATAAAAGAGAAAAATCATGTTGTTTGGTAGTGGTTGACAGACCAGCTTACACTAAATACTTTAGGCTAAATATGTATGTAGGCTAAATATGTTTAGTGCTATGTTTTACGTAACCTTTTCAGTCTGAAGTCAGGGTTAGACTTCAGAGATCCCGAAACGACGTATTATTTTTGGTTTACTAATAAATTATAGTAAAATTTTAAGCTCAAAAGTTCTACCATCTTCAATATCAAACTTTAAACAAGAGAATCAATAATCTTTACGCCCAAAAAATACACTTTTCGGACGAACACAAGTATTGATCGTGCTGCACATTTAGTTTTAAAATTTTAATTAATATACACATGATTTCAAAAGTATTAAATTAGTAATAATTAGATTTTAACTACAGTAGTGAATAACGTTTTTGTGGACACACCCTTCAATTCAGGTGGACATAATAAACAAGATTACACTACAGCATAATTGACTATGTTTAAACTAAACACGCAATATGCAAACAGAACTTACCAGCACTGGCAATGGAAAACCCCGTAATTACATAAGATAATGTTTTGTTTTAAGTTGTGTTTGTTTCAGTATAGTAAGTTATAATTTCAAATACAGAGGGATGAAAAGAAGTTATGTACACTTTATGACTTTAGTAACAAACATCAAGGTTTTGCATTACAAACATTTGAGGTTATAAATCCATCTCTTGAAGTCACGAGTTCTACCTGTGAACACATTCATCTTCGTAAACCACAAACATTGTAACACCGAAGCATTTCCATTGTTACACTGTAGCATTTCCGTTGTTACAATGAAGCATTTTTGTTGTAACTACACGCCATTCTTTTCAACACCATTTGACGCATCACTTTTAGCCAGAACTTGAACGTTAGAAAAGCTTACTGGAATGCCTCTAAGCTTCAGATACTTTTGCGAATTCGTTCTATAAATTTTTAGAGAACAAAAATAAGTATTTGTATCGGGATATGAAGTTTTATTCCGTCTTCGGGTGAAAAGTAACCTAAAACAACAACATAACATTAGAAAATTAGCTAACCTAAAATTAATGAACGTAAGCTGGCCAGCCACCCAGCACCAAAGAGCATGCGAGTTTTTGATACAAACTTTAACTAGCCTAGAAAACAACACATCATGCACACACAATGTTAAGAAAAAAATAACAAATAGAAAAACGAAACACGTTCACGGCTAAAAAGGTAAAGTTTTTCTTGTTTAACGAGGTCCTACAAAGTCCTCTCTACCACTCAACCTCGACCTTTACCTAGCGTCATCGTATAGTCACATTACAAATTGTAAGTGGTGACTGCGGGGATCGAACACACGCCACCGGAGTGATGAGCTCCGGAGTCACGCGCGATACCAATCCGCCACTGATCCACTAAGTGACAGCTGTCTACTGACTGACTAGCTGGTAGTAGCAGACGACCAATCACATACGTGTATCAGACTGACCAGCTGTAACAGAGAAACATCAGGCTCCCTCATGGTGAAACATTTTTGTACAACCAATTTAACTAAAAGTTTCTAAGAAACATTAGTTCTATGTTAAGCTATAGGGCACAGAACAACGTATACAGCATTTTGGCTTCCCAATGAATTTCATTATATTATCCGATACACATATTTATAGTGAAGCCCAAATACTTAAAGATGGCATACCTCAGAAATAGCTTTCTGTCAGTTTGCTAGCTTGTTCAAACACAGGGCACAGAAATTGTGTTAAAATTTCTTAAGGGTTCGCCTCAGTTGCGCGGCAACGCTAGTCCAAAATAGTACGACACTATTAAAGTAAAGATTAAGTACTTACATTATTTTGAATGCTAAGAACCTTTTTACACGCGTAAAGAGCGTTTTACTTGAAATTATAAGTTACAGGTGTAGACAGTGGAGTTGAAAAGCACTTAAACTTGGGCCATTTCAAAGTTTATTTGAGAAATTATTAAACCAATAATTATAAAACACCGGGTGACCTTGTTGAAGACACAGGTATTGAACATCTCTAGTTTCCAATTATAGCATGATGTTTAGTTGTTTTTAAAGGTGAAAGAACTATCCTTGCAAGCGCGTTGAAAGAATACCCTTTGTTTTCCTTGTGTATTCCTTGTGTGGAAAAATTATGACTTTCTCTATATTGACCACTGAGGTGATTCCTTCAATAGTACTGTATGACTTTTAGTATGAGCTAACATATTAGTTATGATTGTGTAATATCGAGTTTGGAGTTGACTTTTACACACTAAAACTAATATCCAATAATATATTTATTAGAGAGCCTACAGTCAAGAGCCTTAAGCTAATTTTCAAATCTGACTATCTAGTTTGAACTTTAGTACCTTAAAGAAAAACTAGCTGCGCTGGCTGGGGCTTCACCCCAGACCCCTGGCGCATTCGCTCATGGAAGCACTCAGCGCCCAACGCTCAGCCTACGGCCTCGGTGTCCGCTTTGTAAAACTCGGCCATCCCGCCGGCCTATCTCATGGATTTTTTAATGTTTTACCCCCACTTTTTAACCCCCCCCTTCCTCCCCATAAAAAATTGGTAGACAACCAATATATTTTTGAAATCAGCATAATATTCCCTTTTTTTGATACCCCACATTTTTTATTTCTTGCCCCTTAAACCCCACCAAATCCATATATTGTGCCCCAAACCCCAAAATCAGTAGGGGCTTTTCAGTTAATGGTATACAACTATGTGTCGAGTTTCAAACAAATCCGTTGATATTTACTAAAAATGTACTAAAAAAAGAAATATAACATGGGGTATTGGGGACCTCAAAACCCCCATAAGAATAAAAAATCGATATAATTTTATCCGTTCCCCCACCCTCCACACACAATTTCTATTAAAAAAAATCTGAATTACCCCAGCCAGATTCCGAGATCTCAACACTCCGGACAACCCTAACCGAAATACTAATAATATAGATGCCTATTTTTATATCTATAGGCAAACAATAATTAAACTTTAACTCTTCTGCTATTATTTGAAGAAAATCAGTTAAACTTCAGTAGTATTATCCTTTTCACTGATTCGCTTACTTTGACTTCATCGCATTCCTCTATGGTTTCGGGATTCTCTAACCTACTTAAGTAACTAAACACCGTAGGATGCAGTTTGCAGAAGTACTGTAATGTTGTTCAGTGTTGGGGGTCTTCTAAAGCCAACCGGGGACCTCAATTCATGTAACAACAGAGCGAGTTGCACCAAGTTTGTAGCACTTGTCTTTTTGTTAGCCATGTAATATAGTTTGGTGCATGACGTTAATATATATACCTAGAAAATAAACGTATTTTTCATGCAAGATATATGCTACGTATTTGGTTGCCGTGGACTTTTTGTTACCTAAACTATAATTTAATTAATTTAATATAATATACACGTTTCTACTTTTGTTATTACTGTTTTATATAATTTCATAATCTGTGTTGCACTAATAAACTCTGTGGTTTGTAAACAAATCAAAAAATAAAACATTGTTCTTCCAACCCTGGCTTGTTAAAAGTGTGTTGTGTTACTTCTCTCTCTACCATAATTTTATAATATTTAAACCTTTCTCGTTCTCTTCCTTCATCATACTCATCTAATTTATCCTCTCAGTATCTTCCTATTTACATTTATCTCCTCCTTTTCTCTGTTCCTTCGAGTTTCTCTCATTTTAATCCATTCCAAAACACCTTTGTATAGAATATGTTTTGGGCATTACTTTAGTTCAATTAAAAATTTCTTCATTCATAATTTGTAAATAAATACAACATGACAAACATTGAATGGCGTTTTAAAAGTAATTAAACCCTTTAAACCTGGTTTATAGATAATAAAACAGTATTAAATTTAACAAAAGAACACGAGAATTAAAACATTTCCTTTTAAACTATTGGGGTTTGTATTCTCAAAAAAAAATTCAAATCAACATGGTTACGACAAGAGACACATTTTCAAACATTCAAATATTCGTTAAATTAGTACGGTACTTTAAAAATAAAAAAACTCCCTTAAACTTAACTAAATTAATGACATTGATTTATTTTAGTAATGTATATATATCATCAATTCCAGCACTACTGGGCTGTTTATTGAACACTCTATAGAATGTTTTGATATTGCAATTCGGATTTTGAATCTAGTATTATATTAGCGATTGTCACCAAGTTTAGGTAATTCTACAATAGTTTTGACCGTAATTATAGCTTCCAATATACTGTATACATGGCAACCTATTAATACTTTAGATTAATGCTTTACAAAATATTCTTCGACCGAATCAAGGTCATCAAGATTAATATAACTGTTAGTGCTTTATTTTGAAGTACCAAGATTCTGTTTAAATTGAAATTACTTGTTGCTCCATATAAGACAATTCCGAAGGAAATATGTGAATATATCCATGGGCATAGTACATTAGTTTCAATGTGTCAATTGAGCATAGTTTGGACATAGTTCTTTAAATATAAAGTCCTGAAGAAACTTTGCTTTTAAAAGCTTGGACATTATCGTTCCATAATAAAAGTTCATCGAACAATAAAGGCTGTATTTTCTACTTTATAACTTTTGAATTGGTTTTGATTCGTAATTTAATTTGTTCCGAAGGTGTATTGAGTTAAAGACTAATGGAACTCCATGAAACTGAGATGGTTTGGTTGCATGTACCTTTTATACACGTGCAAGTTAAAGTATAATACGACAGTTTCAAATCCATATATGCACTATACCAAGTTTGAAAGATCTCACTAATGACTTACCACAGAGTCATTTAACGTCCATAACTCCTGGCGGGATTACTAAACTACAATCCAGGTCACATTGCTTGGCTTGACACTCCATAACTCCTGGTTAATAACTCTCAACTGGTTAATAACGGAACAATAGTCCAAGCACCATGCTCTCTTGCTATTCAAATCACCCAATAATAGCTCCTATTGACTACTCTATTTTAGAAGCCTTAAAAGCGCATTTCATGATAAACTGTACACTCTTTCGTGGAATTTTAGGTTAGTTCTCTCGATTATATGAAACTGTATTGTGGATGTTTGGTCAGCTTAGCTGGTTGCTTTAGGCTTCCTCATTTTCAAAACTTTCTATTTTGATTTAGGCTGCCTTGACGACGAACTCAGATTACCGATTCCGAAACATCGTAAAGTTCTTGCTTGCTGTACAATGGTCAAAGTCTGCACCTGTATGATTCAAACTCTAAAGTTCTCCTCAATAATGACTTCAAACAAAAAATATTTAATTATGTTCCCTTTTATTTTTTACTTTATGCGTCACAAAGTTTCTCTTGCTTATAGTAACTCTAGTAAAAAATCCATTGAAGTAAAAATATCAGAAATGTAACAAATTTAATACATAATACCGATAAAGAGTTATTTTGTATAGTTGAAATATGTATTCGTAAGGGAATTTAGTTTGTAAGACTGAAACAAGAACACAGCTAGAGAATGTTATAACGATTTACTGGGTCAAAGGAAAACAACCCGTCTACAGTAAGAACACACAGTACGTGTATGTGCAGGCTTTGCTTCTATGGAGTATTTCATAAAATACAATCTTTTACAAAAGAGTTAAATATTTAAGACTTATAGTTGTGCTATTTTACTGAACATAGTTGGAACATAACTGAATATTGTAGTTGGACAATCTGTTTCTTTATGTTGAAATACATTGATTAATCTGTCTAGGAATAAACATTCTTAGTTGTTGTTGTCAACATTTAAAACTTCAACATAAACTGATTTGAAAAGAGTTTCATAATCTTTACGATTATGTTCCGGAAACATTTTAATATTGAAAATATGAAATTCATTGTGTTCGGAATTTACATTGAGAAGTGAGGTTTTCGTTATTGTAAACACGAGTAAGGATATTGAAATAGTTGAGAACGTTCTGTAGCGATATCGAGCTTTAAACCAACTCGGTTGATTACTTTGCATCGTAGCAAATTGTGTTTTATACTTTATAAATGGTTTATTGTATCTTCAATTTGTAAGTAAAACAATTCAATAAACTATTCAATTTTGACTGATTCAATTGTCTTTATGAAAGTGCACTGTTCATTTGCACTGTTTCAATAACTTTCTAATAAAATCAATTACAATTGCGTCTTTTAAATGGAAAATGTATTTCATTTTGAAACAATTTCTTAGTGTTGAGTACGTTTGATGCAGATAAAAGTTGAGCTTTTGGCGTCTAACTTATTGAAACATTTAAGTAAATAAAATGGAATGTAATTAAAAATACAAACACAATTAAATATGACAACAAAGTGTTTCTTTGAATGTGTTTACTAAGCCTACAGTTGCTACTATAGCTTATAGCCAATTCGTGTGCCCTTAAGGGGAGTTTTCTCCGAAAAAAGAGTTTTAGGATATAAAATCTGTGTTTGTAAATAGATTTCCCAAACATCTTGGTAAAAACATGTATGTTACCGTATCCGAATCCAACTTCCACAGACAACCTTTAAGTTAGCTCATTTCCTGATGTTTTAGGTTAATTTTTATCTGAAGACGGAATCAGATTCTAGGGGCCGTTTTTCAATTGAACCTTAACCGGCGGTTAAAATTTAACCAACAGCCAGCCAATGGAAAACCTGAATATTCTTTAGGTTAGGTTTTATTTTGTCTGTTTTGATTTTGAAATTTAGTGTTACAGTTTGTATTTAACTATTTTAGCATAATGTAGTCAGGTTAAATTTAATATAGAATGGAAAAGAATACCTTCATCATATGAATAATCTTCAATCATTAATTTATTAAAGTGTTTTGAACGTTGAGTGAAAATGTAAAAATTGCAGACTGTAAAAAACTTAACCAGTGGTAAGTTAACCAGCTGGTCAGCAGCTAATTTGAAAAAAACGGCCCTAAATCTCAAAACCTAATAGGAACTAAATAATCCGTAAAGATATTTCAACCTCAGATATTCAACAAATGATTCAACATTTGTTATAGTATTATGTTTTTCAGTTATTAATTACTACTAAGTTGTATGTTGGAAATATAAGCAGCCGCTTATGGAGACTTGTTTGAGTTTATTTTTGCAATGATCTGAAGAACAAAGTGGAGCATCATAAGAAGATTTACTGTTATAACAGTTTGTTAAAAAAATATAAGGCCCTATTATCCCATGACTTGAGACTGCTGCCCATACTGTAACTCTTGGAACATGGGGCATCGTTTTATGAAGAACATGGATTTTCGGTAGCCCAAAACGCACATTTTGTTTATTGACAACCCTGTATAATTCTTCATCTGAAAACCAAGCATTGTTCAGCCTTGATTTTCAGCCAATTCAGTGAATGTCAGTATCGCATGTTGATTGTTTGCTCTAAGAACACTGTTATTTTATACGGATATAAAATGCAAATATTCTTAAAGTTCCCTGCAGGGAACGTCTAGAAATCCCAAGGTCAGCTGCTGCTTTTCCCGTTGACCTTCCCGAACTTCTCTGCATAGCTGCTTTGACTAGGACTCGTGGCGTGGTCCTGTAATCCAGCTTCATGGAGGTCAGGTTTTGAGGACGATATAGGTCTAAAGCGGCTCTCAGTGATCATCTGATGATACCCGCATCAACTCCTATCAACGTTTAGACATATCAGACCATCACCTGCGTGGTTTGGAAGTCACGTTAAGCCGTTGGTCCTTGTATTTCCATTGGTCATTGGTCTATTAATTAATGACCCATTCTAAGGAAGAGTCGGCCTTAGTTTGTAACAAGACTACACCTCCTAACTCATTACTACCACTCATCACACTCATCCTTCACCACATATTTGCCTTAAAATACCCGCATGAGAGTGGTCGGCATCTCAAATAGTGATTTAGTCATTTGACAACTCTAACTCTGGTGTTGGAACGTTTGCAGGCCGTACACGCTCACTCTCAAGTACTGATCCATCACTAATATATTTTTCATTCATTCGCTTTAAAAATAAGGCGACCATCTTGTTCAAAAATACTCACGAAACCATCTGTGCGTAAGCACATACACTTTTGTTTCATTGAAAATAACACAGTTTTGACGCGTTGTTCTACAGTAAATCTTCCTTCAGCGGCCATCTCTCAACAATTGAATGGAAATGCAAACAAATCTTCATAAGCAGCTGTTTGTATTGTCTACATACAACACGGTAATAGTTGATAACTGAAACAAATAACACTATAAATAAAATAAATATTTTATTGCGTTAAACATATACATGTTATGCAACCGTCATAGTGTTAAGTATCTAAAATTTTGCATTCACACACATCGTAATCCCATTCAAACATACAGTATTTGCATTCACCCAATTCCCATTCACTGAATCTGATCCACTCTAGCCCCTTGGTCCAGTGGTCTGTTTACGCGGTGCCCCAGTTGTGTGCCATAAACTCGTTTATATTATAGAATGCTTCTGCGACCAAAATTTTTTCAAGCGAGTTTTGAATGCCTTTGGCATTGGTGCACTTTTAATCGAATTTGGGAGTCTGTTGACTAGTTGAACTCCTGCCTGTGAAGGCAAACGTTCATGAGCTACCGTCCTGTGTCTCCCAGTTCGGTAGTTCTCCTGCCCCTGGTTACGTAAGAGTGGATATCACTCCCTCTTACGGGGTCGCATTTTTGTCTGAAAAAAGGCAAGTTTCCAAAATATAGAGGCAGGGTAATGTCAACAAATTTTTTGTTACCTGCACGACTCTCTCCATTGCAGCTTTGCTATTGTTCTGACTGCTTGTTTTGAAGAATGAAAATTCTGAAAAGTTTTCGCTTTTGCAGCCTCCCCACAGTGCTACCTGTAGGAGGGTGTGAAAGACTACCCATAATATGCCGTCATCAGTACCTGAATTGGGCAATATTTGATAGCTGTCTCAAAACATAAATGCCTGAGGAAATTTTGGAGCAGACGTAGTCTACATGAAAATCCCAGGTCAAACTCGATCGAGGTGAATTTTGTTGTGTAGACTTCTTCAATCTCAGTCTCATCCAGCATGACAGTTGAACTATGATTTGAGTGTGTCTGACGTAAACAGAATTGGATGAAGGAAGATTTGTTGGGTTGGTTTTGAGATTGAGCTCGTTGAAGTGCTGGATTGTGCTGTTGAGCTCAATGAATGCTAATGGTTCCAATTCTATGACTGATTTTGCTTGAAAACAGAGAGTCACCCTGCGTACTGACAAGGCGCCCTTTGTTGTAATTTATGAGCCAACATCGTTGACATAGACTGCAAATAGTAAAGGACTTCATGACCTGCGGGACTCCATAGTCCAATACTTTTTTTCTTCTGATCGTATGTCTGAGAGACCTGTCTTCGCCACTAAGGTACGATTTGAGCCAAGCGAGTGGCACTCCTCGTACCGTGGTAGTCCAGCTTGTGGAGAAGGTTTCGTGATCAACACAGTCGAACGCTTTGGATAAGTCGAGAATACACCTTAGTGTATGGCTCCGACTTTCGATACCTCTACTACCATTTCGATTAGACGAGTGACTGTGTCTATTGTGGATTTCCGTTACGGAATCCAAATTGGTTTGATGATAGTATTCTGTGCCTTTCCAAAAGTTTGCGATTCTGTAAAAATACCTTCTCAAAGATTTTGCTGAAGGTAGGTAGAATTGAAATTGTAATTTTGATGATAAGGGGTCACCTTTTTGAAGATTAGTGACTTTTTGCTGTTTTCTCAGAGAAGAGGGAACTGTTCCGAGCAAAAAGAAATGTTAATCAAATGTTCGAGTGGTCGCAGTGTGCCTTGAGCATTGCTTTAGGAGCCACGACACTAAGTTTGAGTCTGATTTTGATTGAAGATCCCTATCACTCTGGCAATCTCCTCTTCAGTGACTTGAGCCAGGGCCATGGAGGCCATGGAGCTTGGCATGGATGCAGGGAGAGGGCTGACCCCGTAGACTGAGTCCTTGGTCAGCTCCTCCAACCGATGCAAACTGTTGAACTCTGTATGCAACTGAGAGGTCGCACACGCGTTCACTGGCAATTTGAGTTCGATTTGTTTGTTGGTGGGTGAGTTATTGTTGATAATGGCCAATGCGTTTTAAATATTTTTGACGTGAGCATTGATTTTGTGACATCATAGGCTTTTGCAGCTCTAATCACTTCTCTATAAATTCTTTTGTAATTTTGAAAACATGTACGGAACTCTACGTTTAACGTGTGTTTTTAACTTCGGAGAAAAAATAACCTCTCGAAACTAGGATACCTTTTGTAATCCATTTGCACTTTTGGTATTTGGTTTTGTTGTGTTTTTGAGAGGGCCTACGTTCAAGTAGAAGAAAATAAAAGTTTCCTCGAATTTTGGAATTAAAATCAACGGATCTTTAAAATTTAGAAAATTCCAACTCTTGCGGCAAAGAGTTTAGAGTGCAATATTTGAGGGCCTCGTGTTCTTATTGGTTTTTTTGTTTAATGGATCCCATTTTGCCATGACCACCAATGGTGACCGCTGGCCGTAATGATCCGAAATGGCTGTTGATCACAGAGACCCGCGCATCTATCAAATTTGTGACATCGATTGCTGTCGCTGAGTGGTCGGTACCTTTGTTGTCAGCGAATCGTTTTGTTGCGTCTAAAACGTCTATATTATATAATAAATGTTGAATCATTTCGTGCGCCACCCTGTACAGTAGCCACAACAAACATCAAACAAAGAACCTTATCCGTAATCTCGGCAAAAATCGGTTGTTAGTGGTGAAATGCTCAAGTGCATTAGAAGTAGAACATATTTGGTCTTGTGTTTGTTGCAAACAAATTTAAGGTTATGAAAAAATGGCTAAACACGTTGAAAGATCTAGTGGTGAGTATTTCCAGGAGAGAGGTGTGTGGCGCACTGGGCTCTAATGAAACGCTGAGTGAGGTTAACTGCTTAAAAGGAAAGTTTGTTCACAGCTCCTTTCCAATCCCAGTTTCTGCAGACTTGAGCGCAACTTGCGGGTTTCAAGATAAACTCATTAACTAGAAGAGGTTTTAATCAAGTAGTGCTTAGACATACAATTTAGTTTTGGCTTTTTGTAAATGTGTTTTAATCTGAAGATGTACTGTTCTGCATACTTTTAGAACACTCTTGTTTACTTTGTGCCCAACGTCCTTTGGCGTTTGTCTGAATGTGAAATAACCAGAATCCGACCCGTTTATTAATTTTGTAGAGTTAATTCATTTGTTTTCACTTCTCACTTGGTCTAACATCCAAAAATTAATATTTATTGGCTAGATGCTTACACGTCCAAACTGACTAAAACTTTAGTAAATAAAACTAAACAGTTTTCAAATATGATAACCGAATATGTGACTATTTAAGCGTGTATCACAATCAAGGTGGTAGTCTATCTACTGTATAGCGATTACCCAAGGGGAAATCCTTCAATAAATGATTATTTATTTTAGTTTGGTTTTCCTTACGAACTGAAAAAGCTTGAAGGTCAATCTCCTTCATAGAGAAAAGAGATCATTTAAACAAATACTTATTTGTTTCTGTAAGATTAAAAGTGCAACTTTACCCTATCAACATGTAAAGCAGAGCGAATTTTAGAGAAAACCCGTACAAAACAAAGGTACTCGTATGTCAGTGCAATAGCTTTTTTGAAATAAAACCTTCATACTAAATTAAGTAGTTGGAGGTTTTATAGTTGGAAATATGAGAAGAAGTTTAGGAAGAGGATCACGAGAATCAGGGAAAGAGTTAACCATTTCATGAGATAGTAAGAAATAAGTTTTTTGAAAGACTTCGAATGAGGAAGGAAACTGCAAGTTTATTTATTGCTTAATTTGATTAGTGTTTCTTCGAGATCACAAGTAACAAAAATCTAGCCTTGTCACCTGCGGATACTTTTTGTGCGCATTGAGGTTCTATGCCTCCAACACTTTTTTTTATTTAACAAGTTACCTTTCGGTTTTGCCTGTAGATCCTATTAGATGAATTTCTTGCTAAATACGCACTTTTTTTCAACGTAGAGGAGTTGAGCGGAATGCACAAGTGCTCCGTTAGCAAAACCGTTAAGCAAGCTTCCGACACCCTAGTCCGTTTGCGTCTGCGTTTCAAACGAATGCAGAAAAGTGAATTGGAATAAGATAGAAATTACAATTAAACAAAATAGACCTATCTTCTTCACATCGAGGGTTACTAAACATAAACTAAACTCTGATCGAACACATGTTTTTTTCTTGTTCTTACCAAAACTACACAGACAAACAGGTTAGCCATCTCACTGACGCGATGTTTAATCCATCCCATGCCGGCTAAAAAGTTTGGGAAACATTTCGGAGTTCGAGCTGAGGGATAAATTTGTGCTCGGCACAAAATAAACCAGCGAAACGAGAATACGAGGAACCCGGCCCTAAGTAGTTATACATTTTGATAGTTGGACATTCCTTCAGTCCACAAATAGTGGAAATATCGAGTTTTTACTGTATTTATATTAAGTGTATATAGTTAACAAATAAGGTGATATATACATAGATGACATGCCAGATATGTGGGTCCCTGTGATTAGCGGTTACAGGTGGGTTTGCTTTGAAACGCAATTTCTCGGTTCACTTCCCAACTGACGTATACGGTATAGCACAGCTTAGTGTAAACCCAGTGCTATATTGAGGTTTACAAGGGGAAACAAAACTATTTAACTCGGACTTTTCTGTTCTCGTCAGGAGGAAAAACTACCCCACAGTTGGAAATATCATCACCCCCGTTGTCATGGGCCTAACCTAACCTTACATTAAATTTTAGTAAACAGCCTAAGACCTAACGTGGTTAGGCCTATTATTAGATATTTTCAATCTAACAAGGGGAATAAGTTAAACACAGTATTGTGTGTTCTTGTGTTATGAAATTCGGAGTTATTCATTATATTTGAAGTAAATAAGAGAAATAATTTGGTACAAAATGATAAGCATATGCTACGGAACGAGAAGTCCATTTCTTCTTATGAAAATAACTATTTTTCGTTGTAAGGTTAAAGGGTTTTATCGTTATTCTATTAAATATCTTAGAAGTTTATTACTGTTTTTAATAAAATAAATGTTTATTACCATTGAATGATGATTTGTTATTAGGGACTCAGTAACATCGACAAGTGTGTTGAAACACCAATATGTATTCAGTTTAAAATCTTCAATGGACGTCAGATTTTTTCAATTCATACTTAAACTGAGAGGTAAAGGCGTTAAACTGAGCTTAAGCCTAGTGAGATAATGGTAAATTTTAGAGGTTGTTTTAATTTGTAACTTAAAAAATTGTACTGGAAAGTTATTTTAATAAGTTTTTGTGTTTGAGGGTATAACAATATTAATAACACAAAAAACAGTTTTTGTCATTCTGCTCTGAAATCAGCTGAATCATGTTTTGACAGTGATAAAGTGTCACTTTTACAATCAGGTAAATAAAGTATTGTTTAAATTAATGATCTTTTTTTTCTCCCAAACTTTTAAAGATCTTTTCATGGCATGGACATTAGCTGGTTCAACGAGTTTGTTTTGACTGTTTTAAAATTTAACACTGACGTACAGTCAGTGCAACAGCTGTTATAATTTCAACTGTTGAGCTCAAAACGATATGTTTTACTTAATTAATTCTTTATAATATTAAAACATTCTTGACATTAATTTCTCATTATTATTTCCATCATGAAAACAAATATCGTTCATGATTTGGCCCGAAAGTGTCTTTTAACCCTCGGTCGTCCGAGGCGCAGCCGAGCAACGATGTTAACTTAACATCGTGTAAAAAAAGTGTCACTTTAGGACCTAGTGATGCAACATACTATTTCAGATTGATTGAACTAAAAATAACACTAAATACTATTTACAGGCAAGTGAGAGTGTAAACATTGCAGGTTGTAAAATAACTTAAATTAAGACTAGGTACTGCTTATCTCTGACTCAGCAGATTGATTAAATGAAATGACATGAAAATAAATCAAAATGAAAACGGCCGGAAAAGTTAAACAAAGTGTGTTAAAAAGTTCAAAACATGAGAAATTACATATTACTTGCGTAATGAACCGTACAAGAGGATGCAAATGAACAGTTGGTTACAAAGGGAAGGGTTTAGGAGCCAATTTCACGATTCGCAGATTCCGTCAGTTAAGCCGATTTCACCCGAATTGTAACGAAGCCCGGAATCAACTAGAGGTGATCATCAATTCCTGTCAGATACTGCTCAGTCGGTTTGAAGAATAGTTCAAGGTTTGTTTGGGTAAAAGTCGGGATTGTCCCGAAGGTGGTGTTTTTCAACTATAAGTGATCCCAAAATTGATGTAGAATTTTTTTCAAAAGGTTGTAATATGCTTTTGAGCTATTTATCACATAACTTGTGACGATCTAAAATTTGAGGGGGGTAAATTTGTATAACGACTAATTCAAACTAGCCTAGTCCTAACTTAAACTAATAAACCTAGACGTTTTAGCCTAGGCTAGTTGGCCGAAATATACAAGGAAAGATTTGAAGTCCACTTACCGACCTAAATTTTGATAGAGGGTCATAGGCCTATTCAAGAAGCCCATTTTCACATAGCCCAGGCTAGGACTAAACCCTAGCCTAAATAGCTAAACGACATTTCAGATACAATAGCCCGGCTTTATTTACATCTTTTAAACCTTAATCCATCTGACAACGTCTTTATTTCAATAAGGTTGATAAAACCCAACCACGTGAATTACAACGAGAAATAAAGTCAAAATTATAAACATAACCTCTCTCACACGGATGACATCTGTTGCCCAAACCGACATCACCGTGATATTAGCCCCACCTCAAATCAAAGCTACCCGGCTCGTAATGTATAACTCACATTTCATCTCTAACCCGACCTCAATTATCATAAATATATTTTTATGAGCCATAATAAACGTTTTCCTACATTCCCCGATTATGTCATCTACGATGTTTACCGGCGCTCGTTACCGACCAAATATTATTTTCGCGGGTTATACGTTACGAGCCACTTACGGTTATAATGCTCTATGGGTCAGCTGATTTTGTTTTTGATAACCTCTGACGAGAAGAGAAATGTGCTCACTCAGTCAGTCAGTCTCTCTTACTTTCCGACCTTCGAAGAGTACACTTGTCTTGAGTTTCGCTCCCGATCACCGACCCGACTTTCAAGGTACGACTTCGATATTTCGCTATAGTTTTCTAAATATTAACTTTGATTACTTTTCTAAATTGTAAATTACGTTATTAAATAAATTAATATCCGTCACACCCTTTCTAATTATTTCCCCACGTTAGGTAATAGCGTGGGTAATATCTAAATACCCGTTCAAACCTGCCAAAGTGCACGTTGAAACCGGCTCAGTGAAGGTTGGTAAAACTTCACTGTTGTAAGGTAAGTGATTATTTTACCTAATTTCAATCATCAGAACAATTAAATTCTCTTTTCCAAATTTATATTTCTTAACAATAACGTATATTTGAGGGAGTGGTGATGATAATCGTAATAGTCCTTAAGAGGACTAACGGTGCCTGAGCTCCCTCAAAAACAAATTAAAGATATTTGGTGTCGTCTTAAACGACCGATTGAATTTTGTGCTCGATTCGACCTCTGGATTAAAAACCCAGCATTCCGTACTGAGCGAATCCGAGCGAAGCAGTTGGCGAACCATTTCTCCGACCTAGGCCTCAGCCTAAGGTCATAGGGTTTAACCCCTTAGGAGAAATACGTCATAGTTTCTGGCGCCCGAACAGGGACCTGAGCACAAAGTTACTACGGATCGACCAGATATTTTATAGTTTTTATAGTGTTGTTAATAGTTTATCAAAACTAGGCCAGTGTTCTAACCCTAGAGTTGATACATCGAACCTCATCACCTAATTATCTACGATCGATAAGATCGACGACCGACCGCTTCTATCACCGACGATCGAAAAGATCGACGACCGACAACTTCTATTATCGACGATCGATAAGATCGACGACCGACCACTTCCATCCTCGACGATCGATAAGATCGACGACCGATCACTTTCATCACCGACGATCGATAAGATCGACGACCGACACTTTCATCCCGACGATCGATAAGATCGACGACCGACTACTTTCATCACCGACGATCGATAAGATCGACGACCGACTACTTCCATCCCCGACGATCGATAAGATCGACGACCGACCACTTTCATCACCGACGATCGATAAGATCGACGACCGACTACTTTCATCACCGACGATCGACGATGACCACTTTCATCACCGACGATCGATAAGATCGACGACCGACCACTTTCATCACGACGATCGATAAGATCGACGACCGACTACTTTCATCACCGACGATCGACGACCGACCACTTTCATCACCGACGATCGATAAGATCGACGACCGACCCCTTTCATCACCGACGATCGATAAGATCGACGACCGTCTACTTTTATTACCGACGATCGATAAGATCGACGACCGACCACTTTCATCACCGACGATCGATAAGATCGACGACCGACCACAACTATCACCGACAGAGGAAAAGCCCGAAGGGAAAATCCTTATAAAAGCGAGCACCTGTACACCAGATACCCGACCGAAAAGTATCTTCTCCTAAGATGACAGGGAAAGACCTCGTTCAACCGACTACATCGGTGGCGAATACCCCGCCGACTCAATTACAACTACCTGTTTCTTCTACAATCACGGTGGCCCTTACAACCACAGGGACTACGACAACCGTAACTTACACGGCCGGAAATCCTTTGCCATCAGTTTTGACGCCCACTTCTCCACTTGATGACCCCAGGGTAAGCTGGATTCATGTCTTGAATAAGGAGAGCCTTACACGTGAGATGCTGAAACATGGCCTCAATACTGAAGGACGTGTTGAAGAGCTCCGTAAGCGCTTTTGCAAGTTCTGGAAAGAGACGGCTGAAAACTTAGCGTCTTGGCAACCCACAACTGATGGTAATCCGAACTTTCCTAATCCACAAGGAAGGCTTCCAAATATTGGTGATACCAACCGAGTGGTAACTGAACGACAAGTTACTTTGCCACAAACGTTTGAAGGACGGGATTTTAACAGAATCTTGGAGAACGAATGTAGCAGTATTAGAGAAATACTACGTCTTTCTCCTTATGCAGACTCTAACGAGGTCAAGCGAATTCTCACCGATCTGGTTCGTAAAGAAGAATCTCATTCTAATCCTGTTGAGACCGAACCTATCGTCCCTGAGCCTGATGTTTCCCGACCATCAGCGGCTTATGCTCGTCCACCTTCGCAGGAATATTTTTACCAGCCTAAGACGACCTTACCAGCGCTGGAAAGCGCAATCCGTGGTGAATTAACCCGAACCCGTCAAACCCCTGACGAAGACCATCAACCCCGACCGAATGTAAATTTCGCTGTTCCACAACCTCATGAATACCTTTACCCCAACACACATACTTATCCCGCCCACGAGATTAGTACCGGTGTTTTAACCCGAACACATGAGCTGCCGCCCGGATACCCTTCAACTCGACCGAGTGTGACATATGCCGCTATTCATTATCCCGAATATTTGTACGGTCCTAGGCCTACTGTGCCAGCACCTGAGGCTGCTACTCGAGGTGACTTAACCCGATTGCCCGAAACTTCAACCGAGTACCACTCTATCCGGCCAGGGGACTTTTCGGCCCAGAGTCATCCAACCTGGCCGAACAAAGTTTCCCATGATTCCGCTAACCGAGAAATTGCTCACCTTTGCGATTTGGTTCGGAAATGGAACCTACGCTTTGACGGACGTAAGGATCCGATAGCCTTTTTGGAAAGGTTAGAGGAATTAGTGGAGGCTTACGCTCTGCCGGCCGATAATATCCTCCATGCGCTTCCCGAACTTTTACATGATCGAGCGCTGCTCTGGTACCGGAACAGCAAGGACCAGTGGCAGTCGTTCCGGGATTTCCGCTCGGACTTCACACGTCAGTTTCTGCCGCCAGCTTACGAAACTGACCTTGAGAGTGAAATACAGAAACGCACTCAGGGTGATAATGAATCGTTTAGGGATTTCCTAACTGCAATCTCAACCCTGATAAGGCGCAGCGGAAACTTTTCCACCCAGCAAAAGGTCGATCGGATTTATAGAAATATGCGACCGGATTACAAAATAATGGTCAGAAGATTCGACTTTTGTACTCTGAATGAATTAGCGGTGCGGAGGAGTAAGCACGGGATAAGCGGGATTTTCGACCCCACCCCTGCGTTGCCTTGGCCTACCGAGGAGACCTGAAAGGTATGAGTCTTCGGCAGTGGATTCAAACGGTTCTCAACCTTGCACACCCTCTCTACAGCTCGTCAACCAGTCTAATGGGAATAGACAAGGTCGTCAATCCTCTCAGCAACGACCGAGTGAGCGCAATCAAATGACGTTCCTCCTAAACGAGCCCTGGAGCAAGCCACATCCAACCGTCCCGACCGGAAAACGGCGGATCAAACGAATCCAGGTTCGAACCAAAGGATCCTGGTTTGTTGGAATTGCGAAAAGACAGGCCACGTATTTCATGATTGTCCCGAGCCAAGGGTGTGGCGTTGCTTCAACTGTAAGCGAATAGGCATGGCTACCACTAAGTGCGGCTGCCGTTCGGGAAACGGCCGGCGAGTTCAGCAGACGGGAGGTCAACTGGGCTCCGACGCACGACCTCCTCCGAATGGGCCAGTTGGCTCTCGTATGTAAGAGCTTTCTCAGGAGGGGTCGGAAGCAAGTACAATCTGGAAGACGTTCGACCCTTTACGATAGTGACTATCGCCAACCGGACTTTCCGAGCTTTGCTCGATACAGGTTCGGTGGTAAATCTAATTAGCGAAGAGGTCGCTCGTCACCTAGAAATAAACGGAACCCGGCCTGTTGATAGTTTTATCGAATTACGACTGGCTGATGGATCGATAAGACGGATTCGTAAGGCATATGAAATATTAGGCATTACGAACGAAACTACGGAGTCGACCATCGTTTACTGTGTTCCTGGTTTGACGTCAGACTTTGTTTTCGGAATACGAAGTATCCGGGAACTTAATCTGGTGCATTTAATTGCCGCTCCCAAACCAAACTGGAATACAGATCTTACCACCTGTGCTATCGATTCACTGCCTCCACTAACCACAGAACAAGACCGACAGCTTTCGACCTTTCTCGATTGCGAACTTGCTTTGTTCGACGCTGTTGAGGGTAAAACGAAGTTGACCGAACACGTTATTCGATTAAAAGAAGGTGTAGTCCCGATCAAACAGCGCCATTACCCTCGCAACCCAGCCATGCAGGGTATAATAAACGAAGAGGTAGCTTCAATGCTTCGTGACGGGGTGATTGAACCATCAGTAAGCCCGTGGAGCTCCCCAGTAGTCTTGATTAAGAAACCGACTGGGAAGTATCGCTTCTGCATAGATATGCGCCGGGTCAATGATTCCTCCGTTAAGGACGCATACCCGTTGCCGAGGTTGAACGCAATTCTGGAAAAACTGAGGAACGCCAAGTACATAAGTACCTCGACCTGAAACAGGGCTACTGGCAAGTCCCCTTGGCTTCAACCAGCCGACCTATCACGGCGTTCACGGTGCCAGGCCTAGGTCTGTTTCAGTTTACAGTCATGCCCTTTGGGTTGCATAGTGCCGGAGCCACATTCCAGAGGTTACTTGACCGAGTGATTGGTCCCGAACTCGAGCCAAAGGCATTTGCCTACCTAGACGATCTGGTCATTGTCTCCTCTACGTTCGAAGAACACTTGAAACTTCTCAGCGTTGTGTTCCAGCGGCTAAGAGACGCTGGACTAAGATTAAACCCTGAGAAGTGCCATTTTGCTAAGCGTGAGCTCAAATACTTGGGTCACATAGTCAACGGCCATGGCATATCAACCGACCCTGAAAAGATCCAGGCTATCCAGGAATTTCCTTCCCCTCACAATGTGAAAACTCTCCGTAGTTTCCTTGGGCTGGCTTCCTGGTATCGCCGCTTCATTAACAGTTTCGCCGTCGTGACGACCCCGATGAGAGCTCTATTGAAGAAAGACGTCAGGTGGCACTGGGGACCGGAGCAAGAGTCAGCCTTCCAACACTTAAAGACTCTACTCTGTTCAACACCCATCTTGGCATGTCCCGATTTCAACCTGACATTCACCCTTCAAGTTGATGCATCGAACACAGGACTGGGTGCTGCCTTAACCCAAGTCCACGATAAGAACGAAGTAGTAATAGCTTACGCCAGCCGACTGCTCTCAGATCCCGAAAAAAATTACTCAACCACCGAGAAGGAATGTCTAGCGCTCGTCTGGGCTGTGCGCAAGTTTAAACCCTACTTAGAAGGTTACCACTTTATCGCGGTGACCGATCATGTGGCTCTGAAATGGCTTTTGAAGTTACGTGAACCTAGCGGACGCCTCGCCCGCTGGGTTATGGAGCTTCAACAGTTTGATTTTGACATTAGATATCGGAAGGGCAGTCTCAACCGAGTTGCAGATGCCTTATCCCGGCAACAAACCGATTACCCTGTTCGAGATCCCATTGATCAAACTGGAGTCATTCCGGTCACGACCGACACCGACTCCAACCCAGTTGAACAAACTCGAGTTGGACCGACCTCTACCGACACCGATGCCAACCAGTTGCACAAACTAGAGTTGGACCGACTTCCACCGACACCAACCTAGTTGCGCAAACTCGAGTTGGACCGACTTCGACCGACCCGCCTCCAACCAGTTGAACAAACTCGAGTTGGACCGACCTCTACCGACACCGATGCCAACCCAGTTGCACAAACTCGAGTTGGACCGCTTCTACCGACACCGATGCCAACCCAGTTGCACAAACTCGAGTTGGACCGACTTCCACCGACACCAACCTAGTTGCGCAAACTCGAGTTGGACCGACTTCTACCGACACCGATGCCAACCCAGTTGCACAAACTCGAGTTGGACCGACTTCCACCGACACCAACCTAGTTGCGCAAACTCGAGTTGGACCGACTTCGACCGACACCGCCGCCAACCCAGTTGAACAAACTCGAGTTGGACCGACTTCGACCGACACCGCCTCCAACCCAGTTGCTCAAACCGAATTGGATCCGTTACCACACCCGACCAACCCCGACTTTTCTACTTCTCGCCAATCAAACTTGGTTGTTCAAACCCAAGTTGATTTTTCCCCGAACGACACTCGCCCTGATGAGGCGTTGCCCGTAAATTCCGTTGACCAAACCGGAGACACCGAGGCCCCGAGTGATCTTCCGACTGACTGGTACACTCGAACTTACCAAGAGGTGCTAAACCGACCCGAACGAAACCCTAAATTTCGAATCAGCTGCGGTCGCCTATATCGATCCTTCTCACGCTCCAAAGACCAAAAGACGACCTGCAAACTTTGTATACCACCAAACGAGGTCTCGAAAGTGCTTTTAGAGACCCATGATGCAGTGACGGCTGGACACTTGGGGATAAAGAAAACGCTTTCTCGAGTATCCTCAAGCTACTTCTGGCCCAGGTGGAGGACAGAAGTTAAAGCATATGTGAGGTCTTGTCCAACATGCCAAGCTCACAAAGTGTCTCAAGCTAAGCCGGCTGGAAAAATGCATTTTCGACGCCCGAAAGGTCCTTGGTACGAGGTCTCAGCAGACTTGCAAGGCCCTTTTCCTCGATCTCAAAGAGGCCACAAGTTTCTGCTAGTAGTCCAGGACCGTTTTAGCAAGTGGCTGGAGATGACTCCCTTAGGCAACGCGACTGCCAAGAACGTTACTTCGAAAATGAAAGACATCTTGCTGCGCCATGGGGCTCCGGAGACTTTACTTACGGATAACGGGACACAGTTTGTTTCCGCCATATTTAAAGACCTTACCAAAGATTGGGGGATCGAATTCTTGAATACTGCACCCTACAGTCCCCAATCAAACCCGGTTGAACGACCAAACCGAGTTGTTAAAACTATGATTGCGCAGTATGTCAAGGATAACCACAAGAATTGGGATGCCAACCTGACCGAATTTCAGTTTGCCATCAATACCGCCGTACATGATTCGACCGGCTACTCACCTGCCATGCTTTGCCTCGGCCGCGAACTCCGACCACCTCACTCCGTCAGTGGACCGACGCTCGAAGCTTCAACCGATCCTGATAACCGCACCTTAGAGGAAGTACACGTTAAGCGTATACTCGACTTCAAACGGCTCTACGAGACTGCTCAGAAAAATCTGAGATTGGCTTATAGTCGCCAATCTCGATACTACAACTTGAGACGTAGAGACGTTGTTTATAAGATCGGTGACCAGGTAATGAGGAGGGTCCATGTTCTTTCCTCGGCGACTAACGCAGTTGTGGGCAAACTAGCGCCAAAATTTCAGGGTCCGCTTGAGGTAATAGCGAGGCAAGGATTAAACATGTATCGGATAATAGACCGCTCGACCAAGCAGGAACACATGGTTCACGTAAAAGATCTTAAACCTTTTGCGCCGCGTGTCAGCATATGATACTGCACGATAACGAGGTGTTAGGGCATCCCGTGCCGTGCCGGTGTTCCAACCAGTACACCCAACCGCCACGAGGAAAGCCCTCGTCGAATCCAGACGCCTCACTCGACCAGGCGAAGACACGAGTCCGACCGAAGATCTCCCGGTGCTCCAACCAGGAGGGAGGAGGCTCCAACTTCCCGCCACCATGTCCAAGAGACCCCAGCAAGTCCTTCGGTTCTTGGAACGACAAATCCTTTTGCCCTCCCAGTAATTATTTCTGGGCTAGGCTTAGGTTGTTACAGGTGAACCAACCTGACCCGTGGAGATGTCCAGTCCTCCAGCGTGAAAATAAAGATTTTTTTCTTTTGTAGTTTCTTTTTTTTATACCCCGAAGTAGTGAGGGGGTGTGACGATCTAAAATTTGAGGGGGGTAAAATTGTATAACGACTAATTCAAACTAGCCTAGTCCTAACTTAAACTAATAAACCTAGACGTTTTAGCCTAGGCTAGTTGGCCGAAAATCTACAAGGAAAGATTTGAAGTCCACTTACCGACCTATATTTATTGAGAGAGGGTCATAGGCCTATTCAAGAAGCCCATTTTCACATAGCCCAGGCTAGGACTAAACCCTAGCCTAAATAGCTAAACGACATTTCAGATACAATAGCCCGGCTTTATTTACATCTTTTAAACCTTAATCCATCTGACAACGTCTTTATTTCAATAAGGTTGATAAAACCCAACCACGTGAATTACAACGAGAAATAAAGTCAAAATTATAAACATAACCTCTCTCACACGGATGACATCTGTTGCCCAAACCGACATCACCGTGATATTAGCCCCACCTCAAATCAAAGCTACCCGGCTCGTAATGTATAACTCACATTTCATCTCTAACCCGACCTCAATTATCATAAATATATTTTTATGAGCCATAATAAACGTTTTTCTACATTCCCCGATTATGTCATCCACGATGTTTACCGGCGCTCGTTACCGACCAAATATTATTTTCGCGGGTTATACGTTACGAGCCACTTACGGTTATAATGCTCTATGGGTCAGCTGATTTTGTTTTTGATAACCTCTGACGAGAAGAGAAATGTGCTCAGTCAGTCTCTTACTTTCCGACCTTCGAAGAGTACACTTGTCTTGAGTTTCGCTCCCGATCACCGACCCGACTTTCAAGGTACGACTTCGATATTTCACTATAGTTTTCTAAATTTTAACTTTGATTACTTTTCTAAATTGTAAATTACGTTATTAAATAAATTAATATCCGTCACACCCTTTCTAATTATTTCCCCACGTTAGGTAATAGCGTGGGTAATATCTAAATACCCGTTCAAACCTGCCAAAGGGCACGTTGAATCCGGCTCAGTAAAGGTTGGTAAAACTTCACTGTTGTAGGTAAGTGATTATTTTACCTAATTTCAATCATCAGAACAATTAAATTCTCTTTTCAAATTTATATTTCTTAACAATAACGTATATTTGAGGGGTGGTGATGATAGTAATAGTCCTTAAGAGGACTAACGGTGCCCTGAGCTCCCTCAAAACATTAAAGATATTTGGTGTCGTCTTAAACGACCGATTGAATTTTGTTATCGATTCGACCTCTGGATTAAAACCAGCATTCTACTGGCACTCGAGCGAAGCAGTTAAGCGGGCCATTTCTCCGACCTGGGCCTCAGCCTAAGGTCATAGGTTTAACCCCTATAGGAGAAATACGTCATATACTCAGCGATCCTTGATGTGTCACTGACAAGATCATTTCCTATTTGAAGTGTGATTGGTTTATTTGTTTTTGACTTTTGTTGTGATGATAGTCAAGCGGTTTTGGACACATTTTGGCGTGAGCAATGCTTTGGAGATACATTAAGCCTGGCGGCTTTGATGACTTTTCTATAAATTCTTTTGTAATTTTGAAAATGGTTTTGAACTCAAGTTTGTTGTGTGCCTATTGATTTTGGAGAGAGACTAATCTTTCTCCGAAACAAGGATCCCTCTGGTGATCCAGTTGCACTTCTCTGCCCTCGGTTTTGTTGAGTTTTTTTTTGAGGGCAGCTCCGCGTTTGCAATATGCAACAAACCAAACATATGATTTATATAATATTAACATTTAACAATAATACCAACAGCACATCTCCTTTCTTTACTCTTTGTATTGAAGGAGGACAAACATTTCTTTGGCTTCTTCTGACCTCATCATTGCAAATTATTCTTATTCTTAAATGTAGGACAAGCAAAACATACCACTTTTAGGCCTAAATAGCAATTGTCCTTTGGCCAATAAAATAAGACTTATGTCTGTACATTGCAAAAGAATCCATCAGTTTTTGGTTATTTGGTGTTCATATATTTTGAATAGACCGAAGTGGTGTCAAACAAATCCTGTCTAACGTTTTAAGGCATCTTGGACCGCTTATAACTCATCGACTAACACTTATCAGTTATCTGTATAAATAAAATAAGACTCTTGTCTGTACATTGCAAAGAATCGATCAGTTTTGATTATTTGGTGTTATTTTTGTGGACTGGGACTCGTGGTCCCTGTAATCCAGCTTCATGGAGGTCAGATTTTGAGCATGTTATAGGTTTAAAGCAGCTCAGATAGTCTCAGTGATCATCTGATGATACCGCATCAACTCCCATCATCGTTTAGACATATCCGACTATCTTGCTTGAGTACGGAAGTCGTTGGTCTTGTATTTCCATTGGTCATTGGGCTATTAATTAATGACCCACTCTAAGGAAGAGTCGGCCTTAGTTTGTAACAAGACTACACCTCATAACTCATTACTGCCACTCATCCCTCACCACATATTTGCCTTAAAATACACTCATGAGAGTGGTCGGCATCTCAAATCGTGATTTAGTGATATATACTTTGCATAGACCAAAACTAGTGCCAAAATCCTTGTCTGTCTGTAACGTTTTTTATTTTAAGAGTTTTAGAGTATTAGTTTGTATAGTAAACAAAGGGTTGAAATAACTTTTTATCTTCAGTTGAGTAGGATTAATTTGTGTGTGATTATATTTGCAACAAAGTACAAAAATCAGGCAACATTCATATTTTACATTATATATTTTACTAAATTTAAATAAAATGTTTAAACAATTTTGCTGCTTGGCAGCACAGGTAATATTCACTAACAGTATTTTAGTATATAAATCATCTTATTTGTTTTACAAATCAAGTTTTGCTATATCAATTGTTAGATACAACTGTTATTCATTAATTTCTTTACTATTAGGTACAATGTAAGAAGGTAAGTAAAACAAAATTGTACAGACAAATCATTGGTGAGGAACTAAGGAAATAACCTTCTGAGGGGCATCATGCGCAATAGACTCTTAGCAATAATGAGAAGTGGTTATTTCTGTTTCTGAGATACAGAGGCAGACAGTAACTATTAAAACTGTCTAGCGGCAAAATAATGTACTAATACAACAGCTACAAAATGAAGAATGAATGAAAAGCGGATTCACGGCAAAAACGGTTTGAGTTAAGGTGCATTTTGGGAGAGTAAATCAAGAAACAAATCAAGAGTTATAACAATTTATTGTACAAAATATATAAAATGGAATGTATACTAACAGCACTAAGCTAAATCAGTTATAAAATTAAGCGTCTAAATAACAATAATAAATATGTAAAAACTGCAAAAATTTCTATTGAGCATATAAGTTTTAATAGTAACAATAATTTATAACATAATATACCCCATGCCATGACAATAAGCAGTTGAGTCAAACCAGATAAAACACTAAAACAGCTGTTTTACAAGTTGCACCAGGAAAAATACAAAGACAGCTAGTCCAATTTTGTAGTGTTAAATGGGAATTTAAAATTAGACCTAATTTCAAGCCAACTGATTTCACAATTATTTAAAACTTCAACGAAAGTTAAGTTTTTAAAGGGCCTCTTACAGTGTATTTGGGCACATTTCAACTACTAACATATCAGGGCAATGTGTATAATAATATGGCACTGATGTCACAGCTACTTTATAAATAACACCTTTAAAATTTTTGTTAGGCAGAATATGTGTATATAGATATAGCCCTATATATATAACTACTTAAACACAAATTCATAGAAACAAGAGAGCTTAATAATTTTACCTTCTAGTAGTGTAAAAATAGGTTTCATATAAAAGTTTATTTAGGGTTATAACTTATGAGAAATGTCACGTTGTTAACACACTGAGAGTAACAACCAAGCTACTTTTTGGGCTTATTGTCTTGTCCCATCCTGTTCAAAAAATCAGAGTGTTTTACATTTCCTGTCTCAAAATCCAAAAGTCTATCCTGTTAACCCCTAGTTTTCAAAATAATTTAATTTTGCACTTGTTCAACCAATTTTTTAAGTATTTTGAAATTGTTTATCAAGTGCCTGTTTCAAATTTTAAATAAAGCCGTTGCCCGTTATTCAGTGAGCTATTGTATAGACAAGAGTAGACAGGTATATTAAATTGTAGATTTGGTTTTAAAGTCAGATGTGATTAATAATAGTTTGAGTGTTTTCTGGTGGATTTGTTATAGTTTTAAATTTTGTTTTACGACTATTCTTATAACTTTTATATACAGTAGGTGTGGGCTAATATTTCTTGGTAGTATTAACCAGTTGAGCAAACCATGCCGAAATCAATTGGAATGAATTTTGAAGATATGTTGGTCAATCTTCAAGATATAAAATTATTCAAATAAATATGTCAACATCTCATGAGATTGCTTAACTGAGAAAGTTAAGCTAGTATTCACATATTACTGATAATTACAATAGTTTCCCGACTAAAACCTAATTCAACAGAAATTCCCGACCTTTTCCGACTTCCCGACCAGTAGACACCCTGAAAAAACTGTGTTTTGGCTGTACATAAGACACACCAAAACAATTTTTTTCTGACTTCGGATTTTCGAGTTTAGGCGACATTTCGACCTCAAAAACTCATACTATTACTTCTAATATACGGCAGTGGCTTCGTCTATATGAGCACGTGAACCCCTACAGAATCACGTGAACTACATTAAAATTTACATCGTGGAGAATGCTAAATCTATTTGTTAGTTTCAAAGTAAAGCCACAAGAGAGAAATCGTGACTCAGCCCTTCCTCGCGGCTTTTTTGCGAGCAAGGCAATCGGTGTTCCCTCCAGAGGGGAGGTTCCGCTTCCTGCGCACAAAGCTTGCGAGCTGTTTTCTCGATATCGTCGCTCTCTCATTGGTTGGTGGATTCCCGAACACTTCGATAAGTGGTCTCCGACCTCCCTGTGTTTGTTGTCACTCACTCACTCACGAGGGTGTATAGTTTTACCGTATATTCAGGGGAAATTATGGTGCGTCTTAGATTAGCGTGCTTAGACTTCGGTATATCGGTAGCAATAAACGGTTACCACTATTCGGGTGATCGGTTCCTGGAACCGATGTTTAGCGTGTCGGTTATCGGTTCGCTAAGAACAGTGGAACCGATAACGAAACGAACCGACCCATCCCTAATATAAATCTAACACAATTTAAAGCACTGCAGGACGTATGGATATCCACTTACGGAAGAGACTGTGATGAAAAAGCATCAATGTCAGCTGTGAAAAAGTCCCTGCAGGATTTTTGGATTGACCAGATTGAAATTGCAGAGGGTATCAAAACTAATCTGATGGAAGATATAGAGTTCATGGGAATGGAAGCTGTAGAACTAGAGGATTTTAAAACTACCAAAAAGTAAAGTTTGGATAATGACATTCCTCTACTCCTGTTGAAAAGAAGTCTCGAAGATCTTGTCAAATCCTACAGAGAGCTTGAAACTAGTAGAGTGCAGGATTATGAAGAAATTCGAAAACAGGAGGAGGATTTATGCAACTTCTTAGATGAGAAAATCAAAATACAACCTCTTCCTGCATTAGATGGTGCCACCAGCCACAAGTCTAACCGCACAGTTACCCGTGAACAAACTATCCCCTCAGATGACAAGTTGGAAGAGTGTCGAGCCAGAGTGGAAGAACTGAGAATGTTGGAAGCCACTATGAGAAAAGAATTCTCAATGTTGAAAGAAGAAATTAAAATTTTATTTCAAGAGTGTGAGACAAAACCTCTTGGCAAATATGAACTGGCCGTATAGGAGTGGGAGCAGCGGCTGGCAGCTACGTCATGCGACACACTCCACAGATGCTGCAAGTGCCAGTACCCAGATCTTGCAACGTCACCACCACTCCCGGGCACACCGAGGTACCTCGCACTCCTGCGGACCAGCACTCCTAAAACGAGATGCTTCTAGACCCAACATTCAACAGAGTTTGTCAGAATTGACTAAAACCGAAGAAAAAGTTTTAGGCCAGGAATCAAGATTTGGCTCAAACCAAAACACCTTTTAAGACACCTTGAGAACACCAAGCAAGATACCGGCCAAAGCTCCTTTCAGAATTGGGCGGGATCAAGATCCCGAATTGGTCCCATCAGTTCCGAGGAAACTAACCACCCTAGATCCAGATTGCCCATTACATATTTTGAGCTTAATTTAAACAAAGATATTTGTGCAAGTTTCTAAAATACTTTTAAAACACAATTTCCTTGTGCACATTCTTGACTCCTTCCCATGTGTCTTTAGTTAATTAATTTGTTACTTTTATTATATTGTAAATAATTGGTCCTTAAACAAAGGGCTTACTTATTCTATTGACATTATTTGCACTTTTTTATTAATAAATTTACAGTATTTTAACGTTTGACAAGGTTTTATGTGCATTAATTTATTCTACTTTTATTACTAGTATTAGTCAGTTTTGCTTCTGTTTTCAGTATTAAAAATAACTTCATGGTAAATAGTTGTATTAATATATGTGTGATTTTCATGTTAATTCTGTACACATGCTACCTGCTTTCCTTTGTTTAAAATATATTTATAGTTTATATATATATATATATATAAAAAGTTGTATTTATGTATGTATGTACAAAATTAATAAAGATCTTTGACTTTGGTAAGTTACACACAGTAGGATTTCCAACCATATTCTGGGGAAAACAGGCTGAACTGCAGCAATTTGTGTAATTTGCAGCTTTTCACCAAAATTACTAGTTTTAAACCATGCTAGTAACCTGCAATTATTCGTCATCTGGAATTGTAAAGGTGTCAGATTACTAAGTGAATACTGTATGCATTTTATTTCAAGGTCTGTTTAAAACCCATAACTATTGTATTTTCTTCAGTCAAGTGCAATGCCTAAAGTTATAAATATAGAGAAGAAAGTGGCCTTTACTCATGGATCTATTTAATCAGCTAGACTCATTGATTAGACTTGCCATTTTATCATTTAACGTTGCCACTTAACAACCACTTTGCGGGATATTTTTCATTCGCCCATTCTTACATGGATTTTTACTATATTGAGGTAGTGTTCCAACCAGGAGGTTTGTTGTGTATTGGTAGATTTAAACTTCCCTGGCTTGAAGTGACATTACCAACAGATTTACAGCTTCAGTTTATTGATATTTTCAGATCGAGCGAATAGTCTGTTGTTTCTTTTCTTTGTCTATAACTAATCTGTAATTTCACTGCAATGAATTTAAAACATAAAAAAAAATCAACTTACTTTGTAGTGGATTGTATCTATATATTTTAGAACTAAAAGTCTTCTCTAACTAAAACAAAATAAAAAAAAGTAGATTCTTCTAGGAACTCGGATTGTGTTTAGTTCCAGATGATGTTGTTGGTTTTGAGGTCGAGGCGGATGCGGCCTGTGGCAAGCAGGCGGAGAGCCTGGGGGTAGATCACATGCTCCGCCAGCTTCACCCTCTCCGTCAGAGTGTCTTCTGTATCCCCTACCTCGATATCAACTGCTTTCTGAGCGATGATTGCTCCTGCATCAATATCCTCCTAGACATCCAGCAACGTTTATCAATTAGTGATTAGAAAGGAAAGTGTATTTATCTTGTGCATATTCTGTTTTAAATATATTTGTACACTTTAAACAATGTTTAAAGACGTCTGTTTGGTCAGTTAATTATCGATGAGTGATTAAGTATAGGCCTACTAATGACATTTGAAGACAATTTATGGAACCAGAACTTGAACCCAGACCTCTTCTTTTGACGAGCAAGTGTGCTACCCACTACATATGGTTCTAAAACTCTAAACTAATGCCTTCAAATTTAGAAGTGTTTACTTTGAATATTAATCCTAAACATGTTACTGTCAATATGAACTCAAATATATGATCAAGAAAATAGTTCTGTAAACAGTTTTCAGGAAAAAGAAAAAACATGAAATCTGTCAGAAAGCAGCAGTTACATAAGTAATAAAGAAAAGGCAATATATTCTTATTTAGTAAGTATGGGTGAAAAAGGTCTATAAGTATCCATTAAATAGTAGGCTTATTGGGTAGAGTCTAATTAATAAACAAGGTAAAAAGGTTGAAAGAAGGCCACTAGAATGCAGCAACTACTAACTATACACACAAACGTCAACATAGAGTGTTGTGGCTAAGCTACACAAGTGGCTATGCATACCTCGACGAAGTGCACAGTGCAGCCAGTGAGCCTGACACCAGCCTCGAGCGCTTGCCTGTGAGCATGAGTGCCCTTGAACAGAGGCAGCAGCGCCGGGTGTATGTTGAGCAGCCGACCGCGCCACTGACGCACAAACTCTCCAGTCAACACTCGCATGAAGCCAGCCAGGCATCACGATGTCCACTCCGGCTGCCAGGAGTGCTCTGTGCCGCGGCTGAGTCAAACTGCCCTACTGCTGTACTCTGTGTGCTTGATTACCTGGAACCGGAGGAAATAGTTAACCATTAACCATCAAATCGTTGAAAGGCTATGTAACCAAAAGGTCAAGGCTAATTTTCCCCTTTTCTAACATTATAACATGACCCCAGGTTGAAAAGCAATCTCCTTCTACGCTCCAAAACTAGCTTACGAAAGCAGGTCAACTAAACAACTTGCCACCGCAAAGGTGCTGTAAGAAAGTATTCTTGCCAAACCAGCTGATATGCTACTGTAGGCGAGGAAGGGACTGAGTCCATCACATGCTGCGAATCTGAACACTACCCAGTTTTGCAACATAAGAGTTTGTGTACTGAGATGTCAATAGCCTTCCCGCCAAACCAAGCCAATGTTGCGTGTTTACATGTCATTACCACATCTGAAGCAGCTTCTTAACTGAAATAGTTCGGTGTCTTGATTTCTGTCTAATATGAGATTTTCCATCAAACCTTCGAATGTTTTCTTTGAATATAAGGTTTTCTTGCATAATTTTATTTATTTTTATTATTAAACACTGGTCAGCACAACATTTTACTAAAAATAAAACTATTTTAATTTTATTTTAAGATTATAACTATTTTAAGATAATGTTGACCTCAAAAAGAAACTCTATATCCATTTTAGGTTTTCTAACCTTTTTTCTTCCACCTACTTTTTTTTTAAGCCAGGGTTTCTAGGTATCATTCTCAACTTAGCCTAGCTTTTTTCTTTATTTCTTAGCAAGTAAACCCCATTCTAGCCTTTACCTTCTTTATTTTTCTTTTCTAGAAATCATTAATCTAACTTAACATTAACTTAAACTTCTAACTTGAATGTAAATAAATAAATTTACCACTTTACATATCAAAAAAATTTTAAGTGATTTATTATTTTTGTAAGAATTAGGCTACATTTAGAAAATACATTAAGCTTTGTGCTATGAAACAATCAGTCTATACCCTCCATGAAAATGTAATAAGCTTCTTTTTTGCATGGAAGATCAATGTTTAGAATGCATTAAATACAATAAACTTGGTTTTGAAATCCTACCTGAGTTGGGATGCCAGCTCTCTCAGCACGCTTCAGTCCTTCAACATTGGCTTTGTTTGAAATCACGAGCACAATCTCTGATCCCACCCCTGCACTGAGATTGCCTGCTGTAGCATTTATCAAGGACTGAAAAATTGCACAAACCTTAATTAAGGAAAAAGAGAAATTTTAGAATTTTTAAAGGTAAAAAGGGCCTAAAAGTGGCTTAATTATTAAAACCAAACTGATTGTGGTACACATTTTAACTTGAATATCTATTACTCTACAACAGATCAAAATTTTGTCAAATATTCTTAAATTATTTGAAACACTCATATTCAAAAAAGTGACCATGACATAAAATACTGAATATTGAACCTTACATGGGATATATTACTGATTTTAACTTTATAAGTAAAAATTAACGCATTATGCTTTCAATTAAAGTGCATTACAAATATTTCCACTTT